>OX336367.1:9884649-10197625 GCA_946902895.1 Fragum fragum
ATTAGATTTCCTTTAAATTTTATTCGTATATACCTATATCGACACACTTTGGCATACTACGACATTTCTATATATGTTTCCTTCTTCCTTTACCTCGTTTTGAATTGTAAACACATCGATTATATGGAATAAAAAGCTTAAATTTGAAAATAGTTCAATTATTTCCACGTTTACTTTTTCATAATTTTCTGAAAACTTTCCAAGAGTTAATTTTTATATTATGTTGTACAATTTATGTTTATAATAGACAACTAGAAAAAAATCGGTCTCCGCTCTAGGTTGTGAGAAAATCGAATCTCCCCTATCATATAGTTGGCGATATCGGAAGGAATTGAAATGCACAACTTTAAATCTGTTAATTTTCTGTCTCAAATTGACTGGAACATTTTACTTTGAATAACAGTTAGGTTTAAAATACGCAGATAAAAATCGATATTTCAATACGCTGATAAAAAAATCGATATTTCACCGTACTAAATATTGGACAGTAATGGAAAGGCGCGGACTCGACGTTCTGGCCCAATGTTACGATTAAACGACGTCATGCTGTAATTTTCTTAAAGTTGAGTTACAAAAGTTGCAAAAATACTTATAGAAATCACTATTTTCAATAAATTCATTTGAAACGTTACAATTATATCCTTTAAGAAAAGTAAGTTGCGAAAATTCGTAGAGAAATGATTGCTTAGTTTTATTTTCACGATTTCTCAATAACAATCGCTAAATCTATGAAATCAAGTAGGTTTCCCAAGTTGTCAATTTAAATGAAAGCCACTAGCATCTTGTAATATTCAAAATTACTTTTGTGTTGTGGGTCACAGAGGCAAAACTTTCATCCAAAGGATTCCAAAAAATAAATGAAATGCACAAAGTCGTTAGACGAACAAAGGATAACTACAGCTTATCAAACGTGAAATAGCTAATATTTGGTACGCCCATCGGACGAATACTTAATACAGCACATTACAGCATATTAGGGATTGAAAGAGGAAAAGTCGAATTCTACTTAAGAGTTTTATTCATGATCCACCAATAGTGAGTAGAGATCACCCAACAAACTCGCCGCCATTGTCGTCTCTGAAATGGATCAAAGGATAGTTGAAGCATTCACGAGGTAATAACAAGAACTGGAATATTAGTTAATGATTAACCAATCGTGGTTAAAAATTAAAGAATCAGTCGACCTATCAAACTATTCATTTAGACCGATAACTACATTGACCGACAGTTAGGTTTGTAAAGAATTTTAGTTGGTTTGGCGTCTTAAAGGTCATAACTACAGCTTGAATAACCGATCGTTTTAAATTTCTGTTACATGTTACTGGCTATACATTCCGCAAGATAACCCTTAAAAAATCGAAGTGGAACTTCCTTGCTGAGTCAATGGGTATATATATTCTTTATTTCTCCGCCAACCGGGCGAGCTTTTCACATAAAACAACGAACAAAAGCATACACAAACTTAAATCGAACAATTGCTCAAATACGTACGTACGCACACATACTCTCACGCACGCACACACACACGCACACACACACACACACACACACACCGATTCATACAAATATGCATGCGCAAGCACACGCATAAGCACATTAGTGTGTTTATATTTATCTAAAGTTTTTCTTTTATAAATAAAGATAGATAAAATGATTTGCTGTTTCGTTGGAATGAAATACACAGCCAATCAGAGTCGATCTTTATCTATTTGAGCTACTAATATTTTTAAATGGGTACCGCGTTGAGAAATAACCTGGTTGGATGATAATCTCGTGGGAACGACTTACTATGTCGTGCGCATGACATAGAGACCGACTTTGTTTGGATGTATTTTTCGTTCCCACTAGATGGCAATTCGTTTATTTTTTTCATTTTACATATGTATAAAAAGATCGTGTTCTAATTGTTCTTTAAAACAATTTCTTTCTCTCTTTTTTCAATTAAAGAAAGAAGGAAAACCGAATTGCTATCTTGTGGGTACGAGATATACAAAAAATCGTACATGTCACCTCTGTGTTATCGTACTTCATTCTGTATAACTTAATGGCCCGTTTCCCGACCACATTACCGATTCGACTGCTACATGCATCACAATTCTTGTCGTGGAGTCAGCTGTATAGGCAGATATAATCAAGGCAATTCCAGATTCTGGCACCAGTGTCTTGAAAGTTGCTCAGAATTTCTATCTTATTTATTTTTCAGACAAGGTTTCAGAACCGGTTCGACCAACTCTTCTTGACATTTGAAAATTGCCACGCGTCTCTGGCTAATGGATGAAATATAAACATGATAGATGGGTTTGTCAGTTGATGAGTACGTATAGCTGGAGGGTCGGATGAGAGCAATCAACCTTGAGGGTCGGATTGTATGTTTAAGTTGTAGTGGTTAGGGAAATGACAGGACGCCTGACTAGGTGCGTAAGCCGCCGCGATTCAAACTATGAAATTGTTACATGACACAACCAATCATTTAAAACATAAGGTATTGCTTAGTCCATGTGATTTATGTTTTAACTCAATTTTAAACACCTGATTGATTGATTAAATGGAGTTTCACGCCACTTTTGACAGTATTTCAGTAATATCGCGGCGGCTGGAGCACCTAATCGCGGATTCCCGGTATTTCTCACACCATTACTCACTACATCCTTTCCGAGCCTCCAGCTACTCACCCCCACTTAGGTTTAGTTTTCCATACCATGTGGTGAGAAACTAATGCCGAAAAGGATATTCGCCGTATCCGGGAATCGAACACGGGATCCCTAGACTAGGAGCCCTACGCTCTACCACTGCGCCTATGGTCGCGGACCTTCATCTTTGAACAAACCTCCAGTTGTATCACGGTGCAGTTCACCTACTTATGCGCGTTATTGAAAACCCCGTTTTTCAGAAAAGACGCCTTTGTTAATTACAAGTGAATTGGTTTTATAAAGGCCTACCTCAGTACAATTAGTGCTATGAAAAAGTTGTCTAGAAAAACGGTATTTGAAAAGGCTTAACCCCATTCCCATTCAATTACGCTTTCAGACGCCCCCAAGGAAACAAGCTCTGGAATTCATTAGGGGAAAATGAATAAATTGCTTTTTGCATGCTATTTCTTCATTTTTCACAATGATTTCTACCAAGAGTTGAAAAATCCAAAATTTCATGAACTTTAAACTGTCATCTGCAACTTCTTTTAATTTGGGCCAGCCTAAAATTTAGCCATCTGGGAATGGGTTTATACGTGAACTACTATCACGATTGTACGGAGTTTTACTCACATTTCGCAAATTAATTCCGTCTTGTAGTCACACGGCGCATCGTTCATGAAAAGTATTCCGTTTCGGAACAGTAGTCCAAGACAATCTTCGGTACCATGGGACGGCTCACCAGGACCCCAATAATCTATAGACACCCTGAAAACCATACTTATTATTTAAACCATTTCCCAGATTACGACATTTTAGACGGGTCCAAATTGAAAGGAGTTGCAGTAACAATTTAAAGTTAATGGAATTTTAGAGCTTTTTCAATTGTCTGGATATAAAACATTGTGAAAAATGAAGAAATTGCTTGTTAAAAGAAATTTCATTTTACACAATTTTTACGAACTTGTTTTTCTTGAGGGGCGCAAAAAGCGTTGTTGGATGGGAATAGGTTAAAAGAGGAAAAGACAATTTAACACGTGATAGAAACATACACGCATGTGAAAAAATAAATTATGATAATCAACTTTTTAAGCGTACTTTTAGGTATCATTCCTTAAACTCATTTATCGATGTTTATTATCTTAATGCTTTCTGGTTGATTATTTAAATTTTTCGGTAGTTTATCACTTTATTATTTCACCGATAAAGCCGCGAAATGATCAAATCACTTTTTCGTAGAATTATCCTCTCTTTCGTTCATTTTGCACTACTAGACGTCAGAGGGGCCAAAGTCGTGATGACGTCATTAACTTTCAATGTAAACAAAATAGGGAAAAATGGTCAATATTTTGTCTCTCTTTGCATAAAGATACAGAAATTGTGGTTGTTTTACTTGTGCGGTCGATACATCTTTCAAAGAGTGAACAACAAAATCTATGTTTCAGGAGTGGTTCGGTGAAAATATGGATCAGGTCACATGAAGACAAACATTTCATCAAAATCTTCCATGAATCAGATGCGCACACACAAATTTTGACCCATAGTCTCCTTGTTATTTGCATTGAATCACAAAATACTGATAATATATGCCTATGTCACATAAAATCAATCAACAGTGTAAGTCAAAATAACCCAAGTCTAATTCCTTACTAAGCTGTAACATACAAGGAAGTCATATGGGTTCGATCCCCGGCGGTGGCACATATTCTTTCTGACATTTGTCTCTCACCAATGGGTTGATAATCGTAAACCTAAGTGGGATAGCAGTTGGAGGCTAGGAAAGGATGTAGTGGTAGTGGAGGTGTACCAAATACTAGGAAACCATTGTTAGGTGCTTCAACCGCCGCGACATGGCTGAAATACTGTAAAAATCGGCGTTAAACCCCCATTCAAATAATCAATCATACAAGAAAGATGATTCTAATTTGACTTATTTACATAACAGCATACGTTGTCTCCCCTAGAGCATTAATTAAACTACAAGCAATGCTGTATATGAAAAAAAGCCCCGCCCATGAAAGTCGTGATTTTTAAGAATGCTTTGAAGTTAGGTAGACCTTGATGCCAGAGTATTTCTGCGACAGAAGATCAAATCAGATTAACTGTTTGGGGAGAAAATGCTCTTAAATGGATTTCTACTTTGGTAGCCATTGCAAACATAGTTCTTCATGGAACAATATTATTTGAAGGAATCTGAAAGAGTTTTATCTGGGAAACAATCCTGTAAATATTAGTCTAGATCTGACCGCTAGCTTCTGAGGAGAAGTTTTTCTTGAGAAAATGTTAACACTATAACAGACGGATGCACGCACGGACGCACAACAGACAAATCGCCATGTCAATAGCTCGCTGGCCTTCGGCCTCTCGATTATCATTTCTGCAGTGTTGCTATTTCTCTTATTCGTTTATTTTACACAAATAATGACTTAAACAACGTTCAATGCAAAATATTATTGAAAGATTACTTAGACCGATTTACAGTAATAATCCAGACTACAGCACACCCTAACGTACGTACCTTTCTGACGTATAGTTCCAGACCCAAATATCCTCCACAGCGATATCATTACCGCTTGTCCAGAACTCGAAACCGGTAACTGTCATTATATCAAAAAGGTATTATTTCACTAGTCCGTGTTATTTGTGTAAAAAAAAAGGAGAGAGAGAGAGAGAGAGAGAGAGAGAGAGAGAGAGAGAGAGAGAGAGAGAGAGAGGGAGAGAGAGAGAGAGAGAGAGAGAGAGAGAGAGAGAAAGAGAGAGAGAGAGAGAGAGAGAGAGAGAGAGAGAGAGAGAGAGAAAGAGAGAGAGAGAGAGAGAATATGCATACTTAAGCTACCATGACTTCATTACACATTTTCACAAACTGTGGGACCCAATAGATTCACGTATCTAACTTATGTATAAATTTCATTATCCAGAGTTATATGTACATTTTAAATTGCCGTTTCAACGTTATTAGCTCTACCAATTCGTTCTTGATTTTATGTCATACAAAAGAATATTAATATATGAGCCGTCACGCGAAAAAGACACTCCGTGAATTTAGTAAAGATAATATTTGTAGAAGAGGTCGGGTCCATCAAAGGTAAACAGGTATGGTATTTCTAATGTTACGTGCAGATCTGATAGACAAAGCCTATCCATTCAGAGAAAAGGATTCTCGACTCCGTATTATATTCACTACCATTTGTCATACAAGTTTCTGGAGGTTTCCTGATTTGCATTTCGCAGCAAATTACCTCCTCAGAAATCGTCACATTAGCATGATATCATGGTAAGATATAATGATCGATATACATTCAGACCAAAATATTTCAAGCCAGATCAGCCTGAAAATTCCACGCAGGGAGAAAAAGAACGATACTTTTCGAATAGGGTGTTTCATATTATCTGTCCCAATTTTAGTCACATATAATTTCAATAAGAATTACCATTGTTAGATATGAGTTAGTCGAATCAAAATAGACAAATGGGAGTTCTACGTGTATATTAGTTCAAGCACCGTTCGGTTAAAAACATATTTTCAAAATTCTCAATTCTACAGCACCTGCTCTAAATGACGTCCTTTCTGAGCGATTACAACGTTGTATCTATTTCTAAAATTGTAAATCTATTTATAGTATATTGAATTCTCTAAACTACTGCAGTGACTCTTGTCTTTTTCAACCCTAGTGTAGAACTAATAATTTATTTGACTCTTACGGGATTCGAACCTACGCGGATACGGCAACGCCGCGTAGCGCTGCAATGTAAAATTGTTTATCACGTTTCTCTGTTTTCACGGATTTCTATCTTAATCACAGTTTGTAAGTCATCGGTTGTTTTCAACAAGGATTGTCAACTCTGTCTTTTAGATACCCCAACAGGAAAAATTTACGGGACTCGTTTCGGTTGAGTGAGAGGTGGCCATTCAAAGCCCATCTTGCTGGAAAAAAATGTCGTCTACATTGATATCGTGTTTCATAATTGTTGGCACAAATTTTCTTTGAAGTAAACATAACTTTCGATCCTTGTTTATCGTTTCAACGTTATCCTCGTTGTCCTCAATGAAGAAAGGACCGATTATCCCGATTACACTTATCGATGCTCAAGCGGTAACCTTATCACGTGGCTTTTCAATTAAAAAACATAGGCTTCTAAGAACCCTCATATCTACATTTCTTCTTGCTAACTTGTGCATTTAAGTAGAATTGTGCTTGTGATAAGTTATGTTGGTATGAATCTGAGACAGATATCATGAATTTCAAAAATGGTTCCAATTCGTATAGTGGGCCCAACGTGTAAAATTTTGATTTTCGATGCTTGAAGTGGCCTTAGTATTTATATGAATTATAAAGAACATTTTTCTTTAAAATTGAAAAAATGTCTAAGTGTCAAATAGAATTTAATTGTTTTGACAAATAAAATAGTAACTCGAACGACGTCAATCAGTAGAAATTATGACTGTTTAAGAATGGAAATTAAAAGCAAGGTTCTAGATCTTAACATGTTTGATGGTTTTAAATCATGTTTTCATAACTTAGTGAATATAAGAAAACAGTAATTGACAACTTACGTCCACGATTCATCTTAAGAAGTTCTGCTTTAATGAATTTGTATTCATCATCGGTCTCCAAGGTTACAAGATGGCCTCGTAGTGCTTCGCAGTATTTCTAGAAAAACAACATATTTAGGTATTGAACATGCAAGCCTCGAGACGGTAATAAATTCGTAGCTAATGCCAATCGTCATAATAACATACAAATAGGTAGAATGTGACCTAACAAAGCCAAGTGGCCTTGTTTGCTACATATACGAAAATAGTGCATGTCTATTTACAAGTCTTAAGCAGCGATCGTTTCAGAGATTTGTAACTAATATTATAAAACAACCTTTACGCGTGCGCACCGCGCTTTCCAAAAGGTAGGACAAACAAATATTGTTCCACCATATGAATATTATAATAGATATTGAAACCCAGGTCAAAAAAATATTTAAAACCAAATTGAAAGGGGAATCCATTCGCTTCTTTGATTATATTTAAGCTAAAGTTATTTCCAAGACAAGATATGCTGAATTGTTTGTCCTACCTCTTGAGATAAATAGACAAATTTATTTGATGTAAAAAAAATCATAAAAAGATTCTTTAATTGACAGCGTCTATGTCAAGATGTTACTACAGCCATGTTCTTCATTGTGAAATCATGTTCACTACGTCTTTCTCCTATATATCAAAAAACATTTTGATGAAGCATAAAACATGAAATCTTGAATAGCAGTAAATCTACAGAGATTTTTTACCTATTCACTTTGTTTTCACTTCCACAGATAATTTGTACTTTCGGCAGTTTGCAGTTAGAATAATTGAACAGACATTGACCTGGATCAGAGTTAGAAGATATATTTGAGAAATAATAGCTTTTATAGATATTGAGATTTAGAGTATTTCTCTTTTTTTCGTTTGGCATTTTAGCATTATTTTGTCCATGGGTCCATCATTGAGTAGCCTTTGAATATAACCACATCATCGAGTAACGTTTGAATATAACCACATCATCGAGTAACTTTTGAATTTAACCATTTATGAAATGATAATATACTTTCGAAGAAAAGTCTTTTCGTTTAATGATTTAAAGCTCAAAACAAATCGACCCAAAAAAGTTTTATTTTAAATATATAAAGATAAGTTAATATTCGGAGTTGATAACCCTGTAGCAAAAATGTTGATTCGGCACGTATGCTATGCACAATGATCTCGGGAAAAGACAAACCCCCTAAAAAAATTTTCGCCTTGTATCTTCACGTGCCTTAGTACTATTAGCGAACTTTCAACACAGTTATCACAAATTTTAGATTGATTTCAATTTCAATATGGCAGATAGACGTTTAAGACTTCATCTTAGTCCAGCTGAGATGAACAGTGGCATAGGGATGCTTCGTTCTACGTTATCCCCATATTGCTTATGTCCTTAGGGTGTCCAAGAGTGGTGTTTCCAGAATGTGAAATCGGTTTATGACGACCGCAAATGTAAGGCATTTGCATGCTGGAGGCGAGAACGCTTAACCAATATGATTCAAGACAGATTTCTGTTAGTTCAGGCACGTCGTCACAAATTTGACAACGTAACAACGTTATGTAGGCACTTCTAGAACGCTACCGGTGTGCGCGTAAGTAAACAAACCATCATGATGCTGGCCTGCAATCCGGTTTCCACAGACCCGATAGACGTGCTAGGGTATTGAGAATGCCAAATGAGCGTTCCAGTTTGTGTGGTAAAACATGATCGGTGTGGCGGGGGCTCCGTCATGGTTCGGGCGGGAATAAGTGCTCAGGGGAAACCGGACATCCACGTTATCGACAACGCAAGGTTTACGGCTCTCAGGTAAGTAAACGAGATCTTGGATGTTTACCTTCGCCTAATATCGAGCTGCTTTCGGTGAATTTTTATTCTTATGGATGATAATGCTCTTGTACATAGAGCCCGCATCAACGATCAGTTTCTCGAACAAGCCACAATCGTTCGTCTAGAATGGCTTTGACTTAAATCAAATAGAAAATGTTTGGAAATATTTTACAGACAGCTTTTTCATCACGCCCCGTGCAACCAGCATCTTTACAGGATCTCAGACAAGCTCTTCTTTAAGATTGGGATCAATTCAACATTATAAGATCAGGATGCTTATCAGCAGTATGTGAGGCGTTGTCAGGCGTTAATTGAAGCACGGGGACATCACACACGCTATTAAAGTGAATAAAAACTTCTAAACTTTTGGAAATACTCGATTTCTTTATGTTCATGGTATCGCCAAACATTTTGATTTTTTTCACCAATAGGTCCTTCGTGTAACCCTTGCTCTCGAAAAATAACACCGAAACATTTGATCTATAACAAAATCTCAATACCTGAAACCCTAAAATTTTAGGTGACACATAAATACTTGTGTAATTTCTCAACGTATAACAATATTTACTTGGAATAAGTGACCCTTAGCAAATTTTGAATAGTATATATCAATCAAGAACCTTTCAACACTAACATTCTCAATTGTCTTATTTAAAACTTTAAATTGGAGTTCTGGTGGATTTTAATCCTTATTTTCCTTCGTATTACTATATAGGTATTTTCATTTACAAGTAACAGCATGTTGGTATTTTTAGACCAAGTCTGGATTCTAGATTTTTTAGAATGCATTTCTTTCGGATAGAGATATAGATTAGCGTACATATCGATGAGTGATTGCAGAATTCGTAATTTTGCAGATCATACACGAACAGTGAATAAAGCAAGGATCCTAATATTAAACCAATGGTTGCATTTCTATACGAGACATTTTGATAAATTGACTTTTACTTCAACCATATTAATGGAAACTGAACTTTTTTACTGCTTTATCTGAGAAATGATGTAAATAACCGTCCATGTCCAATAACTATGAGACTGGCAAGATAGATTTTCTCTTAAGCCAGACTGAAGTACGAAAAGCACGTACGTACATTAAAAAAAGAGTCTTTTTGCAGCATGTCTCTAAAATAGATCAGATAATACATGTAATTTATATCAGACTTATCACCGCCTTTTAGAATAGGCTAAAAAGTCACTTTTTTAGACCACGTAGAAAATAGTTGTTAAATTGTGTTATGTAGACTTTCGGATTTAAGGGGACCTTAGTTACCATTCTTTTTTTTAAAAATCATAATGTCTGTTTCAAGCAGTTATAAATAAGGTTAACTGTATTCTCGCGCTCTTAATCACCGACTATGTGTTAATTAGAAAGTTCACAAGTATTCTTTTTCATTTGGAAAAAAATGTCGAATACTTGTTCAAATAATTTAAAATCTATCTTACTTTGAATGTCCTCATTAAATTAATCCTTTTTGCTCTTTCATAATGGTTGTAAAGACATTACTTTGTATTTTTTCTGTAAGATAATTGTTCAACTTGTAATTTTATCAAAATTGTGTATTATGGCATCCGATCAATATGTGAAAAAAACGAGATAATTCAATGTCGTAGTTTTTGTTTTATTGACGCTTACTACGATTTATTAGGTCAACCCTCGTATTCTTCCAAATTTTGGACAAAGTGCAGTTGCGTTTTGTTTAAAGCTATCTCTTATCCCTAGTTTTATTTCTGACTGGCATATTATTTTATTCCGTTTTACTTATATTCATCATCAAGTAAAAAGAGTCTCGTGCTTTGCAAGGGTCATCAGTTGTTTCAGACAAACTAAAGTTAATCTTGCGAATTCTATCATAAAATTATGCAAGTCTAAATTAGCAGATAACTAAACGTTATAGACCGGTTTTTATCATTTATACTTAATTTTGTAAAAGTTTTGATATAAGTAAAAGAATTTTTTGTGAAGTCTCTGAATATTACAATAATTGATTAGCTTGTTTATCTATTTTGAACTCTTGAATTAGCCAGCATGTAATTAAACTTTGTTCTTCCTACCACAGTTTGTCTAAAACCAATAGATAGATAATCATAAACCTAATTGGGATGAGCAGCTGGACACTCCGAAAAGACGTAATTATAGTACTGTTAAAAGTGGCGTTAAACCTCATTCAATCAACCATTTTTCTTACCACAGCTTCATGCCAGGACTCTTTCTGGGTTTCGAAGAAATAGCACGATCCTTGAAAACTATACCAACCGTCCGGACAACAACAATGAACTGTCACTGAGAAAGAAACGAGAAACACTGATATTAATAGCAAGCCTAGAAATAAGGAAAAGGACGAGACTTTATAAAATATTTCCTAAATTACTGCAATAACTTTCGTATTGTTTTATGTACATGTAATTTCTAACTTATAGTATGCTTTTTGGCACATGCCTGCAAGGGTAAATTCAAAATACCTGAGATTCGGGTCATTTTTCTAAAGTTTCTTTATTCATTTTCCCATGCGCAGGATTTCATTAGTTAAGAGAATGGAGAAACCTATGAGGATTCCCCGTGAAGATGTCACACAATTCAACTTGGAACATTACGTCAGCCATATTGTCATCGGTCGGCTATATGCCAGAGGTACATTGACACTAGCTTCATCAAATAACGCCAAGATATGGTCGTCCGAAAAAAAATGTCTACCCTTGACCCCAGAATGTCCCGCGAACTTCACACTAATCCGCGTGAGGGTGATCATTTTGTTCATAGATGAATGGACATTATTCACCTTTCTATTTTTACATTCTTTCTTTTGATTATTTATATAGTTTGAATACGTTAGTGCCACACTAATGCATGTGCGAAGACAAAAATAAACAATTCAAAAACGTTTATACTTTGGAACATAACTTCAGGCATTAACGAAATTACTCGTAAACGCACGACTTTCCTTGAAACGGATTTATTCATAGGTAAGTTATTCATTGTATTACGGTCAAGTTTATATGATATACATGACTAAGTGTAAAATTACCAGAATGCTAACCAGTTTAATGAAACGTATCCCACCAACTACCTGCTAAATAAGTGGGAGTTCTTTTATTGTGAAACCAAATGCCTTGCAGGTCAAAGATGCGTATCTTCGCAATATATATATATATATATATATATATTTTTTTTTTTTTTTTAAACTTTTCTTGAGTTCTTATGCTAGGCACATTTAGATCCTTAACGATCCAGTCATACAAATTAAGTTTATAAGATAGTTTTATCTTCCATTAACGTCATTCTAGCACGTGTTATGATCAGGATCCTCAGTTCGGCAAAAAATGCCATTTCAACCCCCGTCATTTGTTTCTCACCCATGAAAACATTATAAGTGCAGAGAAAAATGACAAAAAATCACGGTTAGGTGCACCTGCCAACCGCGGTACTACTGAAATACTACTGAAAGTGGCGTTAAACCAAATCACAATCTAACTAGCTTTCAAGATCAATACTTGTTACCTTTTCCGAGATTATCCTTTTCCCTTTGCAGACCGTAAAATAATTTAGATGCCATCTAAGGAATGTGTACAATATTGCAATAGCAATCCATTCAGAGTTATTACTAACACGAGACAAATGGGAGGTTCTGTATAACTTTAAAACCTAGGGACTTGAAAAGGCTAATTAAAATACAAAAAAAAATCCACGGAACCTCTTTGAACTTATGAACAGATAATGAAATTGTCTCAGCTTGTCTGTACATTTGTATATAATGTAGTATAAGTACCCTATGGTATACAGTTGGAATGCCTAGTTCTAAATACATGTACATGTATATTGTTATATTGAAACCCATAATTGGTAAGCGAATCACGACTTCTGGGACCTAATCTGTGAAACGAACTGAGCTATCCAAACGGCCGGCAAATCATTCATTTTGTATTGTGTACAGGGCCAAAGATGGATATAGCGTAATTTATTGAGATGTTTTTAAACACAAAAGGTTGTTTATACAATGTATGAATTATAATTCAATTCTAACAACGCACCCTTTCAATCAAAGTACTGAAAAGTGCTGTAAGCTAGCAAAGCATTGTTTTGTTCAGTAATCTTCTTCGTCAAACGTTATTACAACAATTTTCGAAAAGAATATTTAATTTTTTGTAAAATCATTTCGATGTTAAAATGAAATTATCATTAAAATAGTGACAAGTAATTGAAATAGAACCTCTCTTAAAAGATTTCTACAATAAGATTCATTTCATCTCTTATTGATTCCATCTCTTACATTGTTGTTTTTGTTGTTTTTGTTGTTGTTGTTGTTATTCAAACTCTATTAGCATGTTTGTATCATTTCATCATTTACAGTAATCATTTTTATAATAGCGAAGGCAACATTGTAAAAAAAAAGACTATTCATGTTTCTAATTTGAAAATGTCTTAATGTTCTATTTTCATGAAAAAAGCTGTTATTATTATTAGTATTATAGAGTTAAGTATGCAAAATTCAAAAAGTGCAAAGAAAGAAAGGCCGTCACCAAGCCGAATTTTGTGTAAAACCTCTATCAGTGGAATAAAGCAAGAATTGATCTATTTTAACGAAAGAAAAGATACTAATTTATGATGGACTCTGTTGGCGTCCACCAGTATTACCACTTTAGGAAAATCCAGTAGAATGTTACTATGTTAGAAGAGAAGTAGTGCCCAGTTAGGTTCGATTCATTATCTCTCAAAACCTGTCTCCCCCAAACAACTGTACATTTTGAAAATGGCGTAATACGAGGATTCTATATAATTTGTAGAACGCTTAAAAACTCCTCCTATGTACGAAAACATTTACCAATAACCCGCTTAGCGTAGATGCGGTCACGGTTTCAAAAAAAAAAAACAAAAAAAAAAACGCGGAGTCTCTCAATTATATAGTGAATATAATATGCCTTCTACTTTGTGACAAAGCATACCTGTTGTATACCGCGGTAGTGAATAGTTACATACAGAGCTGACTATAGGTTTTCACAAAAATTGGGCCAACTATCCCATCACATTGGATTGAGCCACAAGTAGATAGTAACTTTTTATAAAAAATTAAGTCGCATTTTATTTTCGCCAGACAAAAACTAAAGAATATTTTGTGTTCACACCTGCTTCTTATTCAATTAATATCCGATGTTCATCATTCTTAGGTCTAATAGAAAGTGTTAATTTAAAACAGTACTTTCAGAAGCTGGGGTTGAAAAGGAATGCGAATTGTCAACGAAGCATTATTTGAATGCGGGAGCTGGGGATTCTATAAATAGCATTGATCATTTAAAGGGAGGTATGGATGTTTCTGAAACCTAGATAAGAAAAAAATACCAAGTGTCGAAAAATAGACTCAAACGAACTTTTAATACTTTAAGTTAGGTCAGGTACTGTCTTGATGGTAATCTAATACCCTGCTTTTTTCAAATCAGCGTCCTCATATTTTTGCAAAACCACTTTGCGACATATTGTATTCAAATAGATTATGAGAGGAAATAAAAATAATTAAAATCTGTAACATGAAAAAACATCGATACCTACCTTTAAGGGTAGATATAAATAGCTTTGTAAATAGAAATTGTGGGTTTTCTCAGCAGCCTCTAAATGGATTTAACTGTTAAAATATGCGTGTCATGAGCCGCACGGCCTTCCGAATTTTGCGGCCTACAATATTTTTACACGTAAATCCCTTGCCCTAGATTTAGCTCTGTACATATCTTAAAAGATGTTGAAGATTCTTTTCAATCGATTACCAGACGACAAAATTTTGACTAGTTACAGACGACAATTCAAATTGCTTTGAGATTGAAAACTATGGCCCAGGTAGGATAGGAAACATTGTGAAACAAGCAATTTCTCCATTTCTCACAATGTTTTCCTTAATACAATTCTTCAGGGGCGTAAAACGTGTGATTATGAGGGAATAGTTTAAGCATCTACTGGTTTAAAAGATATACAAAATCTCTCGTTTGTTTCATCAAGACAGGTAATAGTTCTCAATGGATATTGCTAAAATAATATATGTTCAAGTTTCTTAAATGATTTCTTTATTATTTGTGGAGTGTCTTAGTTTAGTTTATACTAATTTATTTTAGTTCGATTGCGACGAAAGCTTAAAGCTTATAGAGTGGCTTTAAAACACACAAAGCAGATGTTTTCACGTCCCTAAAAGAGAGGCAGTGGCTTATCCCTACTGCTACCCACTTCTACAGCTGGATAGACTGAGGCTCGCTATTAACTGTCTTGTCCATGAACACACCTCGGTGACGGTGGGGCTCGAACCCATGACCTTCAGATCATAAGTCAAGTACCTATACCACTCGGTCATCGAGGCAGACATGAAGCGTCTTAGGAAAAGGATAATCTTGGAAAAGTAAAAAAAACATTGATCTTGAATGCTAGTTAGACTGCGATAAAGTGAATTTGGTTTAACGTGACTTTCAGTAGTACTTCAGTAAAAACGGGTTGTTACGTGGACCTAACCATGGCTTCCTGTCATTTTCACACCAGTAACATGTACAACTGCAACAATATATTTGGGTCATTACATGTGTAGCTGCTCAGCCAACTTTAAAGGCAAATTACTTATCACATACATCGGTGAGAGACAAAAGACGTGTGTGAACTTGTGATCGTGCTCAGGACTCTAAAGTAGAAACATCTTGTATAACCTGTACCTAATAAACAAACCGGGCTAGATGAGAGGTCAAGCATTAAGAGATTACCTATATGAAAAGTGCCATTTTGTACACCAAAGCGGGCATTTCACTCTACTATACCAACACGGGTGTCCATCATCAGTACTTTCAGTGCTTTGATTTATGAATAGTGCATGTTGGAGAGAGTATGGGCAGAACAAGCGAGTTTCACAAGAAAAGAGGAGAGACCAGTTTTGAGAATACTTTTGAGAGTTTCTAAAACTAGCCACTGCGCTAAAAAATGCATCAATAACATATTATATGTTCATATGTGAAGTTTAATTCAATTTGGCCCAGGGTTACAGAGAAAATGACCAAGGCATTTTCGAACGCTAGGAAAGAAATATTTCATAGAGCTTACGTACTTTGTAAGAAAACAATACCTAAACATTTGGTATATATCCCTTTTCAAGGATATTAAATACAATTAGTCTACATATGAAACTTGAATAGTGTTGAAGAAAGTCAAAATACACCAAACGCAAGGTTACCATGCGTTGAGCTCCTTTTTTCGTAGCCTGACTTGATTGAGTTAAAACATTGATAAAGTGCATATTGTCAAAGGCTTTGATAGAAAATATAAATGAGTCAGTGTCATTTTTCTAATAATCTTTTTAAAAACTAGTAACCGAATTCCAATCAATATCGAAGGAACGTTCTCCCTGTAAAATCTTTCAAATTCCGTTGCGTTATTTGTTTGTTTTAAGAGTGGGTGTGGGGGGGGGGGTTAAATAAAAATTCGGCAAGTAAAATAGAACGATGCAGAATTTATTTGACGCACTGATCGCTGAATCCAAATATCACTTTCAGAGTGTCTCGTTAAAGATGATCTTTGAGACAGTGGAGCGATATATGCCCTCTTTGTCGTCCTGTTTAATATTTTCGAGACAAATAAGAGAACGAGAAGATACTTCAATGTTGACAAAATGAAATTCAGATAAGTTTATTACATTTGAAACATTAACAAAAGTGCATAATTTGAAGACTCTTGTCAACCTTTGTGTCTTCACAGTCAAATCAGAGTTTTCACTACACGCTCTCTTGATAGCTACATACTCAAACATTCGTTAAAAAATCAGGGCATGTTCTAAATGCATGTACTCCAAGTGAATGTACGGGTTGTTTACGACCTATAAACACAGCCAAATACTTACCTATGATAGAAAACAGGAAGATGGTAACCCGCGGAACTATCGCCATTTTGAGTAACACTACAATCAACAGTACTACCTTGTCCTGGTTTTGATCTCGTGAAAGATAAGTAAACGGTTTTCTGATACTATTACTGATAGTATGGTGAGGTAAATAGGACAAGACTAAAGATCAACGCGAAAAGAAAATGATCAAAGGTCAGCAGGGTTATTGCTCTTATATAAGTTTTTTCCTGAAAGTTGAGCTGATGCTTATTTCTGGATATTTGCTGGGGAAAATGTTATTAAGAGAATGGTGCCAGTAACAAGAAAATCCACCAATTTCTGTTTTTCTTTTTTCCCAAAGGTTGTAATTTATACACAAGGCATAATATATTTCGCCTCAATCCGGAAGTGTCATTTAGCCCCTACCCCAATCAACTGATTTATCTAATTATTACTAAGATTTCAAACTGAGACCACCTTAAATTAAGAAGAGTAGTGGTTCCGGAACCTAAACCTCTCTTCTTTATCCCTTCAAGATTAATTTCACTCATCTTGTATCTGTGAAAAGTATTACTCAAATGTAGACTGACCAGAACCGTAACTTTCTAAATTTTAACAAGTATAAATATAAACCTGTGTGTAACATTTCCAACAATGAAATGAAGACATATGAGCAGCCTCGACAACAACACACTTGTTTTAAAAATAGCCGTCTAAAGGAAACTTTGAGACAGTGACTTCCTGTACAGCACAAATGGAAATAACTGGTAAAAAGGTGTGGATGCACGGTCTGATCTAAGTCCGCACTAAAGTGGTGGTTTATTTGTTTGTTTGAATAGGTTTTAACGCCGCTTTTAACAGTATTTCAGTCATATCGCGGAGTACCTAACCATGGATTCTTGGAATTTTCACAACATTCTACGACTACATTCTCTTCAAGTCTTCAGCTACTCATCCCTCTGAGGTTTACGATTATCTACCCATTGGAGGGAGACAAGTGTCGGAAAGGAAATTTGCCGAAATAGGGGATCGAATTCAGGACCTTATGATTAAGCGCTACCAACTGCGCCTATAACCAAGGCCTTTGCAATTGTTGGAAAGTCACACATAAACTCATACTGAAAGAGTCATTCTACTCCATAGTTTATTAAGTACATAGATTAATCTCTCATTTCCCATAACTCCCTTCCATAGCCGACGGACAGGTAGCCACGCCCATTTCGAAGAAAGGTCACTGCAAAATCTCCCGTTGTATGGTAATGGGAATCTGAAGTCTATTCGTTGCTATTTGTCAAAGGAAACCAAAGACGTTTTAATAAATGGACACGTATATTCACATGTTGATTTCTATAATAGCCTTTTCATATCCACCAATCTTATTGAAAAAATTTCAAATGGTCAGGAATAATACAACAAGGGTTGTTATGAATGCACAATTCCAACCCCCAATTCAAGATAAGTTAAAATCCCTGTATTGGCTTCCAATTCATTGACGAATGAAATACAAGAGGTCATCGTCCTGGTATTCAGAGTAAAACACGGAACTGCTCCTTCATACATCCAATATTTATTTAGGAAAATTAAAGGTCTTCACGTGATGTTTATTCTATGATACTAAAGACAAGAACCCAACCTGTCGATAGTTTTTATGTAGCGCAGGTCCAAGATTATGGAATAACAACAGTATTGAAATGCATACAAAATTAAGCAACATTTAGAAAAAAAACAAACTAAAAACATATCGATTCAACAAACACTATACCCAAAATCATGAGATGAAACCTGTTTTAACTTTATTGTAAAACGCAGAAGAATATGTTCTATAGATTCTGCACTGTATAAATTTATTTGTATACAAATGACACATTTTGTGACTAGTTCGTCAAATGTAGACTGAAAGAATAACAAATGAAAGAGAATCCACCTTGGTAAAAACTATTTCAACGACGACTACTGTACAAAAACTAAGAACCTAAATAGAATATCAATTTCAGTCTATTGATTGATTGAATGGTGGTTTAACGCTACTTTTAACTGCATTTCAGCCAAATAGCGGCGGTATTTCAAGTGTAACTATATTTAAGAGATGAAGAGAATATCTTTTGTTTTCATGGAGGTTTGAACCGAAAAAAAATTAATCACACTGTATGAATACGCGAAGCGGATTCATAAATAAGTGTGATTAGGTTTATCGGTTCATACATCCATGAAAACAGAAATATTCTCTTCATTCCTTATAATTTAATAGTATCGAGCGAAAAAAGCAAAACCTTTACGAATTTTGATACTTTTTTGTATGGGACTATTTTGTGCGGAATCATACAAAATCACTGCGTGCTCAAAATTTTGTTCATGGAGTTTTGAATTTTTTTTTATCGACCAATCAGATCGCCCGTTTTTGATAGACGAAACTAGAAATTAAATTATAAAATGATCAAAATCGACAACATACTGATACACTGATATTTGTTGATCACACATCAACTAAAATCAACATAACCAATTGAAACCCTTGAATCATTAACAGATCTCTTAAATTGATTGACAAAACAAGATTTCCCTACCTGTAAAACACCATGTCGCGAAAGCAAATGCTTAAAAGAGAGCCGCCAAATCAGTGGAAAACCACATATAATACAAAAGAACGACTTTTTTTAAACTTCGCTTTCCGTCTGTTGAGTAAGGAAGATTGCCATTAGATATAGTTCAAGACTGCAAAATACTGAACTCTATCGACTTGCCTTCCACAGGGAATCTTCTAGCAACTGCAAAATCGGACAGAACTATAGCACACTTACAGAACATGAAGCAATCACCAAATACGGAACTGTGTAAGAGTGGTTTTAGTTGAAGAATGATCAGCTCATGGAAATAGTTTAAAACAAGAGCACCGCCTACGGATGCCTACGATTGGCTGTTGGGTGCTGGATAGTGGATAAAAAATCTAACTCGAAATTAGGGCATAATTCGCACAAAAAGCATCTAGAGTTGTCCCCCCCCTTGATAGTATAGGTTCCTCTTTTGATAGTGAACATGTGTGCTAAGTTTCAAGTGAATGCCTTCAGTAGAACCAGAGATAACACAAAATGTCAAAGTTTTCGCACGACGACAACAACAACAATAACGACGACGACACCGAGGCTATCGCAATACCTCGGGTTTTCTCCGAAAACAGCCGAGCTAACAAGAAGTAGAAGGATTACTATATACTCAAAGGACAATTATTTGATTCCTTTATTAAAAAATGAAACAGCTTATCTTTACAAATTTTAAGCCGCTAAGCAACCCTCAAGTCAAATCAAACTATAACAAAACAATAGGTGTATACGTAGAAGTCACAGACTCTACCAACAACCCAGGAACAATTGGATAGCACAGTACTCAGTTAATACTTAAAGATCTGAAAGATATCTTAAGCAGTAAGTTGCTGACTAAACGTGTTTCTATCAGCGATAATAGGCCTGGTCATGGGATCAGATACAAGCGGGTCCTGGGATGATTTTCTACTGTGTAAGGATTTTTTACAGGTTATATGACACAGAGGTTTTTTTTGATCTATACGTTCTGAATGACAAATGTTTTCATTTATTACTGAATTAACAATTTTCACGACGATGAATACTCGAGTTTTAATCAGACTTCTAGAAACGTCACTCATATAGACTTGACGCATTGCTCGTCCCGCCAGGCAGGAAGTTCGACTTAAATATTAAATGGCGTTATTTTACAAGATTCGTGACCAATAACAGGTAAATAAAACATTAAATGGTTGATTTGCGAACCAATGTCAAAACTGTAGGTTAAATAAGTTGTAGTTACTAAGTTTATACCGCTAAATCAACAAAATAGTTAACCTCAATGTCGCCCAGTTAATCGGAGTTCAAAGTTCACTTCCGGTCTTAGCGAACAATTTGATTGGTTCACGGATTATTTTTAACAGGCTAAATCCTGCGATTATCCGTACATGACTTTGAAAACAAATGGTTGTACCGGCTGCAATATCATGTTTTCAGCTTGATCAAGTAGTGACAAAAATATCGAGTACAACAAGCCTAGGTCGTATCAATTACACTAAAATGGTCAAGTTTGCCTGGTCCAGATAGTTTGTTTAACAGGTTCTTATTAAGTTTGTCGAACTAATTTTCTATTGAATCATGACTTTATCTTTTATATAAATGCATATTTTTTCGCTCTGAAAATTAAGATTATATATCTTTGCATGTAAAGTGCATTTTTAAGGGCGTGTTTTCCTAGTTTTCATCATGTTAATGACGGTGTTGTATGAAATATTTTCTGTTCTCTGTTATTACTGTAGTATCTATAAATGATTTCAGTTAACTGTTCATTTATCCTTTTTTTAAATCTATTTTTATGATAATTTGCAGGAAAATGAATTTTCACGAAATGCAATTTTGTCTATTTTTATGATAATTTTGCAGGAAAACTGAGTTTTCACGAAATGCAATTTTCTCCGAGAATATATGCATCTTGTCAGTCATTTGTATACACTGAACACTGTCGATGAACCCATTTCCAGACGTTAACATTTTGGACTGGTCCAAATTCAAAGAAGTTGTAGACGACAATTGACAATTTGCAGTTTATGAAATTTAGGACTTTTCAACTTTCTTGGTAGAAAACATTGTGTAAAACGAAGAAATTGATTGTCAAATTGCTTGTCACAAGCAATTTCTTCATTTTACACAATGTTTTCCCGAGTTTGTTTTCTCGAGAGGCGTCAAAGGCGTCTTTGTGTTGCAATGGGCTTATATCATTAAGATTACAACAAGTATTAAACTACCTTAAAACCGGGCGAACCGGCTTGTCATCCCCATTAGCTCGGTTGGTAGTCGGAACACTCTAGTCAGTCAACCTCGAGATCACGGGCTCGATCCCGGGTTAGACTGGTATCGCCATCGAGTTTGGCGAGGGCTTGATCTATCACAGTCACGTTCTAGTTCCGTCGTATATGTCAGATCAGTTTTGTAAAAGTGAGCAATAATTCATTCTATGAATTAAGATCTAGTTTTAATAACCAAATATCCCACAGCTGTACTCCTCGGACAGACTATTTGAAAAAAAACCTTCATCTTTACTGGCATGGAATGCTGGAATGACATTCCATTACATATCAGAAATATCAACAATTCATCGAATTTAAAGTGTCATTTGAAGAAGCACTTAATGTCAAATAATGAGCTGTGATTAAGAAATATTTAACTCATATAACCAACCATCCAGTTGGTATAATCATACTGTTGTCAATCAATATATATGATGCATTTTGCTGTGTATGTCTTTGCATATCTCTAGTTCGATTTTCGATCTAGACTCGTGAATCAATACATCATTTTATTTAAGATGAATAAGAACATCAACATCATTTTCGTGATTTTATCATCAGAATGCGTTTTCTTTCTTATAAATTTTCGTTTGTTTTTCAGATCCTGTTGTTGTTTGCTTGTTTTTATTTAACATAAGGCCTCATTGAAAATAAAATTTTCATTCATTTATCTGTTTGATTAATGCATGATGTTAGCTTAATGTGCTACCTTCTCTGAATGACGTATTAATATTGATAATATTTCATTTGTTTTATTATTATCGTGTTACCCGAAGGTCTCACGTACACAAATAGTGGTCTTTGAATTGTATTGCTACCGACTTGTCCTTTAAGTAGCTAACCACGTAAAAGCAATTTCTTCAACTAATACCGTTCGAATCTGGTTTATATATAAATTTAAATTGCATTAAAATAGTGTGTAAGTAACAAGATTTACATTCATAAATGATTAATTACTAACTCTTTATACATTTACATTCATAAATGATTAATTCCTATTTCTTTATATATAATACACAAAAGTTTAAAATAATTTATAACAGATAATCTTAAAAAATGCTCTAAAAGAAGATAAAATCAATATCTAATAATTGCTCGTTATATAAAGGGAAGTAATTTTTCAAAAATGTGGCAGACCATGTATGCTGGAATGCGCAAATTGCTCAACCTTAGGACCATTCGATGGTCTATAGATCCTTAGGCATAATTTTCGAAAGCCTTTTTACTTTTGCTAGAATAAGAGATTTATTTACGAATTAATGGATACACCAACTAATTCATTTAGGCCTCATTTGAGCTTTGACTCAAAACTTGTCGACATTTATGTGAAGCATTTTTTGGTCTAGTTTAAATGTGTGTGTGTGTTTTTTTTCCAGAATATTACACGTAATCTAATTCAAGAGTGTTACGATGTTTAGTAAAATTTGAAAAAAAGTTACCATCCCGGCATTATGATAGGAAATAATGTGAAAAAAAGAAATTGCTTGTTACAAGCATATATTGCTTGCCGCACACACAAATGGGGGTCAGGCCTCAGCGGATGTGTACCAATCTCCTTTAAACCGATACGAAGGTCTTGGAAACCGATGCGAATGTCTTGAGCTATCTGCGTTTTCGCCAAGTCAAGAGTCTACGACGGCGGTACCGGTATATCACCCTACAACCGGGTTTCGGATGCCGGAGGATACCGGTGGAAGTCATTCGCGCATGCGCAGATCGGGGAAAGGAGAAGCGCCTTTTTCAAGTTTAGTGGTTAAGAAACTTTTGTTGACGTTTTACAAATGTCAAGCTCATAAACATGCATATTAAAACCGTAGTTATCGACGGATTCAAGTCATATGCACAACGAACTGAGATCAATGGATTTGATCCACTATTCAACGCTATTACCGGACTAAACGGGAGTGGGAAGTCTAACATCCTCGATTCGATTTGCTTTCTGCTGGGAATCACAAATCTAACACATGTGAGTGCCAATAAATGTTTTCGATTTACAATGGCATTACATAGATTTTATATCTTTCTAACCTACAATATTTAATGAGCATCTTTATTGTTGTTGCATATTAATTATAAATATGGGCACTTCGACTCAGAGATCTATCTATCTTTCTATATATACTGCCGAACTCCCCTTTCGGATATTACTGGCAGGTGCTATTAACAACAACTACACAAAAATCTCCCTCCCCAACAAGGTAGTGCAGCAGGATGTTTTTACAAGAATCTCCTGCCAGTAATACCCGAAAGGGGAGTTGGGCAGATTTATATAGATAGATAGATAGATAGATAGATAGATCTCTGCTTTCTTATTTCAACAAGTCAAACATTTCCCATACCGGAACTAATGATGCCTGTCAAAATATCTGTTACCAAAAAAAAAAAAAATGGAAGCTGCAGTAGCTTTTTAATCGGTCACACTAAAACAAGCCCTACAGAGATTTATAGCCCTACAGACGCCCTATGGAAATGGTACACGCCTTACGAGTATAGGAGCTATAATAGTGAATCAATGCTAGTTAATAAGATTGAAAATAACATTTTTCTTCTTACTTCAAAAAGAATTCTGTGAATTTTACGTGTTTCTGGTGATATTGATGTTCATAATATCACATAATTTGACTGGAGGTAATTGACAACGCCCTATCGTTTAATTGTTTATTCTTAAATGACAGAACTTAATTGTAGTCTTCCTAAACAATTCAATATGATTTAACTCAGACTTTAATGCTAAAATATTTGTGTGATGGGTACACGACATAGTAAATACTTTTCTTATAGTGCGACAGCCACTGCTTTATAAGGGAAATGATAGTGGACTAGTTTTAAAACAATTTAAAGGGGTTTACATTTGACAAAATGCGAGAAAATGGGAAATTTATCGTAACAAGTCATATCTACTTTTTTCACAATGTCTACATTATCAGGCACTTGAAATTTGAACAAGCTTTGAATTATCTTCAGCGTTCGACACTAACGGGAGTCCGGGAGTCCGAGACTCCTAAAAAACGGCCCGGACTCGTAGAATTTCTGACTAGGCAGTCCGACGGACTCCTTTAAAATTTACCAGTAACCTTGTTAAAGTGGTAGCCCATATCGTTTGACAAAAATCCTTACAATCATTCTTACTCGTCACGTTTTTCGGCGATCGGAAATTATTTCCGTAGTTCAAATTTTCCAGTCAAAAAATCTACCGGTGTCAACGTAAAATCACTTTTAACAAATTAAATGTCGCTCAAAATTAATTAGAAAAGTAATTATTTTAAATTGCAAAAGCATTCACGTCTTAAATTTGCTCAAAGGCGAGGCATCAAGAATTCGAGGTGTGCATTGAATGGGCGCTGACATTTTGAAAGTAGATCGACGGAATCGGCCGAGTTGTCACGAATGTCACTACCCAGAATGCTCAAATTAAATAGGTCAGTATTTGAAAAATGCTACCTATCGGAAGATAACGAGTGCCCGGAGTGAATCACTCCGGGCACTTCGAGGTCGATTATTGGAAGTTGTGTAAATAGTACAAACACAAATTTAATATCAAATTGAACCTTAATCATTTATCTATCCATCTAAAGAAATGTTAATCTGCAAAAAGTTGGATATTTTATGCATTTTAGTCTCTTTGTCACGTCATCGGAAACTCCAAGTTTTCGGCCATTTTGAATCAAATGTCAGCCATTTTTGTTGTTTGACAGCGAGATCCAATAGGAACCCCTCTTCAATTCTAGAAGATCTCGGGCTTGCCGCCAAAACGATAGCAAATGAAAATCTAGGTCACCATATTTGGAAGGCATAGTATGTTTTGACAATAGGACAGTTCTGATAGAAAATAAAAAAAAGTATGAAAATAATTCACGAGTTTATTGAATTTGATAGAAAAAAAAGATATTGACAATTCAGCATCTTTTAAGATAAAATATTATCATGGTGGGTTAAAAAGGATACTTTGATTTATTAAGAACAGCTGACATCAGTAAACAATGTGATGTAATAATAGATCACATGGCCAACCAAATGTCATTTCCGCCAAACATAGGAAATATTTTATGAACTGAAAAGAAACCGGTATTAAATGTTTGATACAATTGATACTATTATTTTGATATAATTTGTTCATAATATTAACATATGTAAGGAATTCGCTTATCACAAAACATACAATATTAGGACTTGCAACAAAGCGCAAAGAAGGTGGTAGTCGTAGCCCTCGCCAGCAGATTATCAGAAAGAGGGCTACGATATCGCAGCTAGCAGGGATCGTACACCTGTCTTATGTATGACGGTGAGAAAAATGAAATGTAATGTTTGTACTAAGTATGAGAACTTTGGTAGTTTTGTAACAGGTTGCATCAATTTTAGAGTTGAGGCAGTGAAGAGGCACAATACCTTCCAGAGTCACAGTGTAACTAAAGAGAATGCTAAACAACACACAGAGCTCAACCAATCGACTGCTGGTCGTTCATTACTCCAACTAAATAAATCTATTTTTGAAAAACTTCAAAAGCCTGGCAAGTTATTAAATTCTAGTGTATTGATTGAGTATTCTCTTCACTGTCTCTTAAAAAGTGGTTATTTTGATCAATATTCATGTACAAAGATAAGATTTTTCTAGTGTACATTTTCAAATTAGCATTTTACATTTTATTAGGATATGGAGATAAGCAGTATCAAATGATCATATACCAGTTTTGATGATGAATAAATTAATACATTTTAATAAAACAAATTAATTTAACGACAATTTTCAGAATTTTATTCGGACTCCTTGATTTTCCTCCGGACTCCCTGACTTCTTAAGTTAGGAGTCCGGTGGACTCCTTGCTTGGAGAAGTTAGTGTCTAACGCTGATCTTCGGCAAGGCAACATCTTTCCAATTTTGTCGTTTGGTAACTAAATCCTATAGGCTTCTAGCCTATGCTAAATTTAGTTGCCTCCCTTGTCTTTACAATTTGGACTCGAAAAATCGTTTAAAACCTGAAGATAAATATGAAAAATTTTAATACAATAAACCGATTCCTTTTCTAACTACAGGGATAAATATTTCAATATAAATTGGGCTGTAGATTTGAGGGGTATCTCATTAAATAGTCGGAAGTTTCCTTAAGTTTCTTCCGGTTAGGTTGCGGCAATTGTAAACATCGAAATCTTCATAAATAAGATAAATTCACAGAAAATATTCGGAAATATAAAGATATATGTTAATTTCAAACCTATCAAATAAAAATTATACACCATTATCGCTCATATACTCGTAGGGCGTGTACAAATTCCATAGGGCGTCTGTAGGGCTATAAATCTCTGTAGGGCTTGTTTTAGTATGACCCCTTTTTAATATTTATAAAAGAGAGATATTTTGCAGCATGCCCACTGGCCTTAGGTTTTGAAATGGGGGTACACAGACATGGCGAAGATCTGGAAATTTCTGTCAGACACTCGGTCTGACAGTGCTAGATAATCTGTCAGACCGAATGAAATTCTGTCACACCGAAAGATCAGAATAAAAAGACACAATTTGCGATATTTTTCAAAGTATTTATTAACCCTTATGAAGTCACGTGAAACATAATTTTCATTCAAAGTTAAAGAAGAAGAAGGAGGAGGAGAAGTAGAAGAAAAAGAGAAGATGTAGATATAGTGCAAAGTTCTAGACTAGACCCACTTGAAAGTTGCAGACAACAATCTCAATTAAATGAAATGAAAAAAAAAATGTAGGAAATAAACAAATTGTTTGTGACAATTAATGTCACAAGCAATCTTTTCATTTCCCACAATGTTTTGTCAAGCCTTCATCTTAAAAGATGTCAAAAATGTCAGTATGTGGTTATATTTCAATCACTGTTTCTGAGGTAGTTCATTAGATTGACTAAATTGTCTTGTTCAGATTGAAAGTCCATGGATCAACAACTGTGGATGCCCTAAAATTTGTGCATCCGGTTATGAATGAATTAGTGTTTTTCAGATTGGAAGACACTGGTTTTTCTGAATTATGGAAGTCAATGCACACCTGACATGACATAACACCTTTTTCCTTTTTGTATACGAACCAGGAACTGTTGTTTTGCCACGCCACCTGAAATGTTCTGTCAGGTCTGGTTGCCTCATACTTTTTTGATTTTTCCTTGCGCTTGTCATCACTGTCCTCCGTGGACTCAGATTTGCGCTTAGAACCAGGTCAAGCGCCCAGGGCTCTGCAGACTCCCAGAATTTGGGGAGAAGTCACTTCTCACTAGTCTGAGAATTGGGAGAAGTTTTTCAAAATGGGGAGAAGTGGTGAGACTTTCAGGAGAAGTGGATCGCATTAAAAATTAAGTTTTTGCGCGTATTCCTCATTTCTATCAGAAAATGAAATGGCTTTACAACCAAGTAGTTGCATTTTATATTATGTATTATGCAATAAACATAGAAAATACTGCTTATCCTTTCAGTCCTCAATAAAGATCTTATTCCTGTGAACAAATACTTTTGTATTTTTCTTTTATAGGTTTGAGAATTCAAGAGTTTGATTCTAAATTTTTTTTAAATATTTCATAATAGATTCATATATGATAAAAAAAAAGTCAACTAATGAAGAAATGCAAATAGTGTATAGGCGGTCTGAATGAAATGAGTAGTGTTCCTATTTGAAGCAGAAAATGAGAAAAGATTTTATTGTAACAACATGTACATGTATTTAATAAAACCATGTCCAGAAGAAAAAATTCAGACTGGTACAAATTGAAAGAAGCTAAATAAGACATTTCACAGTGAGCTTAAATAAGAAAGAAGGTGCCAAAGAGGGCGGAAACATGTGGGGAAAGGATAAATTGCTTGCTGCAAACATTTCCTCCTTTTTCTATAGTTTCCCATAAAAACATTTCAAGATGTCAAATGGGGGATTGTGTGGTAATGAGTTAAAGTCTGTGCACTTTGCCTGATAAGATATAAATGAATAAAAACTGTCATTAATTGGTCACGAAAGGTCCTCTGTGATTAAGTCAGTTATAGTGTGTAAAGGGTAAGGGTTACTGCTCAGTACACAAAACCAGACTCTGTACGTGCAGAGGTTTAAAGTTAACACAGGATAATTTGCTCCATTTTATAGGATTACATGTTATTTAAAGGAATTATTACCAACACAAGTAAGTGAAATTTAGTTTTGGATAGAATGAATCATAACAAGAATCTCCGGAAAAGATCATAGCAGCCTTTAAATTGTTTGCCATAATTTTCTTCACTTGTTACAATTAAAGCAGATAACTCAAATTGAAGGATTCTAATGAAAAATGAATTTACTCTACGTAGATTTTCAGCAGATTTTTTTTTTCATCAAGATTTCAAATTTTTAACAAAATTTTGACTTCTGGAAAATGACACGGCATCCGTAAATGTCGGCCATTATTCTCATTATGTGAAAGTAAGCAACAAATCTCGTAGACAGATGATAACTTAATTTACAGAAATAATTAAAACTTAAGAAGGGAAAGGATTTTAAATAAAGATTTCTAGTGCCGATAGTATACACAGCATTGCCGAAACCAATCAGCGTAGGTGTGAATGAAGCAAGCATGTTGACTATTAGCTGCGATATCGAAGCCCTCTTTCTGATAATCTGCTGGCGAGCCTCGCCAGCAGATTATCAGAAAGAGGGCTACGATATCGCAGCTAGTTGACTATTAGCTGCCAGAACATACGGGTCCCTCTTTCTGATAATCTGCTGGCCTCGCGACTATCGATACACGCTTGATTTACGATCAAAGGGCTTCCGACAGACAGTTGTATAATTGCACACTGTCCCCTACTTTTATAGCCACTGGGCCAGATTTGGTTATCACCTTTCGTATCCAGGCGACTTCCCGAAAATTCCCGACTTCGGCTTCGCTTTGATCAGCAAATCAGGCGAAGTTTTATGAAACCAGGCGACTTTCCAGGCGACTTTTTCGCCTGAGTCGCCCACTCTGCAGAGCCCTGAGCGCCGGAAAAATACTTCATCTTATCAAAAAACTCATTATGAATGTGTAAAAATACTTATCTAAATCGGTTCTGTCTGAATCAGCTGGTGAAGAGCGAAAGAATAAGTGGCGAACCAAACGGACCGGTGCTCAAAAAACGAATGGCGTGAGAAACACATTATCATAAAACTATCGCGAGGAATGTTCTAGAAACTGAACCGGGTCGAACTCGATTATACACGTTGCATGGTTTTACAGCCTAGATGTACTTTGTTCGATTAATATTTTCGGTAGTATTTCTTGCTACAAATTAAGTAGGCATAAACAGAATAAAAGTAATTTCCAGCGACAGTCTCAAATTTTACTTGGATAAGTTTTCAGTTCTTGTTAGGTAGATTTGCCGATCTTTTTTATACAGACAATCATCGAAATTATTATCGGACAGTGGGACTGACGGAAAGGAAAAACATGTCCGACATTGTGAAATTTCATCGGACAGGTCCGAAGGTCCGACGGTCTTAGCCATGATTGGGTACAGTCCAGGGTGTCTGATCACGTAGAAATGTACGTGAATCACGCAAGATAAACAAAAATCACGTACTATTTTTTCTCCCAAAACGTCCAAGAATGTACGCAAAATGAACCCCCGTATCATGCCTGAAAATCTCGATATGACGATCCCCGTCATTTACGAAAGGAAAAACAAGTCCGGTAGCCGAGTAAAAAAAACCAAACAGCCAAATTCGGTGATTTGGATCCCTCTATTTTTTCTGATAATATTGTAATTGACCAAAATGCTGCGTTTTTACGGTTTATTCAACCAAAACGCCATGTCATCACAATCAACTGATTGTTAGGACTTCTTTAACCCATTTCAACACAGCAAAATTTTAGACTGGTCCAAATTGAAAGAAGCTGCAGACGACAACTTCAAATTGATGAAATTTTGAGTTTTTCCGTTATTTTGGATACAAAACATTGTGGATAATGAAGAAATTGCTTGATACAAGCAATTTCTTCATTTTCCACAATGTTTTCTAAAGCATTATTCTCGAGAGGCGTAAAAAGGAGGGATTGAGTTGGAATGGGTTAAAGGGCTTTACTAATATTTACTCTCTTCTTACATCTTTTTGTTATTTTCTCCATCTAAGGTCATAAATAGGCATATTATGTCCTGCTAGCCCCCTGTGGTTTTTGATACTTTTAATAGTTCTCCATCACGGAGTCAATAAATGGAAAAACTGTTTATATTTGGTGTTAAATTTTTTTGTACCCCCAAATTTTTTTCTGTCCCCCAAACTTTAACAACCAAGAGGTACAAAAACCCCGTCAAAATATTCAGTGGACACACTGCAGTCTACCCTTTACTTTCGGTGACCGGTCAACTCAGCCCATAATATACCCGGCATGGTCAACTCGGCCTCAATATTAGTACAGTATCAGGGTATTATTTTGGGGGTACATGTACCCCTTAGGTTTTGAAATGGGGTTACAAAGAAAAATCTGGGGGTACAGTGTACCCTTTACTTTCAGATTTAAGGGTACACTATACGAATCTGAACCCTTTACCAAATGACAAACAATGTTTTAGTTATGTGCAAGTTTCAGATAAATTTAGAGGGAAAGATAATAAACTTTCTTTGAAAACCTGGTTTTTGACAATTCACTTTTTCTTAATCATTGGATTTTGGACAGGTTGAATGGGATATGAGAGCGATGGCTAAACAAATCTAACAAGTTAATTACAAGGGTGGGAATGTCATCTTGGAACAGGCCATACCAGGCATGTCAGCTCATTTTTAGATCAAACTCTGGTATCAAAACGATTCTGGTACAGAAAATATCAAATAGTCTTATAAGTGTCTAAAAGTCACCATTTGTGGAGAAATAGAATATGCTTTGTTACTACATTTTTCAGACAGCAACTTACGTAGCCAAAACAAAACTACAACATTAACCAAACGGCTCCATTCTGTCCTGCCCGATTTACATGTACAACGGAACTTACGAGAGAAACTGATTTCAAAATCAGGTTTCTATATTATGAGCTCTTGTCAATCTTGCCCAAAAGACGTGAATATCTTGCGTTAAGTTTGAAAAATAGCGGAACTTTGGGCCTATTTCAAAACAAACTGATGAGGCCATCAGGATCCGCATTATACGAACTTTTCTAACTGCTGGTTTCCCCATTCTCTATATGAAAACAAACCAGCTGGTTCCTGTTGCATGAAAGGGAAATCACTCGATCCCGATGCGTTTTGTTCTACTTTGTTTGTAGACTCGTACCACTGCCGACTTTGTTAAAGTCAACGGCGGCACCAGTCTACTTTGCTTGCAGTTTTTGGGTTTTTTAGGGAAAAATACGCACATAGGGTTTCTCGTTTTATACGCTAATAATTTCAAATGCACACACACGTAATGGCATTTTTGTTTCTATTTTCATTTATTTTTATGTACGTTCATGTACGTCTTGGTCTAAGATTTGTACGTGAACCAACGTAGTTGTACGTGAATTACGTACTGCAGTACGTGAATGGGCACCCTGAATTGTGACATTACTCAGCTTATTTTGCCTCTCTATCCTATTTGTTAGAAAGGGCACTAAATTGTCCCATTAAAAAGGGATGTGAAAAGGAAAGAAAATGAAAGAATATATCCAAAAGCCATAAAAATACAGCGAGTCAAATAAAATCAAGGTATCAATTGGTCAAATGAAAGAATAAATCACAAAGCCTCAAAGGAATGAGTAAAAAAAGGCATCAGCTGCTTGTCTGTTAGATAGGAATATCTTTTCATGCTTGGCCATTTTAACAAGTCTGTCCAAAAATCCTATCCCTGAGGACTCTTTAAAAAAAGCATGGAGTGTTGGATTGAAAAAATGCCCTTCTTCAGAAAAATATAGATATTATTTTCAGTATTTTCAAAAATGTATTTATAAGATTCCTGTGTGAAATACCTGGTTTCATCTTCAAATTTTGCATCTTAAAGAGCTCAATCAGATTCTCTGTGTCCATTTTTGAAAGGTTCATTATTTGCCCATTCAGAATCCTTTGATTTGTTTGTTTGTATGGGGTTTTACGCCGCTTTCAACAATCTTTCAGTTATATCGCGGCGGCTGGAGCACCTAACAATGGAATCCTGGTATTTCTCACACCAGTACTACCATTACATCCTTTCCTAGCCTCCAGCTGCTATCCCACATAGGTCTACGATTATCGACCCATTGGTGAGAGACAAATAGTCGGAAAGGATGTGCCGCCGTCGGGAGTCGAACCCGGGACCTCTAGATTGAAAGTCCGACGCGCTACCAACTGCGCTATGACGGCGGCTCAGAATCCTTTGACTGTCTGACACTATAACTATTCTTCTAACAGTACTTTCAGCTCTTTGATTTCAATAAGTTAATAGAAAATGTAGTATATATCAGCAGTGTCCAATCTTAGCTTAATTCTTAAATTTTTTAAAATGAAACTTGATCAAATTCATAAACCAAGTGTCCTTACTCTTCTCTTCTTCAAGTGATTAACGTTAATTTAGTAATTTAGTTTGATAGTTGTCACGTCAAATAACCACATATTTTACTTCGGCAAATCTCAGCCGAAGTGACAATTTTCCGAAACTGGGTCGCCATTTTGAATTCATTGTTTACATATTGGTACCCATCATCCTTGGTGACTGATAGCGCGGTACCAGTGGTAAACGCGAGAAAAAAAATCAATAATCACCAATTAGTAAGAGTGTAAGGGTCTTATCAATTAAGGTGTTACGTAATATACGGTAAACAACACTACAGATAAAGAGCCTGTCGTGTCCACGCTTCCGCAAACAATTTTAGTGGCTTGCTTGACCCTTTCTTCAGCTAGAAATTAAGCTGTATCGGTGACCAAATTTACGCGTATCGGCGATCTGAAGGCGTATCGGCAAACTCTCTTAATTTATGAAGGCGTATCGGGGCCGATACGCCATAAAGGCCTGGGGAGAACCCTGAATTGTATCAATCGTTTAATACCGGTTTCTTTTGAGTTTATAAAATATTTCCTAAGTTTGGCGGCCATGACATTTGCTTGGTCATGTGATCTGTTATTACGCCACGTAACGTTGTTTACTATTGTCTTGCTGTCAAAATAGTTGCTCGTAAAAAATCATAGTATCCGTTTTTACCTACCATTGATAAAATTTTATGTTCACAGGGATTTTCCTACGCCGATTTTGGGGCCGAACACCGGACCCTTTCCCAATCGCAAAAACGTAGAAAATTTCCCAATTTTCAGGTAAAAATTCCCAAAATTATGAGTGAAATTCCCCCAATTTCGGCTGCCGAAAACTGGTAAAATGGAGGGCCATCATTTGAGTTTGTATAATATTGGTTACGCTCGCCGATTTCTCCAAAACTCTTAAAAAAAAATAAAAAAAAGAACACAGATACTGTTTATTGACCACTGTTTATCTATCAGACGACGACATTGTGTCAATCGCGTGTGCGCTAATTGGATTAGGCTATTGTAAGCGCGCGTATATTATAAACAAAGCCAGATGAAATTTGGGATTAAAATTCAAAGCTTCCGAGAAAATTAGCTTAATTACTTACTTTTGATATCAAATCATTTCCGAGATAATATATAATATTATTTAAGCCAAAAAAAATCGCATAATTCCTTGCCCAACTTGTTTTCAATGTGACGTCACTCTTTAAGTTTCTCCGAGGTTCAACCCACTTCAAAGGGGCCGACTGTCTAGGCGACCGCGTTGTGTTCTCACAGTGACACACTTTCCTTGCGTGTACTGGTCAATCTTATAAAACTGAATAAAGGATATAATCAAATATTATAATGTTATAAATTCAATTTATTTTGATTCCTTTAAATTTGCAGCAAACCACAATCTTCGGAAAATTTTTCAGGGTATTTCTTTTATTGAACGAAAAATATTAACCTTCTTTTTACTTTTGATTTTTTTTGTAACAAATACTAGTAACAGCAGACATCGATCAAGATTGGCAAAATGCATTCATGTTGACAACTACGATTTCGATCTACTGTTCTCGTGGTCAAAAAGATATAGAGGATGATAGAAACTACTTTTCAGTTACAACCTTTCCTTATCAAAATGATTTAATTACCGATTTTAAAGAAAAATACATGGACCAAAATTTTGTGACTGCATTTTGATTGGTTTTTTCCCTTCAACCGTAGATTACATTGTTATACACTTTCACTTGTTTAACCCTGGTTTAACCTACATGTATAACCCGGTCTACGACGGAATGATAGACTGATCCAAATTCAAAGAAATTGCAGACAACAATTTCTTGTTTTAGACATTTTAAAAATCTTTATCTTTTTGTAAAGGTCTTGGGAAACATTGTACAGAAAATAAAGAAATTAATTGTCACAAGCTATTCACCAATCTTTACAATGATTTCTCACACCTTTCTCTTGAGGGGTGTCAAAAAGCATCATTGTTTGGGAATTAGCTAAATTGTCCGATCAAATATTTATTGTCAAATTTTATGATACCCCTTATTACCAAACTGGGTTTAACCCATTCCCATTTCCCGAAATTTTGGACCGGTCCAAATTCAAGGAAGTTGAAGACGACAATTCAAAGTTGAAGAAAAATTTGATTTTTTTCACTTTCTCAGTAGAAATCATTGTGTAGAATGAAGAAATAGCTTTTTTAAAAGCAATTTCTCCATTCTTAACAAGGTTTTCTCAAATTTGTTTAATTGAGGGCTTAAAAAATCGTCACTGTGTGGTAAGTAATACAACCTTAAAATACTTATTATTGAAATCCAGTTTGGGTAACCTCACTGGCCTTGAGATGTGTTATATGGTACTTAAAATCCACCTGAGACAACATGTTTAGACATTTCCCAATTTTGCCGATTTACGCGCTATTTTTCCCAAAATCATGGGTCCCTGTTTTAAAAAGGTAGGAAAACCTCTGGTTCAAAGATACTGAATCTTCAATATCTTTATTTCATCTATCAAATTTAGTTAACTCTTTAATTACTTTCATACAACTTTTTTTCTTTTTTTTCTATCAGAACTGTCCTGTTTTCAAAAAATACTATTTGTTCCAAATATGGCGACCTAAATTCTCATTTGCTGTCATTTTGGCATGAAACCCGAGATCTCAAGAGATCTCACTGTCAAACAGCAAAAATGGCTATCATTTGATTCAAAATGGCCGAAAAACTTTGAGTTTTTGATGGTGCAGCAAATTGAGACTAAAATGCATAAAATATCCTACTTTTTTTAGATTTACATTTATTTACATGGATAGATAAATGGTTAAGGTCAATTTTGGTATTAAACTTGTGTTTGTACTATTCACACAACTTACAATAATCGACCCCGAAGTGCCCAGAGTGAATCACTCCGGGCTCTGCAACAAAGAGCGAAGAAGGGGGGTGTCGTAGCCCTCGCCAGCAGTTTATCAGAAAGAGGGCTACGATATCGCAGCTAGCTTTAACCCATTACCACACAATCCCATTTTTTTTATTTTTGATGATTTTAAATGTTTGAATTGAAAACTTGTGAGAAAAAGAGGAAGTGTTTGTAGCAAGCAATTTCTCCTTTTCCCACAATATTTTTACCTTATCTGGTACTTATTTTCTGTTTTGAGTATATTATGATTTTAAATGTGGTATGCAACTTTTTTTTTTCAATTTGGACCAGTCTGGAAATTTTGTCATCTTGTAATGAGCTAAATGAAATAGTAATAATAAAAATGTTTTCTTATTTTCTGCTTCAAATTAAACTCTGATCACTTTTGTAAGTTCAGACCACCTATACTCTTTTCAAATTATTGAATATTATAACTTTTGATAATTGAAATTATAATGCCATCTATATATGAAATATTCAAGAAAATAATTTCAGAATCAGATTCCTATATTCTCGAATCTGAAGAAAAAAGACAAAAATATTTGTTCAAAGGAATATCTCTGTAATAAGGACTGAAATAAAGGATGATAAATACTTTAGTATCAACTGCATACTATATAAAACAAAATATGCAGCTACTTGGTTGTTAAGCCTTTTTATTTTCCTACGTCAAAAATTTGCGTTTAACATCATCCACTTCTCTTGAAAGTCTCACCACTTCTTTCTATTTTGAAAAACTTCTCCTAATTCTCAGACCAGGGAGAAGTCAATTCTCCCTAAATTCTGAGAGTCTGCAGAGCCCTGTACACACGTTCTAAGTCTTATCAAAATGGACATAATACTGCGTTGATTTAAATTGCCGTTACTAGTGAAACTAATTTCTTTTATTATAACATGGGAAGCCTATATAAATTGAGACATGAATAGGCTTCGGGTGCAGTTTGTACAAAGTCAGAATAGCTCAGCACAACGCTTTTATGAAATTAATTTTTTCACAAGTAAGCGCGTGAGACCAGGTTTGAAATTTATATAAAAAAGTCACGCCTTAAATATTTTATAGTTTTTCATTCACGGTAAGAAACATAGACGATAGACTTCAAACAACAATTGGTAATCCGCAGAATACAGATAATTTAAATATAAACGAAATCGACAGCTTAATAATATCTCCAGTTCCGTCGAAAAAATTAAATCTTACTTCAGGGTTGGAAAACGTCCGAATAATAAACCGGAAATCAACTACAATCAATAAATGACCGAGATTTGTGAACAAATTCCACTCTAAGGAAAAAAGTGCAACACATGGGCGACTCGAGTTTGTCTCTTCGGTCTTTCTGATGTACGTCACGACTCTGTGATCCCATGGGGTAGAATAGACTGACCTGACATTTTTGTGACTTCAGTTGTGTTTTTCCAACAACAGACGCTCGTGTTGAGAGAAAATCGACATGACTGTTAAATTAACAGAACTTTGGATAACTAGTTGATGAAAATGAAAAAGTACTTTTTTACTATAATTAAATAGGCGGTACTCGGGGAGGGGAGGAACGTACTTCACGGAAATATTTTGTAAAACCCGCAAATTTTAATAATGTAATTTATTTGTCTTATCTTATTTAACAATGTATTGGAATTTCGTGGACTGCCGTACATTGCCGTAATTGCAATTTATTGACAGCCCAATTTTCAAAAACAAAATGAAAGGATGGATCTGTCTCTGTTGAAGATTATAACCATCTTCGGAAAATTTGAAAAAGACGTCATCTACTGAATGAACAATGAACCCTTTTAGGTACGGGAAAGGTGAAAAAAGGGGGGGGTGCAATGTCCCGGACTGATTTAGATTTCCAAATTTCCGGAGCTCTGCCTAGAGCTATTGTACTCAGGTGAGCTATATAAGACTAGCATGGTCCCTTTGTTTTTCTGTTTTCAAATGTTTAAATAGTCCCTATTCTATTTGTTAGGTGAGAGCAACCAATTTACAAGAGCTTGTATACAAGAATGGACAGGCCGGCATCACAAAGGCAACAGTCAGCATAACATTTGATAACTTGGATAAGAAACAGAGTCCCCTGGGATATGAACAATTTGATGAAATCACAATTACAAGACAGGTATATTAGAAGATTTAAACCCATTCTCACACATATCCCATTTTAGCTCAACAGGGACATTGGCAATTGTAATGCTTCTGGAATTTTGTCCATAGCATAAAATCTACATTTATGGATTTGAAAATATCTTGTTCTCGATGAGTGCTAGTGTCATGCAAAATGTTTGTTGTGATACCTTCAAGGTTAAGGTCACAGTTGAAGGTCAAACAACGAAATTGACCTTGTCTGCAGCATTACTTCTACATTTATGGATGGATTTGAAAATAATTTGGCACAGTTGTTCTACTTGATGAGTGCTAGTGTTATGCCAAATATTTGTTGTGATACCTCCAAGGTCAAGGCCAGAGTTTAAAAAAAAAATTCTGTGCTCAACATTCTCTGTACAAATCAGTTGGCTGGACATGTTGTCCCTGGACAACCTATTTCTCATATTCTTAATCAAGCATATCTGGCAGAAAAAATATTTGTAAATAAACATGCTGTATTGTAATAGGATTGTGGTTTAAACTTGATATGATCATATTTAGGGGTGAAACAATACACTGCAGCTCCACTATAACGCTGTTGGTGGGGTCCAAGAAATGAAACAGCGGAAGAAGTAGAGTTATTATGCTATAACGCTGTTTCCCCCCCCCCCCTCCCCCCCGCCGTAACTAAAAATTTTCAACCGTCGGAATCAGAACCAAACACCCGATAATTCGTGATGAAATTCCTGTAACAAATTAATTCTATACAAGTAACTAGTCGGGAAATGAAAAACAACTGTAGTAACGAGATTTTAGCAGAAACCGACGAAATTCAGCGTGCGGAGAATTAATCTTACCTTACCTTCCCCGCCTATCAGGATTGAATAATCCGTCAATTTCTACAGATCTATAAATTATGGTTCTCTTTCTCCCAATATTAAGAAGCTAGAACTTTTACCCAAGACATGTTTTATTATTTTGATAGACGTCGGCATTAATCTAATTGAATTTAGTTTTACACGGACGTAAATATTTCCATCCTTGCACAAAAGGGATAAAATCTAAGTATTCCGCATAGCGACGTCTCCTTGGAGACCGACGACTTGTTGAACACCTGGGGTTACTGAAGCGTTGAGAAAATGTCGCGTGGATCGACCTTCGAACCCCTTTCGCGGTAATGGACTTGGTCTAATTTCTTTACCATTGTTGAAAACACGGTAACAATAAACCGACAAAGAACTCTATCTGAACCTAGTCATTTACGGATCGGGAATTTAAACCGACCAGTTGCACGTATACAAAACTGGATTAAACTTAGTAGCTGCTAACTTTTAATCGTAAAAATGAAGGTCATAATAATCGAAAAAATCAGAGACGGCGGAATGTCTAGCTTCATAACGACAAGAATAAAAAAATTCGGTCAGCAAGAATTCTCACAGGGTACGCGTCTGGCACGTGTCAACTCCGGAAACTCTCCCATAAATAGCTGAACATCTGGCGACGGCACCTTTGATCACCTTTCCTCCCTCAGAATAAAATAAACTATACCCGAATAAACTTGACTTCAAATTTGTCGACGAGCTTTTTGCCGTGTGTTTGATCATACAGGATGACTTTAAATTTTCGGATTATTGAAAGAAATGCGGAAAAATAACGGTATTTTATTTTAATCTACTTATATTATCTATCCCGTTCCGGATGAAAATCTTCAGATATTGTGACTTTTACAATTCAAATTCACGTATTTTTTGTATTAAGAGAAAACGTCGCAACTATGACTGATTGTTTTCAAAGCACATTGTTGCGTTTTTATCTTGAAGCCACTATCCTCTAGGAGCTCCGCATACCAGCAAACTATGAAGTGAAATAAATTGTAGGCTCAAGTCAATTTGACTAATTTCACGTTCGCGCATTAATTTAAGAACACGTCCTACCCGGGACTGAAGAAAATTAAGAACGCCGAGAGTGAACAGTCTGATATTTTAATCGCACCACCTTCAAGGTTTCTAACTGAAGGATACCGAGGTGCGTGCCTATTTTCTATTGATTTAACCCATTCCAACTCAATCCCTCCTTTTTACGCCCCACAAGAAAAAAGCTTTGGAAAACATTGTGGACAATGAATAAATTGCTTGTAACAAGCAATTTCTTCATTAACCACAATGTTTTCTATCCCAAAAGACGAAAAAAATTGAAATTCCATCAACTTGAAATTGTCGTCTGCAGCTTCTTTCAATTTGGACCAGTCTAAAATTTTCTTGCGTTGGAATGGGTTAAAAAATATAAAAGACCTAAGGCATTGATCATCTCAATTTCAAACAGTAAGACCAAACAATCAAACCGATTTTGTAAATTGAAACATTACGCGTGTCATCAATCAAACAAAGCAATTATCTCTGAAGTAATGCAATAATGACCAGGACCGTCCATGTAAGGTGTTAACTTACCTGGCTTCGGGTAATTATCGATTTTTATGTGCAACCCTCTTTCTTCGAGTGGGCCGAAGACGGGATGAAAAAATCGCGGCCAAATCGGCATTAACGACGTATCTCAGCATCTGCAACCCGAAATTCCCCCCCCCTCCAAAATTTTGGGAGCCAAGCGGACCCCGCGTTATATTGGAGCAGAGTTCTGCCAAGCGTTTGACCCTAGGGGGCCACTGGCCCATCTAAGCCAAGAATATGGGGCCACTTTTCCAAAACATGGGGCCACTATATTATGAGGTTGGATATATGATGTGAACCCAATCAATGAGAAGAAATCTCAAGGGCTTTCCTCCTCATTTAAAAGTAACCAATATATTGAATTGAAGATACAGTTTTGAGCTATTAATGAATTATTTTTCTTGTGCTTAATACAAAGAGAACAAGTCATTGAGTTTTTACTTGAATCATAAGATAGCCACGAAAAGTACGAGAGCCATTAATTATGGAACTGGTTTTTCATAGCTCGATTTAGCTGTTTCGCGCCCGGATTCTGATTGAGATTCAGCTGATTTTGAAGTCCCGGGTTAGTTTGGCTGATAATCGGCGCCAGTTCATGTTCTCTTTGGCTAAAGAAGCTTAAGGTTGTTTTTGTTTTCTATTTTTATGCCATCGCGGCAACACAAAACAGCAAGTTTATGATGCAGAAGGAATATTTCGTTACATCAAACTAAAATTTGTTATTTTTATTATAACGCTACTGATTGGCTGATATGACCGAAAACGGAATTCACAGTGCACAGTAAACCAATCAGAGCAACCTTTTCAATCAATATTAACGCTCTGAATTACCAAGGGAAACCCCTGAAGTAAATAAAACCCCAAACATCCGCTAATTTGTCCCAAGGTATCTTCGTACCTACGGCTCACGGTTCGTAATTTTAATGCGCTCGTCGGCCCCCGGACATATTTTTTTGGGGGCCATCTGTAATTTTTCTGCGCCGATCCCGCAATGGCGCCCCCTTGGCAGAACTCTGTTGGAGTCAGCGCTGTGCCCGGTAGCGTTATAGAGGAGTTGCAGTGTACTGTGAAAAGTGTAATGCAATATATTGCAATATGGCCAACCCGTATTGCATTGCATATTGCAATACACCCTTTCTGTACACTGAAAATTATGAGTTAACCACTTATAGTCACTGTAAAGGTAATACTTCCTCAAAGTGATTTAAAGTGGAAAACAAATGAATTCTCCTTTAAACTATTGTTATTTCAAATTAATGAAGTTTAAGAATAGTTTTGTATGCAATTCATTTTGATGAATGAATAAAACAAACAGTATCTATTTCAATTCAAACTGAAATTGACAGATAATTCTACATTGAAATAGAAGAAATACAAGAAATTGGGTAAAATGACCCAATGACATGTCAACAGTTATTCTGAGATTGAGTTGCAGATCAAAGCATCTTATATTGCATGTCAACTTTGTCAGAATCCGAAGATGCCATCTGTGTTAGTAAGTATAACAAACAGTCCTGAAGACTCGCTCAGAGTGCACATTTGACTGCAACATGCCGTCTGCACAGTAACTTCTCTCTAAGCATTATTTAAAACGATCTCTTGAGAATCTCTTTTTCTATCAAGAGAAAAACGTGCCCAAACAGCGCTTTTTGCCGTCAGGCTATGCAACAGTTCAAATTTATCTGTGTGACAATTACTGTCTGCTATTTTTCCATGATGGTGTACTCGGTTTTAAAACCAGCCCTACTACCGATATTCAGAAGAGTAATACTTTTCCCATTTACCTATTTTGTTTAAATGCAAACCAAATAGGATTAAGTAAGGAAAAATAATAAATATTACTCAAATTTTGTTCATGATATGATTGTAGTAAGGCAGTAAGCAATTATTCAGCGTGTGCATAGCAAATTTGAATCGATCCAAATTTGACCGGTTTGTAATTAAACATGCTGTATTGTAATCCGATTGTGGTTTAAACTTAAATTGATTCTTTTGATTATTTCTAGGGTATGTTGGCCAGCATGAAAAGCAATTATTTTTTAGTAAAACCTGATTTTTGTTAGCTCACTAGAGCACAACTTGCTGAAGGTGAGCTATGGTGATTGGTAAATGTCTGGCATCCTTCTGTCCATCTGTCTGTCAGTCTGTAAACAATTATTAAAAAATCCTCTCCTCCTAAACCATAAACATAGAGCTTTGATATTTGGTACATATCAACACCTATTGACCTTCTACCGAAATGCTTCAAAGAATTACTGTACTCTTAAAAATTAGCCCTTTCTGTGCAATCCCTGATTTTAAAAAATAAATCTTTGAAAATCTTCTCCTCCTAAACCATTAGGCCTAGAGCTTTGATATTTGGTACATATCATCACCTATTGACTCTCTACTAATATACTTCAAATAATTATTGTATTGTGAAAATTAGCCCTTTTTGGTGTGATCCCTGATTTTTCAAAGGAATGAAGAAGAAAATCTTTGAAAATCTTCTCTCGAACCATTAAGCCTAGAGCTTTGATATTTGGTACCTATCATCACCTATTGACCCTCTACCAAAATACTTCAAATAATTACCATATTGTGCAAATTAGCCCTTTTCTTTGGGATCCTAGATTTTACAAAGGAATGAAGAAGAAAATCTTTGAAAATCTTATTCTACTAAACCAGAAGGTTAGAGCTTTTATATTTTGTATGTATCGTCACCTATTGACCCTCTACCAAAATACTTCAATGAATGACCATATTCTGAAAATTAGCCCCTTTCTGTCTAATCCCTGGCCGCCATCATAGCGCAGTCAGTAGCGCGTCAGTCTCCTTATCTTCAATCATTAGAGTCATGGGTTAGATCCCTGGCGGCGGCATATATCGTTTCCCACATTTGTCTCTCACCAATGGATGGATAATGTGAAACCGAAGTGGGATAGCAGCTGGAGGCTAGGAAAGGATGTAGTGGTTGTACTGGTGTGAGAAATACCAGGAATTCATTGTTATGTGCTCCTACCGCCGTGATTTGACTGAAATACTGTTTAAAGTGGCGTTAAACCCCATTTTATCAATCAATCAATCTGATCCCTGATTTTACAAAGGAATAAAGAAAGAAATCTTTTAAAGTCTTATTCTCCCAAACCATAAGGCCTAGAGTTTTTATATTAGGTACATATCATCACCTATTGACCTCTTACAAAATACTTAAAGGATTATCGTGTACTGAAAATTAGCCCTTTTCTTTGCAATCCCTGGTTTTTAGATAGGAATAAAGAAGGAAATGAAAATCTTCTCCTCCTAGACCATTAGGTCTAGAGCTTTTATATTTGGTATGTATTGATGTCTATTGACCCTCTATCAAAATACTTCAAAGAATTACCGTATTCAGGAAATTAGAGCTATATGGTGGGATCATCAATATATCTAGGATTAAAAGTGAAAATCCTTAAACATCTTCTCCAAAATAATTAGACAGAGCGGCGCTTTGCTATTTTGTATATATCATAAAGCTTTGAACCATCATACTGGGGAGCGATTTATGACCATCATTGTCCTCTTGTTTTGTTGCAGGTGGTTGTAGGAGGTCGCAACAAATACCTGATCAATGGAAGCAATGCAAACAACACAAGAGTGCAGGATTTATTCAGATCTGTCCAGTTGAATGTCAACAACCCCCACTTTTTGATCATGCAGGGTAGGATCACAAAAGTATTGAACATGAAACCCCCAGAGGTACGAATGTCTTTTTAGTTACAGTACAGAGTATCAAAGAAAAATAGTTGTTCAATTTTAGGCTACATTGTACCCATGTACAGCAAAGCAGACTTAAGATTAATTCTTTAGCTTTCATAAGAAATAAAATTGAAGGCATAAATCATAATCACTAATGAGATAACCTGTCTAAAATTGAAGTAAACGCCAAACCGGTGCCATAGACTAGAATCTGACTTTTCATACATATATTTAGTCTGATTGAGTTAATTCTGCCTACTGGTGATAAGATGGAGGATTAAATGGGTAATACTGGGATGGGTTTCAGATCAAGTGTGTGGCTAAAAAAGAATCCTAAAACACAATATTGCTCCTGCAGGGTTAATAATTAAAATGAAAAAGTCAATTACATTTAAAATCTATACATAGCTCTTGATAGTTAAATAGGAAAATGTTGTGGTAAAAAGAGAATTGAGTATCAAATGTAATTTTACCTTGGCTGTTTTCGGAGTTTATTTTTTGGTATTGATATTGTCTTGTCAACATTGTCATCTGGAAGCTTTCATATTTTATATTAATTCTATTCATACAGAACACATTTACTTGAAACTCAGTCTATATGATCACTATCAAAAGAGCAATCTATACCAACAAGGGGTGGTAACTCTTACTACATTTTTATTGAATTATGCTCCTTTTTCGACTTAGAAAATGTCTACTAAAATGCTATGCATTAATGATTATTTCAGATATAATGAAAATTTGATTTGTGAATAAATATTTTGATTGACAGGGACCCTTCTGTTGGTCACAATACTGGTGCAGTATAATCCTCTTAATTACATCCCTGTTGTTAGCCATTCACTGCTTAATTGCAACTGACTTAATGCACAGACATGATTAAAAGATTCAATAGCTCCTTTTGATTGTTGTTATAAGTAGCAGGATCCATTGTATTTCTGTAATGTAAAGACAGAAGATTTAAAGATTTAATAGCTGCTTTTTGTTGACAAATTGGTGCTGTAAATAACAGGATCGGCTGTTTATGTATTTCTCAGATTCTGTCCATGATAGAAGAAGCAGCTGGGACAAGACTCTATGAGAGTAAGAAAGAAGTGGCACAGAAAACTATTGAGAAGAAAGATGCCAAATTGAAGGAAATTGATACAGTAAGGATTTAGAAATATTAAAGTTTAGAAAAAATAAAGTATTTGTAATGGTAAAAGAATCAAATAATTGCCATGGCCAGGTCTGGGTCAACCTCATTGTGGTCTGGAAACTGACTTTTTAGCTCACCTGAGCACAAAGTGCTCTGGGGGAGCTATTGTGATCAGTCCTTGTCCGGCGTCCATCCGTTCACCATTACAATAAAATCTTCTCCTCCTAAACCCACCATGGAATTTCAACCAAACTTCACAGATATAATCCTTAGGTCATGCTCTTTCAAATTACTTCAAAGAATTGAAATCCATGAAGAACTTTGCCATGGCAACGGAGTGGAAATCTTAAAAAATCTTCTTCTCCCAAGCCGTAAGGCCCAGTGCTTTTATATTTGGTACAAATCATCATCTATTGACCTTCTACCAAAATACTTCAAAGAATGCTTGTATTCTGAAAATTAGCCCTTTTCTGTGCAATCCCTGATTTAACATAGAAATAAAGAAGGAAAATTAAAAAATCTTCTTCTCCCAAACCATTAGGCCAAGAGCTTTGATAATTGGTATAAATCATCATCTATTGACCCTATACCAAAATACTTCAAAGAATTACCGTATTCTGAGAATTAGCCCTTTTCTGTGCGATCCCTGATTTTACATAGAAATAAAGAGTGAAAACCACCAAAAAATTCTTCTTAACCATAAGGCCTAGAGCTTTGATATTTGGTATAAATCATCATCTATTGACCTCTTCCAAAATACTTCAAAGAATTATTGCACTCTGAAAATTAGCTTTAGCGAATCCTTGATTTTACATAGAAATAAAAAAGGAAAACTTTATAAATCTTCTTCTTCCAAAACTAAAAGGCCTAGAGCTTTGAATTTTGTTAAACAACATCATCTTTTTGACCCTCTACCAAAATACTTCAAAGAAATACCTTATTCTGAAAATCAGCCCTTTTCTGTGTGATCCCTGATTTTACATAGACATAAAGAAGGAAAACTTTATAAATCTTCTTCTCCCAAACCATAAGGCCTAGAGCTTTGAAATTTTTTATAAATCATCATCTATATACCTTTACCAAAAAACTTCAAACAATTACTGTTTTCTATTAGTTAGCCCTTTTATGTGAGATCCTTGATTTTACATATAAATGAAGAAGGAAAACTTTATAAATCTTCTTCTCCCAAACCATAAGGCCAAGAGCTTTGAAATTTGGTACAAATCATCATCTATTGACCCTCTATCAAAATACTTCAAAAAATTGCTGTATTCTGAAAATTAGCCCTTTTCTGTGCGATCCCTGATTTTACATAGAAATAAAGAAGGAAAACTTAAAAAATCTTCTCCTCCCAAGCCACCCAAGCCATAAGGCCTAAGGCTTCGATATTTTGTACTAATCATCATCTATTGACCCTCTAGCAAAATACTTCAAAGAATGGTTGTATTCTGAAAATTAGCCCTTTTCTGTGCGATTCCTGATTTTACATAGATTTAAAGAAGAAGATCTTTAAAATCTTCTTCTCCCAAACCATAAAGCCAAGAGCTTTGATACTTGGTGTGTGATAATACCTATTGACCCTGTACTAAAATACTTCATAGAATTACTGTATTCTGAAAATGAGACCTTTTCTTTGCAATCCTAGAAAGGAATAAAGAAGGATATCATAAAAAATGTTCTTCTCTAAACCATTAGGCCTAGAGCTTTGATATTTGGTATTTATAAATGCCTATTGACCCTCTACTTCATTACTTCAAAGAATAAGCTCAACATGATTGGGTTTTCACTATACCTAGGATTAAAGGAGAAAATCTTTAAAAAATCTTCTTCTGATCTCGAATATGATTAGGTGTACGGCTTCGATATTTTGAATATTATATCATAAAGCCTTGAGCAATCATACTCTGGGGAGCAATATAGGACCATCATGGTCCTCTTGTTGATATATACCTGGTATTTGAAAATCGAAATATATGTTCACTATCAAAAAAGCAATCAATACCAACAAGGAGAATTCTCTAAATGCATTTTTGAATGAATTATGCCCCTTATTTGATCCACTCTCTCTTGAATAGCCATGCATTTGCATCTGCATGTGGCACTCTTGTTACATTTGCATGGTGGTTCATAACAGAAATGAGATAAAAGAATCAGGTAATTAGGTAATAAATTTTACAGAAAACATCTTTTTATCAATTAGTGATTTGTGGATAAGTATAGTTTGTTGTAACAAGTTGTTCATTGTTGTAGCAATGTTGTAACTAGGTTGTCATAAAATGTTTTTAAATCTTTCTCCTAAAGTGGCATCAAAAGGTAGTATTGGTTTGGAATGGGTTAAACTATTACCACAAAACAGACTTTTAGACTGGTTCAAATTAAAAAAATTGTTGCAGATGACAATTTCTAGTTGATGAGGCTTTAAAATTCTTTATCTTTTGGAGGTAGAAAACATTGTGGAAAATAAACAAGCAATTTCTTAATTTTCCACAATGTTTTCTAAAGCCTTTTCACTTAAGGGGCGTCCAGAGGCATCATTGTATAAGAATGGGTTAAGGTAGTCAAAAACAATATGGTGTGTGTTTATATCATCATAAAATAAGATTTTAAGGGTAGGTCAGAGTATAAATGACAAAAATATATGGGCCAGATTAAGCCTTCTTTTTGCTTTCCTCATCATCAAACTCAAGGTCTAGTTTCCATGTATTGTGGTAAAGTTTGAAATATTTTTTCACCAACTAATTTTTCAAAATTATTGAGCTGAACTTGCTCACACACTCTTCATATAGAATTGTATTGCAAGTGAAAACATGAATATGAATAGAACTGCATTTTTCAGTAAAAATGACTGAACAGTGACACTGAAGAAATGACTGAACAGTATGCCTCTTTAACTACAGATATGAATCATTAAGGCCTTTTGACAATGAAAAATTACAGCCAATGTGAAAATCATCATGCTTAAATTTGACCTTGAAGCCTCAACAGATGTGTGCTTAGAAATAATGATGAGATCTCAATACTCAGTTGAAGTAAAAACAACCTCATCAATAATCATTTGGCCATTCAAAAGCTTATGTCAGAAATTTCATTTTGGCCTTGAAACGTGACCTTGACTGGTGACCTTAACATAAATAACAATAGATAGATCTTGAACAAAGAACACCTTTAAAATGGTGGCCCTAGTTTTAACTAATCAAAAGTTATGGTGAATTTAAGTATTTCATATCAATCATGTGAGATGACCTTGACTCTGACTTTAGACCTTGAATCAAGTACCAACAGGAAAGATCACACATTTGAAAAATGATTGAACTCCTACTCACCAATCAAAAGTTACGGCAAATGTTAACTTGTAACTTTGGCATTGATAAAAACAGAAATGTCTTAACTCAAGAGACATGCATGTGGAATAAGATTACCTCTTATCAAACCAAAATGATAGCCATTGTCAAGTTTTAAATGTGACTATAATCTAGATTGATGACATTGATACCAATAGAAAAGTCTCATCATAAGGAACACATGTAAAATGAAGTGGTTCTGCCTCATACCAATACAAAGTTAAAGTCAATATTTAACCCATTCCAACACAATCCTACTTTTAACACCCCTCAAGGAAAAGCTTTCAAAACCATTTTGAAAATTGCCATCTCTTCATTTTGCAGTGTTTTTCTTCCCCAAAAGACAAAAAAAAAAATTTAGAAAATTTAAATTGCTGTCTGCCAATCCTTGGAATTTGGACCAGTATTAAAACTTAATCTTCTGGTAATTCTTAATAATCTTTAATTATTTATTAACTTGCATTGAATTATGGCCTGAAATTGATACCAACAGGAAGTTATTACCACAAGGATCATCAACGTGAAATATGAAAGCCATATGACTTAACAATCCAAAATTATTGCAAACATTAGTTTATTCTCTTGTATATATTTGACCTTTAAAAGTGACCATGGCCATACATAATGACCTTGAACTTGATACAAAGGGAAGGTGTAATCGCTATATTAGTATGAGGATACTACCACTTATCAGTAAAAGATTATGATTATTGTTAAGTTTAAACAATTACCAGAGGGATAAATTTTAGACTAGTCCAAATTTAAAGGAGTTGCAGGCGACAATTTAAAGTTTATGAATTTTTAGATATTTTCAACTTTCTTAGTAGAAAGCATCGTGGAAAATGAAGTTGCTTGTTACAAATCATTGAGAAAAATGAATTTTACTTATTTAGAAATAAGACTGAGAAATATAAAAGACAATTGAAACTTATGTTCATAGATAGAAATATTCAAAGCAACAATTATTTTCATATTGTAATGTGTATTGTATTTATATATTAAAATGATAGATCTTGTAATTAGATTCAATTAACACCCATGATTTGATCTCTCTATTGTTTATATTTCCCCTTATCAATTGAGTGAGGGCATATTGTTTTACTAGTGTCAATCTGTCCATCTGCCTTTTAACGAACTTAACCTGTTAACTTAGCTTTTTCCTATAACTACTTTACAATTCAAGTTACAATACTCTTATTCGATATGCAGTTAGCGTAAGACTAATCAGCCTTGTATCATCAATATTTAGGTAAACTTTTTAATCCGTATCCTCAAAACTTCGGTCAAAATCTTAACCAGTGAATTTAACATTTTCCTTTAACTATCAGACGGTTCATGTTACTACTGTCATATTTGTCATGATGATAGTGTTCTGATGGGCATCTACCAAGGTCAAGGTCATCTGTGAAGGCTAGTGTCCTAAAAATATTACTTTTACATACGCACTTTTCAAGGGCTTATCGCCAGACTGTTCTAGAACAGTATTGCAATTTAGACACGAAGTGTTTCAAACATCTTTTCCTGTGTTATATTTGATGAATGTTTCAGGCAGATAATGAATATTTCAGCCCTGCAGACACTTCAGGTAGATCATTGAGCTTATTAGGTGAAATAGTTTAGATTCAGTACAACTTTACAGATTCTGAAGGAAGACATTACCCCAACAATCACCAAACTGAAAGACGAGAGATCATCGTACCTAGAGTTCCAGAAAATTAATCGAGAACTTGAACATTTACAGAAATTCTGTATTGCTTATCAGTTTGTATGTGCTGAGGTAAGCGTAATCTTGCATTTGTTTGTGAATCAATTCAGAATTGGGAAAAACTGATAAAAGTATTAATAAACATATTTTAAAAAAGCAAGTTGTTTGGATAAATTTGAGTTATTGTGCTCTGTCATTGTAAGGCATCCATCTGTCCATCTATCTGTCTGTTCACATTTACAAAAAATACTTCCTTTTAAACTAACTGGGATATCAACCGAACTTCACAGAAATTATCTTCAGGTCATCTTCTTTCGAATCACCTCAATGAAAAGGAATCCATGTAAAATAGTGGCTTCCATGGCAACCAAGTGAAAAAATTGAAAAACTTTCTTCTAGACCACAAGGCCTAGAGCCATATTTTGTACATATTGATGCCTATTAACCATCTAGCAAAATACTTCAAAGATTTACCGTATTCTAAAAATGTGTCCTTTTCTGTGCAATCCCTGGTTTTACATATGTAAAGAGGTGGAAATCTATGAAAATCTTCTCCCAAACCATTAGAGTGGGATTTTGGATTTACATAGAATAACTGGAGAAAACTTAAAGAATCTTTATCTCCAAAACCATTAGGCTTAGAGCTTTGATATTTTGTATATAATAAAACCTTGAGCCATCATACACAGGCATGTGATATAGGACCTTCATGTTAGAGTATTTTTTGTATAAACCAATATTTGGTAGTTATGACCTTCTAGTGCTCCACTTCAGGGGAAAAGAAGAAAATTGTTAATTGTCTTTACTGCAAGTGAGCCCTAATGGGTCCATGGGCTCACACCAGACAAACTAGGACTCTATGTACGCGAGTTTGAGTCTGATTCTCACAAAACCTGCATCCATCAAAAAGCCTGTGTTTGATAAAAACTTTTTGATATTTATTTATTGTCTACGCTTGAGATTTTTCACTTATTTAGAAGGAAAATCTGAACTTTCATGATGTAAATAATATGCAATTAAAAAACTTTAAAAGCCTTGCATAATTATGAGTTGTTTTTGACAGAATTAGAAAAGAGCTGCAAACTTATCCCATCTTTTTCACATTTGAACCATGTAATGTTTATGTCCCTACCAGGTAATGGCAGTGGGCATATTGAGATACCTCTCCAGGGTTCTCCCCAGAAATTTTTGAAGGCGTAGTGGCAAATGCGCGTTGTGTTGTCTGTTAACACCTTGGTATGACTATACATAATAAAGGTCATTAAAAGTGCTTTTTAGCTTGATTATTGACATCTTGTTGTTTTATTGAGAGTTATTCTTGAATTATATTCTTCAACTTTTTAATTATCATAAGTTGATTTATCTATTCTGAGGCTTAATTTGATACCAACCAATTGTGACATTACTCAGCTTACTTCAACTCTCTATCCTATTTGTTGGAAAGGGCACTAAATTGTCTCATAAAAATGATGTGAAAAGGAAAGATAATGAAAGAATATACCCAAAAGTCTCAAAGGAATGATTAAAAAAAAGTGTCAACTGCTTGTCTATTAGATAGGATTAGCTTTTCATGCTTGGCCATTTTATCAAGTCTGTCCAAAAATCATATCCTTGAGGAAGCATGGAGTTTTGGATTGACAAAAATGCCCTTCATCAGAAAAAAAAAAATAGAAATTATTATCAGTAATTTCAAAAATGTATTTATACGGTTCCTGTGTGAAATACCTGGTTTCGTTTTCAAATTTTGCATCTTAAAGAGCTCCATTAGATTCTCTGTGTAAAATTTGAAATGCTCATTATTTGCCCATTCAGAAGCCTTCAACTGTCTGACACTATAACTATTCTTCTTACAGTACTTTCAGCTATTTGATTTCAATAAGTAAATAAAAAATGTATTATATTTCAGCAGTGTCCAATCTTAACCTTATTTCTCAAATTATAACATGAAACTTGATCAAATTTATTAAACAAGTGTCTTTACCCTTCTCTTCTTTAAGTGATTTCAGCACTTTGATTTTCAAAAGAGGATTTTTTTTTCCCAAATATTATAGCGTAAATGATCTTTTCCTGATTCTAAATAATTATTAAACCATTACTTTTTATAAAAAGAAATCCCTTATTGGTCTAAGGCATTCTGTTCTTGAAGTGCTTTCAGCACTTTGATTTTTATGGGGGTATTATTTCTTTTTGGGTAAAAAACATGAGAGGATGAGATATTATTAGATGATTACTAAAAGTATAATAATTTTTTTCATCAAACTTTTAAAACAAATTTATTGAAAAAATGGGTTGAACAAACCAGGGTACGAATGTTTGAGATAATGCCCTCCATGTTGGATAAAAAATAAATGGACTTATTACAGAAGATACATGTGTGTAATTATTAAACTGAGTTGAAAACAAGAGCTTAGTATAACTAGGGTGGCTTCTATACAAATCTGTTTTTATTATTTTGGCAAATTCTCGTAAGGAAAAAAGATCGCGAAAAGGGTATGTTTTCAGCGATCAATGTATGAAATAAACTGACCCAATTAATCTTTCCTTCAAAAAATTAAATTTTAAACCACTGTGGCTTTAGTTTGATAGTTGTCACGTCAAATAACCGCATCTTTTACTTTTAACTAGACCAATCTCAGCCGAAGTGACAATTTTCCGGAACCGGGTCGCCATTTTGAATTCATTGTTTACATATTGGTACCTATCATGCTTGGTGACTGATAGCGAGGTACCAGTGGGAAACGCGAGAAAAAAAACGATAATCACCAATTAGTAAGAGTGTAAGGGTCTTATCAATAGAGATGTTATGTAATACGTGGTATACAACACTATAGATAAAGAGTCTGTCGTGCCCGCGCTTCTGCAACCAATTTCAATGGTTTGCTTGACCCTTTCTTCTGCTGGAAATTAAGCCGTATCGGTGACCAAATTTAAGCGTATCGGCGATATGAAGGCGTATCGGCAAACTCTCTTAATTAATGAAGGCGTATCGGGGCCGATACGCCATAATGGCCTGGGGAGAACCCTGCTCTCGAATTAGTATGTGTGTCCATTTCCTGTTTTTCAAAATGTTAGACCTGTCCAAATTCAAAGGTTTTGCAGATGACAATTCAAAGTCAATTTCATTTGAAAATTAATCATTCTGTAGAATAGAAAAAATTGTGGAAAAAGGATAAATTACTTGTTTTATGCAATTTCTTCTTTTTCCACAATGTTTTCTCAAATATAAAACACTTGGACATAAAAACCAGGGATTGAACAGGAAAGGGTTAATTTGTGGATTTAGATAACTGCCCAGTTGTTCCTCTTCATGAGTACTTGTGTCACATGTAAAGTTCTGTTGGATACGTCCAAGTTTAACATCACAGCTGAAGGCTATGTGACAAGCAGTTAAGTAGGGGCATCAGTGTCTGCGACATATTTCCCGTTTTGTCCAATCTAGCACTCAACGACTGAACATCAGGCATCAACATCTGGTACATTGTTTGTTGTACAGTTTTTAACCTATTAACAGATGCCAAAACTTTAGACTGGTCAAACTTGAAAGGATTTGCAGGCAACAATGTCATATTAATAAAATTTAGATATTTTCAATCAGAAATTTAGTATAAACAGCATTCCCAAAGCCTTTTTTCTTAAGGGGTTTCAAAAAGCGTCACTGTGTGGGAATGGGTTAATCTCTGATCACATGCTTTACTCAAGAGATTTATAAGGAGATTCTTTTGTAAAAGACCAAGAAAACGAATCAAATCTGTATTAGATCATAGCAGAAATGCCATTATTTTATTGCAGGAGAAAAAGAAAAGGTCTGCGGATGAATTGAAACAAATGCAAGAAAATCTCGAGACTCTACATAACAGAATTCAAGAGGTAGGTATTGAAAATCAATGTATAGCCATTTTAGTGGATAAAATCAGGAAACAAGTGGTCTGAGATTTTGGAAATATGTTGCGGAAAAGGGTGGATGTCCCACTTAACCCTTTTCTGTTCAATCCCTGATTTTTATGTCCCTTTCATTTTATAATTGAAAAACATTGTAGAAAAAGAAGAAATTGCTTGTAACAAACAATTTCTGTTTTTGCTACAATATTTTCTACCATACAGAATGACTATCTTTCAAATTAGATCCACTCTAAATTTTCGTCTGCAAAATCTTTGAAATTGGACTGGTCTAAAATTTTGCAAAACAGGAAATTGTTAAAATAGAAGTTATTTAATAACTTTATAAAATTGGTCATCCATATTTTATAGGCAACATCCTCCTAAATCTATTGTTCTTCTATGTACTAATTACATGTCATTGTAATGATGTAATGACAAATGTGTGTCTTGATGTGATATCTAATGTTAAATAACCAGAAAGAGATAGGGTAAGGGCTTCTACCCTGTAAGCTTTTAATTTTTAGCTCCCCTGAGCACGAAGTGCTCTGGATGAGCTATTGTGATCGGTCATCGTCCGTCGTCCATCCGTCCGTCTGTCCGTCCGTCCGTCCGTTCGTTCACAATTACAAAAAATCTTCTCCTCCTAATCTAACCATGGAATTTCAACAAAACTTCACAGAAATGATCCTTAGGTCATGCTCTTTCAAAATACTTCAAAGAATTGAAATCCATGAAGAACTCTGGTTGCCATGGCAACGGAGTGAAAACACTTAAAAAAAAATCTTCTCCTCCCAAACTGTAAGGCCTAGAGCTTTGATATTTGGTATATATCATCATCTATTGACCCTCTACCAAAATACTTCAAAGAATTAACATATTCTGAAAATTAGCCCTTTTCTTAATGATCCCTGATTTTGCATAGAAATAAAGAAGGAAATCTTTAAAAATCTTCTTGTCCCAAACCATAAGGCCTAGAGCTTTAATATTTGGTATACATCATCATCTATTGACCCTCTACCAAAGTACTTCAAAGAATTACCATATTCTGAAAATTAGCCCTTTACTTTGTGATCCCTGATTTTACATAGAAATAAAGAAGGTAATCTGAAAAAATCTTCTTCTCCAAAACCATAAGGCCTAGAGCTTTGATATTTGGTATATATCATCATCTATTGACCCTCTTCTAAAATACTTCAAAGAATTACCGTATTCTGAAAATTAGCCCTTTTCTTAATGATGCCTGATTTTACATAGAAATAAAGAAGGTAATCTTTCAAAATCTTCTCCGTCCAAACCGTAAGGCCTACAGCTTTGATATTTGGTATATATCATCATCTATTGACCCTCTTCGAAAATACTTCAAAGAATTACCGTATTCTGAAAATTAGCCCTTTTCTTAATGATCCCTGATTTTACATAGAAATAAAGAAGGAAATCTTTAAAAATCTTCTTGTCCCAAACCATAAGGCCTTGAGCTTCGATATTTAGTATATATCATCATCTATTGACCCTCTACCAAAATACTTCAAAGAATTACTGTATTCTGAAAATTAGCCCTTTTCTTAATGATGCCTGATTTTACATAGAAATAAAGAAGGTAATCTTTCAAAATCTTCTCCGTCCAAACCGTAAGGCCTACAGCTTTGATATTTGGTATATATCATCATCTATTGACCCTCTTCGAAAATACTTCAAAGAATTACCGTATTCTGAAAATTAGCCCTTTTCTTAATGATCCCTGATTTTACATAGAAATAAAGAAGGAAATCTTTAAAAATCTTCTTGTCCCAAACCATAAGGCCTTGAGCTTCGATATTTAGTACAAATCATCATATATTGACCCTCTACCAAAATACTTCAAAGAATTACCGTATTCTGAAAATTAGCCCTTTTCTTTGTGATCCCTGATTTTACATAGAAATAAAGAAGGAAAACTCTAAAAATCTTTTTTCTCCCAAACCATAAGGCCTAGAGCTTTGATATTTGGTACAAATCATCATCGATTGACCCTCTTCCAAAATACTTCAAAGAATTACCATATTCTGAAAATTAGCCCGCTTCTTGGCAATCCCTGATTTAACATAGAAATAAAGAAGGAAATCTTTTAAAATCTTCTTCTCCCAAACCATAAGGCCTAGAGCTTCGATATTTAGTACAAATCATCATCTATTGACCCTCTACCAAAATACTTCAAAGAATTACCGTATTCTGAAAATTAGCCCTTTTCTTAATGATGCCTGATTTTACAAAGAATTAAAGAAGGAAAACTTAAAAAATCTTTTTTCACCCAAACCATAAGGCCCAGAGCTTTTATATTTTGCACATATCATAATATATTGACCGTCTACCAAAATTCTTCAAAGCAATATCATACTCTGAAAATTAGCCCTTTTCTGTGCATTTCCTGATTTTACAAAGGAATAAAGAAGGAAATCTTTGAAAATCTTCTTCTCCCAAACCATAAAGAATAGAGCTTTGATATTTGGTACATATCATCAGCCATTGACCCTCTACCACATTACTTAAAAAATTAGCCCTTTTCTGTGCAATCCCTAATTTTAGTTAGGAATAAATAAAGATATCTTTGAAAACCTTCTTCTCCTAAACCATTAGGCTTACAGCTTTTATACTTGATATGTTTTGATGTCTATACTTCAAAGCATTACCATATTCAGGAAATTAGTGCTATATGGAGGGATCATCAATATACCTAGGATTAAAAGAGAAATCTGTAAACATCTTCTCCAAAATAATTAGACAGAGGGCTTTGCCATTTTGTTTATATCATAAAGCCATGAACCATCATACTCAGGGGAGCGATTTAGGACCATCATGGTCCTCTTGTTAAATTTTAACCCATATTGAGTTGTCTAGAACTTTTCTGAATTTGAACTCGTCTTAAATTTCGTCATCCAGTAATGGATTAAGAGATTAAAAGAATATTTTGTCTTCAATGAAATATAAAACTAAAAATCTAATTACACTATAAAAAGCTAAAGATTATTCAATACCATAGAGGTATATATCTTTAAAAAATCAAGGATTTTACAATTTTGAGACATTTTATTGAAGGTTTTGCATTGTGTTAACACATAGAAATAGTCTTTTTCAGCTCACTTTAGCATGACATGCCTAAGGTGAACTTTTGTGGTTGTGTGATGTCTGTCTCTTATAAAAGCCTTGGAGATACTCTATAAACAACAATTTGTGGATATTAATCTATAAACAACAATTTGTGGATATTAAGCAGTGTTTAGGATTTTAAAAAAAGGGGGGATTTTGCACAAAATTGACACAGTTGATAAATGTTATGCATTTCATGCTCTTTGTTTATAGAAAAATATCCCCCACCAATGTTTAAATGATGGGGGATCTTTGAAAAAAGTGGGGAAATCCCCAATCCCCCTACCTAGAATAAACACTGATTAAGCTGAGAATCAGTCAGAATGTTTGTTGTGATGAAGTCTTGGACGAGGTAAAAATTTGGTCACTTTTGGTAAAAAAAAGTAGTTCAAGAGATCAATTTATGGCTAGTGGTGTAACGATAGATCGATAGGTCGATGTATTGTGATGGTGACAGTCATGATATCGATGTATCGATTGCAATTCCCTGACGTCGATAACTATCGCGATTGTTTGTTCAAATATCGATAGTTTCGATAGTAAATATTCAAAGCATACTTACACAGAAATTCAATGTTTTCTTGGTATCTTGGGTTAAAAAAGAATGAGAGGGAAAGAGAGATAGAGGGAGAACAACTTATCCTACTTTCAATTTCTATGATCACGTGATAGGCATGTTTGATTTTTGTTTCTTCTGTACTCCTTTTTTGCTTAGGAATTGATTTTTAACTTTCGATTTAGAAAGTGAAAAGGTTCTCAAAAATCCAAAAGCATGTTAAGTTAAGACTTTTTATCAATGTTTTATGAATTCTCAGCGCTTGAATGGTCGAAAAAATAAAAATAAGACAATCATAAATGATATTCGATTAATTACGATAATGAATTACTTATTTTGAGCATGCTAATCGAGTTATTCTGTTTTACGTATTTGTGTCGTCTGACATGGCTGCAATTTAGAGATTGTGAAAAACAAAGGCGGAGAGGCCCATGTTTTGGACCATTTTGGGACTATTTTAGCTCCGTAAATGAAGACGAAAACATTGATAAAAAGAGAGTCGCCTGTAGACTATGCTATCTATACAGATCAACATAGAAAATAAACAAAGTAGCATATACCGATTGTATCGTGATATATCGCGATTGATTTCCGACGATAGTGATAGTATCACGATATCAATACTGTGATAGTAAAACTATCGCGATAGTGATTTTCTTAGCCGATAGTCAGCCCTATTTATGGCAAAACCTTTTAAACACTCTAAAAGCCACAATTTGTGCTGAATCAATTTGAATATTGGTCAGTATGGTTGTATTGATGAAGGATCCCTTAAAAAATTTTTTGACAAATCATAAAGTTTAAAGATTTCACATATATGTTGTTAATGTTCCTTAGGTTCTATAACTGCTTGGCTGTTACACAAACTATTATCTTGTAGCCCAGTATTTTACTATTTGTGATTGTTAATCAGGTGAGGTGTTTAGGACCATCAAGGTCCTCTTGTTAGGTCACCTGACCGAATGGTCATGGTGACCTATTGCAATCATCGTTTGTCCGTCGTTGTGCGTTGTCCGTTAACTTTTAAACATTTTCATCTTCTTCTCAAGAACTACCGGGCGGATTTCAACCAAACTTGGTAGAAAGCATCATTGGGGGATGCCAATTCAAGTTTGTGAAAATAGGGGTTCTGGGGGTCATAGGGGCCCCAATCGGGGCAAAAAGGGGTAATTTTTGGTTCTTTAAAAATCTTCTTCTAATAAACCGTTAATGCCAGAGCTTTAAATATTCTGTGTGCATGACAACTAGGACAGGTATATTATAAATTGTGAAATACATGTCCCTGGGGTCATGAATGGGGCCACACCCCGAGGTCAAAGTTCAACATGCTAAAAAATTCACATTTTCATCTTCTTCAGATGAAGTACTAAGCCAATTTCAAACTAACTTGGTGAAAAGCATCATTGGGTACTGATTATACAGATTTGTGAAAATTAAAAGGCTTGAGGTCAGGGGGGCCTTAAATGGGGACCAAAATGGGGTAATTTTTGGTAACTTTTAAACATTTTCATCTTCTTCTCAAGAACAACTGAGGGGATTTCAACCAAACTTGGTCGGAAGCATAATTGGGGGATGCCAATTCCAGTTTGTGAAAAGAGGTTGTGGGGGCTTTGGGTAAAAGGGGCCCCAGTCGGGGGCAGAAAGGGGTAAATTTTTGTACTTCTTAAAAAATCTTTTTCTAATAAACCCTAAATCACTTGTCTTGATGCTCTTTTACTCAGGTGACCGTTAAGGTCCACTGGGCCTCTTGTTTCTATGTAGGTATGAAATGATTTTTTATTTTTAGCTCACCTGAGCACGAAGTGCTCTGGGGGAGCTATTGTGATCGGTCATCGTCCGTTCGTCCAATCACAATTACAAAAAAATCTTCTCCTCCTAAACTCACCATGGAATTTCAACCAAACTTCACAGGAATGATCCTTAAGTCATGCTCTTTCAAAATACTTCAAAGAATTGAAATCCATGAAGAACTCTGGTTGCCATACAACGGAATGAAAAAACTTAAAAAAATCTTCTCCTCCCAAGCCGTAAGGCCTATAGCTTTAATATTTGGTACAAATCATTATCTATTGACCCTCTACCAAAATACTTTAAAGAATTACCATATTCTGAAAATTAGCCCTTTTCTTTGTGATCCCTGATTTTACATAGATATAAAGAAGGAAAGTTTTAAAAATCTTCTCCTCCCAAACCGTAAGGCCTAGAGCTTCGATATTAGATAGAAATCATCATCTATTGACCCTCTACCAAAATACTTCAAAGAATTACTGTGTTCTGAAAATAAGCCCTTTTATGCACGATCCCTGATTTTACATAGTTAAAAAGAAGGAAATTTTTATAAATCTTCTTCTCTTAAACCATTAGGCCTAGATCTTTGATATTTGGTACAAATCATCATCTATTGACCATCTACCAAAATACTTCAAAGAATTACTGTATTCTGAAAATTAGCCCTTTCTTTGAGATCCCTGATTTTACATAGAAATAAAGAAGGAAAACTTTATATTTCTTCTTCTCCCAAACCATAAGGCCTAGAGCTTTGATATTTTGTATAAGTCATCATCTATTTGCTCTCTACCAAAATACTTCAAAGAATTACTGTATTCTGATAATTAGCCCTTTTATGTGCGATCCTTGATTTTACATATAAATAAAGAAGGAAAACTCTAAAAATCTTCTTCCAAACCATTAGGCTGAGAGCTTTGAAATTTGGTACAAATCATCATCTATTGACCCTCCACTAAAATACTGCAAAGAATTACTGTATTCTGATAATTAGCCCCTTTCTTTGCGATCCCTGTTTTTACATAGAAATAAAGGAGGAAAACTTAAAAAATCTTCTTCTTCCAAACCATGAGGTCTAGAGCTTTGATATTTTGTATAAATCATCATCCATTGACCCTCTACCAAAATATTTCAAAGAAGTACTGTATTCTGAAAATAAGACCTTTTCTGTGCAATCCCAGAAAGGAATAAAGAAGGATATCATAGACAATGTTCTCCTTCTAAACCATTAAGTCCAGAGCTTTGATATTTGGTATGTATTAATGCCTATTGACCCTCTACTTTATTACTTCAAAGAATTACAGTACTCTTGAAATTAGCTCAACATGGTTGGGTTTTCACTATACTCAGGATTAAAGGAGAAAATCTTTATAAAATCTTCTTCTCCAAAATGATTAGGTGTAGGGCTTTGATATTTTGAATATTTTATCATAAAGCCTTGAGCAATCATACTCTGGGGAGCGATATAGGACCATCATGGTCCTCTTGTTGGACACAATTTGAATCAAATTATTCCTGTATATTTTTCCAGGTAGAAAACCAAATTAAAGAGTTAGACACAGTTATTGCAGAGCTAGAGAGGAAGCGAGATGAGGAATCTGGAAGTGTCATGCAGAACCTTGAGGCAGCGCTTAATGAGAAGAAAAAAGAGGAAGCAGTGGCCCAAAGTGCTGTAGATAACAAGAAAGAGGGATTGAAGGCTGAAAACAAACGAAAGAAGGAATTAAACAAAAATATGACAGATGTAAGATTTATTATATACTAATCTATAATTTAGAATGAAGAAAGCACATAAATGTACTTTAAATGATGATACTCTTAAAAGAATAACTTTACCATTAAAGGGTTTTCAATGAATTTGATTAAATGAAGGTATAAGGAATGGTTAACTTTCATATTTGAACCCTTCTAATGCTGAATCAGGATATTCATAATTTGACAGGAGAAAAGTCTACCTCTTAACCCATTTCCACACAGTGGTGCTTTTAAACGCCCCTCAAGAAAAATAGTCGGAAAAAAATTGTGTAAAATGAAGAAATTGCTTGTCACAATTTATTCATTTTCCACATTTTCTACCCAGAAAGATGAAAAAATCTAAAATTTCATCAATACTAAATTTTATGGATCCCCTTTGAATTTGGACCAGTCTAAAATTTTGTCATCTGGTAATAGGTATATCTACAGTCAACACAACTGCTTGTTCCTTTCAACTTCAGTTTTCAAAAGAAGTATTGAACCACAATTAGCCCTTCAAGTGCTTTCAGCCCTTTAACCTATTACCAGATATTTTTTTAGACTGGTCCAAATTCAAAGAAATTGCAGAGGACAATTTTTACTTGATGGAATTTAAAAAATCTTTGCCATTTTGTGTAGAAAACATTTTTGATAATGAAGAAATTGCTTATAAAAAGCAATTTTATAATTTTTCACAATGTTTTCCAAAGTTTTTTTATGCCCCATGCATCGATAAGATCAGTGCATATTGTTTTGAGAAAGTCTGTTATCTGTGAGCAGTAAACTGAACAGTTTGCTGCTATTGGGATATCATTCAAGATGCATGGTTCATATTTTGGACATTAGTTCCTTGCATTGATAAGCATCGGTTGGTTGCAAGATCAAGGTCATTCATTTAGGTCAAGGTCACTTATTAAATTACAGTTAAAAAAAAAAGGCTCTTACTGGCATCATGTTTGACAAATACATCTTGTTTTTGTTATGGGCATCAAAAAACGGTGGTTGTACAGGAATCAGTTAATTTTGGTGTAAACTCAAAAGAGAATGGCGAGATTTAAGAACAGGTTTTATCCTACATTTACAGAACACCAACTCAATAAATAATAGAACAAAGGATTTAGACAAGCTTGGGAAGGAGCTGGAAAGATTACAAGAACAAAGTGTTGCAGATCAGGAGGCTCATGTTGCAGCTCAGAACCATTATCAGGCGGTCAGTGCTGGACTGTCCAGTAATGAGGACGGTCAGGCTGCAACACTTAATGACCAGCTAATTAGTAAGTTATCTTGTGTAATTGACCATTGCTGGCCACGCCCACTCACTCTGTTGGCCCCACTGATTGACTTCGACAGGAAGATATGCATAGATTTTAACTAGCTATGGTTATTTTGCAAAATTTATAGCCAGTAGCATATAGCAAAAGAGTAAATTGATTTGCTTGGCAACTCAAGCTGTAGTTACGACATTTACCGATAGCGAAGCCAACTTGAAAGCTTTTGAAGAAAAAATGGTGGCTTACATCGGAGTTAAAATTGAATTCTGGTCAAAATGAATGATTTATTGGTCAACTGATTATTGTATTGACAGGCGCTTAGTCAGTTGTGGAAATAAAACTAGGGGTGATTAAATGGAAGTATTATTTCTGTTCTGAACCTCTCCATTTGATACACATGGAAATTGACCAATCGCTGGCTCCGCCCACTTACTCCTCTTGCCCCGCTGGTTGGATCTGACAGGAAATTTCATTTTGATTTTAAACAGCATTATTTTGCAAAATCTATTGCTACTGTTAGTTGAAAAAATTGACCAGATGAATGTTGACTGCAAGCATTTGTGTCAAGTTCTTTTGGTGGTTTGGCAAGTTTTGCCATTCAACAATTTACCTTATGTTTGTTTGCCCCTTGCCATATTAAAATGCTTGATAAATCTGTCAAACTGCCACGTCATAGGTCAGATGGTGACCAGCAATCTTTCTATTCATAACCATTTAAGCTTTGCTGTTTTAAAACCTGTTTTAATGCAAGCTATTTCTTCATCTTCCACAATGTTTTCCAAAGCTTTTTTCTTCACTCATTCCCACACAATCCCTCCTTTTTATGCCCCTAAAGAAATAAAAAAAATTGGAAAACATCATGGTGAATGAGGAAATTGCTTGTATCAAGCCAATGGCATTCTTCATTATGCACAATATATTCTATCCAAAATGATGAAAAAAATTAAAATTCCATCAACATTAAATTATCGTCTGCAGCTTCTTTCAATATGGACCAGTCTAAAATTAGGTTGTGTGCGAATAGGTTAAGTGGCTTAATAAGGAGGGCTTGTGTGTGAAATGGATTAACAAGTATGAAGATGATTCTCTTTCATGATTATAAGTAATTAGATAAATGATTAGTAATTAGATAAATGATTTTACGATTAATATTGAGTTTTGAAGTTTCATCTTGGTCAGAACTGTTAAAATGTGACATACTTTGTTTCTATTTAATTTTTCAAGCTAAATGTTATACATACTTTCTGCTTGTATGAGGTGCTGTATAATTCAAGTTCAATCAATTGGCATGTTTGTCGCACATAAGGCAAGAATTTTTATTTTCCAGCTGCCAAAAATGAAATCAGTAATGCAGACACAGAGGCTAAACAGGCATCCATGAAGTAAGTTACTTGTTGTATTTGTTTTATACTTTGGGAAAAAGTTCATGATAAAGGAACGGTATTTCAGACTAGTGTTAACACTTTATGAGATGGCAAATTTTTAGTTTAAAGAAAATGCTGAAAGCAATGTCCAGTTGATGGCATTTTAAAAATCTTTTCTCTCTTGGTAGAACATTGTTTGAAATGAGGAAATTATTTTTGACAAATAGTTTCTTCATTTTCCACTTTGATTCTCAACTTCTTTTCTTTATAGAGGAAAAATGAGATTTGGTGGGTATGTGTTGAGTCAAAGAGGACACAGATGGTAATACTTGGCATGCTTTGATTACTTATAAAGGATAGCTGCCTTAATCTTACTTGAAATGTTAAAATAATTTTTATCTCTTGTTCTAGACCTCTGTTTAACCCATTCCTGTTCAGTCCGTGTTTTTACATGCAAGTGTTTGTATACTTGAGAAAACATTGTGGAAAGATTTCCAAAATATATTTAACCCTACTAATTGATTATTTTTTCAAATAAATTTTACTCTAAATTGTTGTCTGCAAAACAGTTGAATTTGAATGGATCTAAAATTTTGAAGTACAGTTAATTAAGCAGATAAATTGTTGGTTTGGACAGAATTTTGAATTACCAGACCGAAAAATCACACCAAAAATTGGCCAGAAATTTTCATTAAATTTCACGTTGAATTATTGATAAGCTCACCCATCATCTCTCAAAATTCACTTGAAACCAAGAGATCAAGGGTTTCACACATTACCAGCAGATTAAGGGATTAACAAAAGTGCCAAAAATTATAATTAGTTCAGCTGGCAAGACAAATGCCCAACCGCAGTTAGTAAATGTTTGACGCTTGCCCAAACTTCAGATATCGAGTTTGCAAACTATTTGTGTTAGTGCATTGGTCGACTAAAACATGGTCAAAGTCCTATTGGAATGGACATCGCATTCTTGAAATTTGTATTTAAAAAAGTCAGTTGTTGATATATGTCTTATAGTTTTTCATTCACGGTAAGTAATATAGCCAGTAGATTTCAAATAATAAGTGGAAAACCACAGATACACGAATATAAACGTAAATGGCTGCTTAAAAATATTGCTATTTATGTAAAAAAAATGAAAGATTCAACTATTTATGAAATCTTACTTCAGGGATGGAAACATCTGAATAATAAATAGCAAATCAATTACAATTAATAAATGACTGAGTTTTGTGCACAAATTTTGCACTAGGAAAAAGTACCAACACGTAGGCATCCCTCTTGAGTTTGTCTCGACGGTCTCTCTTTGATGTACGTCACAACCAAAATGGACTGACTGGACATTTTTGTGACATCATCTATGTTTTTCCATCAACAGGTGCTCATGTTGGGAGAAAATCGCAACAACTGTGTTAAATTAATAGGACTTAGAATAACTAGTTAATGAAAATAAATGTTACTAATATAATTAAACCAGTAGTCTGAGGGGGGGAATTTGAAAAAGAAGGCATCCAATGAATGAATGATGAACCCGTTTATGTTCATGAAAGGTGAAAATGGGGTTCGTAATTACAGATGCGGAGATCAGAAATCTTGCTGAAAACAAAAAAAATTAAACCCGGCCATGTTGTAAAGTCTTTGCAGACCAACCAGGATCATAACTTTACTTTTCATGTTATATTCCTAATTTTCCTAGACTGAAACATGCTCAGAAAGAGCTAAATAAGAAAGAAGGGGACCTGAAGAAAACAGAGAAGGATTACAAAAAAGACAAAGATAACTATGAGGCTGTCAATCAGAGTCTTCAAAAACTTGAGGTATATAAAGTCTTGTTCTTATTACTTTGAAAACTATTTATTAGATAGAATTTATAAGAAATATACTACAGTTGACACCCATTATCTTGAAATCAGAAATCTTGGAAATCTTGAATTTCAAGATATATATTGGGTCATATTCAAGTCCCAATTTAATCCCTTCATTATTTCATATAAAACTGCCCGTTTATTTCTAACCTGTAAAACCCACAACTATATTTTAGACAATAACATCTACATTTGTGAGGTCAAAATTTGTGTTGGCTCAACACCAGCTTTTCATGGACAACCATTCTACTATTTCAAAAGATGTAAAAAGACTCAGGACATGAAAAGTCAGTTCAGAAAAATTCTGTGCCAGAGACATCAAACTGTAGAATCTTCATGTACCATTTCAGAAAAACAAGCACAAATGCAGCAAGGGTGTTCTCAGAGTGACTTTTATTATTGCACTTTACACCCTGGCCTTTGCGTGTGGTCTGTCTTGAAAACCTCTTTCAAAGTAATTGGATTTTATCAGAATGAAACTTAATGTGGTGGTAAAATAATTCAGCATATAAATCACTTGCTTATTTCTTCATCTATGAATTTGCAGTAATGTCCAATAATCTTTATTCTACAAAAAAAAGGATTAAACATGTACTAGACAGAATTGTACTAGACCTTTCTTCTTGGTTCTGAAAAAACTAATTTAACCCTTGTCATGCTGAACTCGGAATAATCCGGTTTTGGCAGGAGTTGTAGAACATGATCAGCCTGCACATAAGTGCAGTCTAATCTTAGTCTACACCTGGTTGTATATTTCTTGCCAGAGTTGTTTATGAATTTGATTTCTAAAAGAAATATTGATTTTTGAAAAACGAGTTCTATTAGTGTTTTCAGCCCTTTTATTTTACAGCAATTCAGTTGTAATTTACACAGCATGACAAGGGTTAAGAAACATGCTGTCAAATGAGTATAGATTTAAATGAGACATATCAAAATCTTACTAGACTGTGGCATTAAGTCTTGGATTCTACCATTTCCCAAATGTCACATCTACAATATACATTAAAATAGCAGTGATTGCCTTCATAGGTTTTTGCCTTTTATTCTGGGCAAGATTTCTGTTGCAAGCAGGAAATTCCTTAAAAAAAAATGGAATAAATTTTCAGGGTTCCTTTACAAAAATGTATGATTCACTCTTGATATTGGTATTAAACTACCGATAATTAATATTTGGCTGGGTTGTGTCCAGAGAAATTCTGAGGTATTGCTATAGCCCTAATGTCGTATGCGTCCATGTCTGCATCGTCATCCAAAAAAAGAAATTTTGTAATATCTCTGGTATTACTAAACACATTCATTTTAACTTGGAATATATGTTTACTCTCTAAACAGAAATCTATACCAGGACTTTAAAATTCTACTTGTCTATCCTTCTTGCCCACTACTGCATTTGGAAGCATTTATAAAGATCAAACCTGCACAATGATCAATGACTGAATAATGACATAGGAGTAGGATGTTACTGACCAGTCAGCTAATTTTCTATTGTTATGATTGTCTACTGCAAGGTGTGAGACCACTCAAATTGGCGACTTGGCCCAAGAGCATGACCATTACCATTGATTTATTATCTCAATACTGTAGTACCTTTACCAAACAATATGCGTTAAAAGCAGACGACTCAGGAGTAAAATGATCACTGCTAGACAAAAAAATCTTAAACATGTTCAAATTTGGTTATATTTTCCAACAAGATTTTCCGTCCTTCATTTTCCAAAAGGCACCAAAATGCTGGATAATCTGGAAATGTTTTAACCCATTACCTAACGACAAAATTTCAGACTAGTCCAAATTGAAAGAAGTTGCAGACGATATATCAAAGTAGAATTAAATTGACAAATAACTCAGATGGGGTAGAAAAATTGTAAGAAAGGAGAAAATGCTTGTTACAAGCATTTTTTCCTTTTCTTGCAATGTTTTCCAAAGCTGTATTTCTTCTGTGCGTAAAAATATGGGGTTAAGTTGTATTATGTTAAGGTATGAATCATGGAATTCTTGTAGGCTGAGTTAAAAAAGCTAGGGTATGAAGAGGGTTCGAGTGAGAAGTTGGAAGCAGAACATAGGAAATTATCTCAGGAAGTGAATGACTTAGAGGATCGAGTGGAAACATTGGAAGCAAGGTGAGGGCTCAATCCATTACAGGACCATAAAAATTTGGACTAGTCTAAATCAAGGAAGTTAAGGACTACATTTAATAGTGTGTTTGTACTCATAATTTTGTGCCATATTTGGCAATATATGAAAAATAGAAATTGCAATGGGAATTGTGTGATAATTATATAACCCATTACTCCTGAGCCTGGTGAACTGTGTTGATAATGTCCTGTACTATCAATACAAGGGTTGCAAGCTAGGGTAGAAAACATTTGGAGAAAAGTAAAGTTGTATTTTTCCCCCTTTCCAAAAATGTTTTCCTTATTGTTTTTGAGGTATGTAAAGATGTTAGATTGGAAGGTAATGGTTTAAAATCAGTAGATTCAGGCCAGTGGAGGAAAATAGGTGCTCAAGCTCCCTAGTTTGAGATTGTTAACAGGTGATAGGTTTAGGACCATCATGGTCCTCTTGTTTTTGATTCTGATCCTTTCCTAGATTTTGTCTCATGGCAAAAAGTTACTATTTTTAGAAGTTTCATATTGTATATATTCCATATGTATGACCAACATATTGCAGGTTCCCCAATCTTCAGTTTGATTACCGAGACCCAGAAAAGAATTTTGATAGAAGGCGAGTCAAGGGTCTTGTGTGTAAACTGATCAAGGTCAATGATGTGAAAAATGCCACAGCCCTAGAAGTAACTGCTGGAGGGCGAGTAAGTATAACTCCCTGCTGGACAGTTTAGTTGAATTTAATGGCTTGTCAAGCAAAAAAGGGACATTCTAAAGTGAAAAAAGAAATTGACTTGGTCGGACTGCACTTCATGTGCAAGCTGACCTAGGGTAAGACGTGATGCTTTGGCTAAATTTTTCTTGAAGCAAATTGATGCTTCTACTTAAGATACATTCACCTTAAATAATTTTTAACCATTGTCTGTCTGTCATTCTGACTGTCTGTCCTACAAAAAACTTAAAATTTACAATAACTTTAAACCTATTCAAGATACAATGTTCATATTTGGCATGATTAGGGATTTCATTGATAGGCATCTGCAGATACCAAATTAGAGTTCATGTGACAAGGTCACTTATCAAGGTACAAAAAGCTGTTATGGGGGCATGGTGTCTTGTTCCATTAATAATGCATTTGGCTTGGGTGTTTTGGGAAAAATCTTAACGCTTTAGCCAGAGAGTCGATTTCGTTTTCAGTGATAAATGAATTTGACATTAAGTTATATTTTTCTCATCATTATTCGTATTGTTCTGAAACTAAGAATATAATTTTTCTACTAAAAATGTATAATTAGCTAGCAAAGCGTCAGCTTTGATAGCTTAAGTTAACAGACAAACTTTTGAGGTCCTCTCAAAGTTCAACGGGTGCAAACTGCCACTGGAGGCTTAACCACTAAATGCCTACGCCACAAAAAGTAGTTCATATGTATTGCAGGAAAATTGCAAGCTCTGCATGGAAGTTCATCTCCTAGGTGTTTTGGCTCACTTGAGCACATCGTGTTGGAAATGACTCTGACCAGAGTCCTCAAGAAGTTGCAGACGACAATTTCAATTGTTGAAAATTATAAGATATTTATCTCTTTAGGTAGAAAACAATGTGGAAAATGAAGAAATTGCTTTTAACAAGCAATTTCTTCATTTCCACATTGTTTTCCACAACTGGGCGTAAAAAGGAGGGATTGTGTGGGAATGGGCTAACTTCTTGGTAACTTTAATCTCATTTTCTTTATCATGATAACGGTTGACAAAAAAATACTGAACAAAACAATGCTTTGCTAGCTTACTGTAGTTTTCAGTACTTTGATTTTTCTATTAAAGATATATAATTGGTACCATCAAGGTTGATAACTATTTATGTAAAAAGTGTTTGATGAACAGATAATTGACAGACTGCTGGCTACATCTACTGAGCTTAGAATTTATGGGTAGTGGCATGTAACACAAAAGTGATATAGTTGGTTGTTGATCTAAACATCAAATAAGCTGTAGTTATGATATTTATGTCAGAAACCAACAGAAATGCTATAAACATAGGCTAATGTAGGCATTCAAAGTTCACTACCGGTCAATATGAGTGATTTGATAGGTCAGTTAATTCTCTGATCTGTCAATTCTACAGTTACAAATTTTAACCATTTCCAATGCAAGTATATCTAAATCTTTTTACAACAGATATACTTTTGGAGTCTCTTATTCAAAGGATTAAAAACAACCAAATTTTTTTAACATTGGGAGGATATGCTGAATACATGTAAAATTGATTGTAAGATGATCAAGGTAGAAACCCTTTTCAGAAGAAAAAGTTTGGGATATGCAATTTCTTCCAAGGTTTTCTTTAGATTAAATTTCATAGCCTTGAGAGATGTATATGAAAGGTATGAATACTCTTGTACCAATAAAGTACATTTGTTAGCAATAATGTTAGAATGGATAATCTGTAAATTCCTTAAAGCTTATGATTGGAAAAAAGATGTGCTCCAGCATAGGTCAGCCAGCATATTGAATAGCTGAACATTGTAGAAAAGTAGGAATTTCATTGCAGTTTAGGACAATTACCAAAGGAAAAAATTTGAGCATGTCAGTGTAAGCAGTCTACAGAGTTTGATAACAGTCAATATTTTTGCACCTTTGATGAGATTGTGTATGATGCATGATGGGTATGGCAGCCTCCAAATTTGTGTTATAAATCATGTTTTACAGCTGTATAATGTAGTGGTAGATACAGAACAGACTGGCAAACTGTTGTTACAAAAGGGAGATTTAAAACGAAGATACACATTTATACCCCTAAACAAAATTTCAGCACGAAGTCTTAATCCTGATGTTGTAAGAAGAGCAGAAAGTATTGTAAGTAAATCTAACAACTGGCCAAATGTAAATACCTGTGTTACAGGTAATTTCATGTGACTTTTTGCCATGTTTAAAAATCTCTTATAGCTGTGTGTTGTCCTTATAAGGTGAAATTCGAGGATCTTCATTTCTTCCCTGTAGATTGTTTAACCTTACGCTACTCCTGTTTTTCTTTTGTTAAATCATCTGTAATTTGAGAAGAGCTTTTGATGATTGACAGCTGTCTGTCAAAATCTGTTAAATAAACAGATCTATATTCTATACTGTAAGGACAATGCTTTCCTCTCACATTCATGTCAAACATTTTTGCTAATGATAGTTTTAACCTGATAACTATAGCTATATGAAACCTTTGTTACAATGTTTAGGTCACCTATCAACTGTTTGCTTTTTAGTACTCTTCTAGCAAAGCTGACTGAAACTTTCAGTTTGCTCTACATCTGTCTTTCTAAACCCTTGATTATATTGAGAAGATTTTTGGTGAGTGATCTCAATAGCAAGTTACAGGTCGAGTTAGAGCTCTGCTCAAGTCCATTAATTTTGGTGAAAAATACAGCTTTTGGACTTTCACAGAATTTTCAATTTTGTAGTATTTTCATACGCCTTAAGGGTTGAATTGTAATGAAGTGAGAATTGTTATGATGAATGAGGTCTAGTTGTGAGCATGAGTTGTTTTTTTTTTCAGTTCTCAAGTTTCTTTAGAATAATCTGTCCTTGACTTAGCAATTAGCTTAAAATGGCATTGTTTTTTGTGTGCCTAACTCCTCCTATGTTTTGGAATAAACTGAGACTTGCAAAAATGAATGCAATGATGTCTAGTTGTGCTTGAGAGATATATCATTTTAATCCTTAAAGTTGTTTATGAAATATCTGCCCTTGACTTAGCAAAATAGCTTAAAATTAGTGTTTTTTCACTGACGAGCCCCTTCAGGTGTACATTCACTACTCTGTGAAGCTCTTGTTTTCCAAGTGCCTGTAGATATTGAGTTGAGTTACGGATCAATTAGAAGTTCGTTCCAGTACCATGAGTTTTGATGATAATGTCAAGGGGACTTGTCATAGCCATGCAGTAATTCAGAACATTAGTTGTTTTCTGTTCCTGATTATGTGTTTCACAAACCACTGTTGATTATTATCACAAACAGTTTATTATCACAAACAGCTATCTGTTAATTATGTGTTGTAGATTTACTTTCTTAAGTTTATGTATATGTAGGTTGGCAAAGGTAATGTACACACTGCTCTGTCCTTGATAACATATGAGAAAGATTTGGAGGCCGCCATGCAGTTTGTGTTTGGTACAACATTTGTATGTCCTGATATGGCTACAGCAAAGAAAGTGACCTTTGATGAGAGAGTACAAAAAAGGTGTGTTACACTAGGAGGGGACTCATTTGATCCTGCGGGAACACTTACTGGAGGTTAGTGAATAGTTTCCTAATTGAGAATGTTAAAAACTATCTTATAACTCATTCCCACACAATGATCCTTTTCAGAAAACATGATGGAACATGAAGAAATTACTTAAGGCCTAAAGGCTAGATTTTTAAAATTTCATTAACAAAAAATTGTAACCTGAAACTTCTTTTAGTTGGACCAGTCAAAAATTTTGTCTTCTGGTAATGGGTTAAATGCTAATGGATGTGACCATAACCAGAACAAGCTCATTTTTGGCTTGGCTGTTTTCGTAGAAAACACGTGGTATTGTCATCCCCTTGGTGTCGTGTGTGTTGGCCTTGACAAACTTTAACCTTGGTTATATCTCTGTTGTTATTGAAGATACCCTCATGAAACCTGGCATGTGTATTCACCATCACAAGAGCTATCTAGACTATCAAGGGGGATAACTCTAACAGTGTTTTTGTAAAAGTTATGCCCCTTTTTCAACATAGAATTTTTGTTTTATCAAGCAGCAGCTGAGGGTTGGCACCCATGGGCGGTTCTCTTGTATATAGCTTTTAGTAATTATATTTAAAGCATTTTAGTAAAAAGAGCTGTCATGTGTAACAAGTAATTCCCATTTTTATATGCCCTTCGAAGACGGGACGTATTATGGGATCACCCGTGGTGTTCGGGCGTCCAGGTGTCCGGGTGTCCGGCAGTGTCCACTTCTTTGTCCGGAGCATAACTCTGTCACCTAAAGTCTGATTGACTTTAAACTTGGCAATTATATTCTTCTCATCAATACGGAGTGCAGTGCACAAGAACCATAACTCTACCTGACCTATTTTTTGAGTTATTGCCCTTTGTTGTTTTTATACTTGAATCTTGTCCGGAGTATTTTGCTAGGATCATGAAACTTCATGGGTGTATAGATCTCACCAAGGGGGAGTGCAGTGCACAAGAACCATAACTCTACCTGGCCTATTTTTTGAGTTATTGCCCTTTGTTGTTTTTCATACTTGAATCTTGTCCGGAGTATATCTCTAAAAGTATTATAGCTAGGATCATTAAACTTCATGGGTGTATATATCTCACCAAGGGGGAGTGCAGTGCACAAGAGCCATAACTCTACCTGGCCTATTTTTTGAGTTATTGCCCTTTGTTGTTTATCATACTTGAATTCTATGGAGTATATCTCTAAAAGTATAATAGCTAGAATCATGAAATTTCATGGATAGATAGAGCTCACCAAGTCGGATTGCAGTGTACAAGAACCATTACTCTACCTAGCATATATTTAGCTCACCTGAGCACAAAGTGCGAGGTGAGCTTTTGTGATCGGTTGTTGTCCGTCGTCCGTCCGTCTGTCTGTCCGTCTGTCCATCCGTCAACAATTTCTTTAAAAATCTTCTCCTCCTAAACCAGTAGGCCAATCAAGCTGAAACTTTGCAGGGATGTTCCTTGGGTGAACTTCTACAAAAGTTGTTAAAAGAATTTAATTCCGCCAAAAACTCTGGTTGCCGCGGCATTTGAAAAGGGGAATCTTTAAAAATCTTTAAAAATCTTCTTCTCCTAAACCAGTAGGCCAATCAAGCTGAAACTTTGCAGGGATGTTCCTTGGGTGAAGTTCTACAAAAGTTGTTAAAAGAATTTAATTCCGTCAAAAACTCTGGTTGCCGCGGCATTTGAAAAGGGGAATCTTAAGAAAATCTTTAAAAATCTTTAAAAATCTTCTTCTCCTAAACCAGTTGGCCAATCAAGCTGAAACTTTGCAGGGATGTTCCTTGGGTGAACTTCTACAAAAGTTGTTAAAAGAATTTAATTCCGTCAAAAACTCTGGTTGCTGCGGCATTTGAAAAGGGGAATCTTAAGAAAATCTTTAAAAATCTTTAAAAATCTTCTCCTCCTAAACCAGTAGGCCAATCAAGCTAAACTTTGCAGGGATGTTCCTTGGGTGAAGTTCTTCAAAAGTTGTTAAAAGAATTTCATTCAGTGAAAAACTCTTGTAACCGTGGCATATGAAAATGGGAAATTTTAGAAAATCTTTGTTGACTTTTTTTTCACAGACTACAAGGCCAAAGGCATATATATTTTACATAGAACTTAATCATATTGTTCTCTACCAAGTTTTTAAATATTTAATCTCTGGGGTCAAAAATGGCCCTGCCCCTGAGGCCGAAGTTTAGAAAAATGCTTAATAAGAGCGATTTCAAAAGACTTCTCCTCTTAAACTATAAGGTCTAGGATATTCATATTTGGTATGTAGCATAACTAGATAGGTTTGTACTATATCACCAAAAGTTGTCTTCCTCGGGTCAAAAACGGCCCTGCACTAGGGGTAAAAAATTGGGAAAAACGCAAAATTTGAGTATGTTAAAAAAAAATTCTTCATTTTAAGGAGGAGGGCATTTACATTTTGAGTGTAGCATAGCCTGGCTGTTATCTATCAGTTTTGATTAAATTATGCCTGTAGGTTAATAAACACCCCTTCCCTGGGTGTCCAAAGTTTGTAAAAATGCTCAATTAGACCATGTTCAATAGTCTTTTCCTCCCGATCTACTAAGTCCAAGGCATTCATATTTTGTATATAGCATATCTAGATGGTTCTCTACCATGTTAGCTAAAATCTTAGCCCTGGGATAAAACATGGCACTGCCCCAGAGGGCAAAAATTTTGGAAAACACCCAATTAGAGCAACATGAAAAGTCTTCTCCTTCTGAAATATAAGGTGACGGGCAAACATATTTGGTATGTAGTATGACTAAATGATTTTGTACTATGTAACTGGAAAATATGCTCTTAGGATAAAAAATGTCTCTGCTCCTGAGGTCAAAAATTGCGTAAATCGCATTGAAAAAATTCTTCTTCTTAAATATAGGATTAAGAGCATTTACATTAAAAACATAGGATAACATTATTGTTATCTACCATGTTTATAGCCTTTGGACAAACATGGCCCTTCCCAAGGCATCCAAAGATATGAAATATGCTCAATAAGAGCATGTTCAAATATCTTCCACTCCTAATGTATAAGTTGTAATGCATTCATATTTTGATTTATAGTACATCCAGATTGTTCTCTACCAAGGTTGCTAAAATTACACCCATTGAAGTTGCAGACAGTAATTAGAGATTGATTGAAATCTAAATACAAAGAATTTCAGGTAGAAACGCTGTGAGAAATGGATAAATTGCTTGTTTGAGTTATTGCCCTTTGTGGTTTTTCATAATTGAATCTTGTCCGAAGTATATCTCTAAAAGTATAATAGCTAGAATCATGAAATTTCATGGATGGATAGAGCTCACCAAGTGGGAGTGCAGTGTACAAGAACCATAACTCTACCTAGCCTATTTTTTTAGTCATTGCACTTTGTTGTTTTTCATACTGGAATCTTGTCCGGCGTATATCTCTAAAAGTATTATAGCTAGGATCATTAAACTTCATAGGTGTATATATCTCACCAAGGGGGAGTGCAGTGCACAAGAGCCATAACTCTACCTGGCCTATTTTTTGAGTTATTGCCCTTTGTTGTTTATCATACTTGAATTCTATGGAGTATATCTCTAAAAGTATAATAGCTAGAATCATGAAACTTCATGGATGGATAGAGCTCACCAAGTGGGAGTGCAGTGTACAAGAACCATAACTCTACCTAGGGTATATTTTGAGTTATTGCCCTTTGTTGTTTTCATACTTGAATCTTCTCTGGAGTATATCTCTAAAAGTATAATAGCTAGAATCATGAAACTTCATGGATGGATAGAGCTCACCAAGTGGGAGTGCAGTGTACAAGAACCATAACTCTACCTAGCGTTTATTTCGAGTTATTGCCCTTTGTTGTTTTTCATACTTTGTTTGACAAAAAATATTCATTCAAAATAACATCAGTTCTATTCAAACCCCCAGTTAATATTTAGCAGTGTGACGGGCGTATCTTGTGACAATTTGGCACCTTGTTAAGATATATTTGGTTACCTTCAAAGATAATTACGTCTTTAATCATTTTTGCTCTCAATTTTTATTTATGATTCCATTTATATTTGACAAAGTTAAAGTTTGTTTTCTGATATGTTCATCTGTGTGCTTACCTTGTATAGAACTATCACATATAAAGTCTTGTAAAATCTAAGAAAATCATATTTATCAACATGGCTTATACTTTCATCCCTGATGAAAGAAAGACAGTTGATTTTTTGTCAGCCAGTTTCATGATTTTTTTTTTTTGAATCCTTATAATTACTGCCAGTAGTGTTTAAATAGAACATAGGGGAAAAAACCTCATTGATTGTAGTGCAGGTCAACAGGGATTGATTTTTCTAGCCAATCAATGTTCAGGACCAAACGATTTTGAGATCAACCCTTGATAAAGGACTTTCTTTATTCATTATAGGTTCCCGTGCCCAGACAAGTTCTATCCTTGAAAAATTACAGAGCATCAAATCAGCCACTGATGAACTGGCAGCAAAGAGGAAACAACTCCAGCAGGTCACAGAAAAACTCAATTCAATTAAAGCAGTAGCAAACAGGTATTTTTGCATTAAAAGTATATTTCGGGGTTGTTATAAGCATATATATATAATATTATGACAGAAAAGGTGTATTAACCATTAACTTCATATTCCATTTATGCCAATCCTTTTCACTTGAATATCCGAGATTGACTTATTAAGAGGATGACTGAAAGAAACATTGACCTGTGATAAATATTGTGATATCAACCTTGTTAATAAAAAACAAAGGCTCCAGCAATGTGTAACATACTTTTTCTGACCTTTCTTTGTGGCTCCTGGATAGCTAGTTAGATTTAAGTCCCTTGGATGATTTTTAATTTCAATTCCTTTCAAATTTTGCATGCAACATGAACATATACTCTATCAAAATACTTCAAATTATTACTTTGAAATCAATATAAGCTCTATGCTGTAGGTTTACAGATTTTACATATTGATAAAGAAGGAAATCTCTATAAATCTTCTCCAAAACTAATATTCAAGTTTGAACCATACCAAATTATAAATGGTTGCAAAATAGTCTGAATCAAGTGCAATTGACATAGGAATGTTTTTTCTAAAATGAACATGAACTCACTTTATACATTCAGAAACTATACTTAATTGAAACCTATTGATTTTTAGGTAACCAGATATAAGATAAGGGTTAAGGGGTGATGGCTTCCCTATGCGTCATATTTTCATTCAATCTATTTCCAACTTTTCATGTGGGCAGCCCTTCATGACAAAAGGTCTCCAGGTCAAGATCATAAGGTCAAACTATGGAATTGCCGTGGGGATGCATGGCTTTGCAGAGGTCTTGTTTACTTTCAGATATATGAAGATAAAGCAACAATATGACTTAAAACTTCAAGAAGTGGAACATTTAAAAGAAAGACTTGAACAAGGTTCACATCATCAACAGTTAGAGGAGATCAACAGTTTAAAGACTCAGATTGGTGGGTGGATCAAATTGTTGGTCACTGGTTATAGGGTAGACTTTCTGTGTACTATTTACCTCAATAACAGGTTCTAAAGTGTTCTGCAAATACACCTTAATGTTTTTAAAGATATCACGTTGATGAGCTGATATTTATGCAGACATTCTGACCCTTAATTTCATTGCGCATTAAAACCCAGTTTACCAATTCTGACTGTAAAAGCAGAAACAGAAATGCTGTAGGAATCTTTTGTATTATGCAATCTTTCCTTTTGAGTAATTTGCATCTTACCACTCTGTAGTGTAATTGTCTCAATATTTTTATGCACATGGAAAAAAGGTATATCTTACCCATGACTGGGAAAGGATAAATTGAGGCCTTTATACTTCAAAAGAAAAAGGAAATGAAGTGAGTGCACCTCATCAGAATACATGTTATGTCTCAAATATAAAAACATTACAATATATATGTTGGGGGGGGGGGGAATGTGGAAAGCTAAATGTAATTCTGGACATTCTAATCAGCTCAAACAGCCATGGATTGGCCAGACTTAGATCTTTTCATAGGGTGGAAAAGAACGCATTTAGCTTATTCTTTTGAGTGAACTCTGCTATTGTTGGCTGACAAAAGTCAATCTCAAGCTTTTATCAATAGTCTTATGTTTGACTTGGCACATTGTTGTGTGCAGAGAAGGAATAAAAGAAGTATATCAAAAATAACCAACCACAAGCACATTCATCTTTATTTGTTTTTGATATTTTTCAGAGGAGTGTGAACAAGTACAAAAATCTTCAGAAGAGATCAAGTCAAAGAATAGTGCCAAGGTTAAGGAACTGGAGCATAAGATAAAGAATGCAAAACAACTGCGAGAAAAGGAACTTAAGGATGCGGAAAATGGAGTATCACAAGCAAAGAAAAAGATGGAAGATTCAAGCAAGAAAATGAAACAGAAATATCAGGTAAATTTGAATTAGAAATATTTGCAAGCTTAGGACTGTGCTTTTGTTTAAATAAAAGTTGTGTCAAACTTTGCAGACAGGAAAATTTTAAGTGGGGCAAAGAATTCAAATATGCTAATTTTATGTAATTGAACTTTTCACACAGGCGTCATCCAAATATATCCAAATCAATCAGTCATAGATAAAGCTGTATGAAGTTATCAACCCATTCTCACAAAATCCAACTTTTTATGCCACTTGAGGAAAAAACTTTGGAAAACACTGTGGAAAATAAAGGAATTGCCTGAAACAAGCAGTTTGCATTGTAAAAAAGGAGGGACATGCTTGTCACAAGCAATTTTTCCATTGTCCACAATGTTCTGTATCCCAAAAGACAAATATTTTTAAAATTTCATCAACTTGAAATTTTTGCCTACAGCTTCTTTCAAATTGAACCAGTCTAAAACTTTGATGTGATATGTGCATGTATCGATTTGAAATAAAACATAAACCCTATTCTCTGATTTAATACTATATATTTGTTGGTTAAACCATTCCAATACAATGACGCAAGATAACAAAAAGCTTCAAATAACATTGTCCAAATAAAGAAACCGCCTACTCGAAAGTTAAAAAAATACCCAAAATTTAATAAGCTTGAAATTGTCGTCTGCAACTCCTTTCAATTTGGACCAGACTAAAATAAAAATTTTGTAGTCTGGAAATGGATTCACTAATACTTTGTTGTATACAGGAGGTAGATAGTATCAAACTGGAGATTGAGGAGATGAAGAAAGAGATCACGTCTTACGAGGAGCAGCTGAAGACAGTAGAGGAGACCATCAAACAGTATGAGGCCCAGGTAGAGGAGCTACAGGGGAAAGCTGATGAGGCAAAGGTAAATATTTACTATATAACCCATTACCAGATTGCAAAATTTTAGACTGGTCCAATTTGAAAGAAATGCAGGCAATTCAAAGCTGATAGATTTTCAGATTTCTGTTTTACTGGCAAGAAGATAATGTGGAAAAATTAGACTGGTCTGAATTCAAAGAAAATGCATACAAAAATTTTGAGTTTATGAAATTTTAAAACTCTTTGATTTTGAGAGCTGAAAACATTGTGGATAATGAAGAAATTTCTTACAAACTTTTAGGTCCACATCTGTATGGCATGGCTGTAGAATTTCCTTACCCAACTTGCCTGTCTTGGACTATTTTTCTAATAGACAAGTATATATTCCGTCGGCACTTGTCTTGGGATGAGGTAAAAGGGAAGTACTGTAGCAAAGCATGTGATATATTCCAAATTATTAACAATAACATAGTTGATTTGAGTCTTTTTATGCTGCTGCATTGAAAAATCAGGCAACTTGTTCTGTTGTTGGTCTGTCTGTCTGTCTGTCTGTAACTTGATCAAAAACACAACATTTACAATTACATGTACTTTAATCTTATTAAAGATACAACACAAGTCTTTGGCATAATGGTAGATCTGATCAATACGCATCTGCAGATACCAAAGCAAAGGTCATGCACTAAGGAGGTCATTTGCCGAGATCAAACTTCTGCAAAACTTAACCTCAAAACTTAACATTTACTATTTCTTCAAGAGTATTCAAGATAATGCTCATGCTTGACATTCCGATAGATCTCATCAGTATGTATCTGCAGATTCCAAGGTCAAGGTCATATGTCAAGGTCAAGATCACATTGCTGAAAAAAAGGCTGTTAAGGTGCTTGCTGTTTCACAAACAAATCTGGTTTCAAATGTCTTTTTTTAGTCACATTTGGAAAAAAGATAGATTTTAAAGAATATACTTGTTGGAAATTTTAATCAACAAATCCTCAGGTTTGATGAGTTTAAATTTGCCATCAGTTTACCCATGGTCAATTGATTTCTACACCATTGATTCAGGTTTGACCCATTCCCTCATAATGACGCCTTTTGATGCCTCTGAAGAACACAGTGTGGAAAATGAAGACATTTCTTGAACCAAGCCATTTCTTCATTTTCCATGTTTTTTACCCAGAAAATTGAAAAATTTAAAATTTCATATACTTTACATTGTCGTGTGCAACTCCTTTCAATTTAGACCAGTCAAAAATTTTACTGTATGGTAATGGAACAACTCAATTTCACAGGGTATCTCAAAGACAGCCCAGGATGCAGTCAACCAACAGAAAGCATTGCTTAAAGAATGTAACAAAGATATTGGGAAAAAAGTGGGTGACCAGAAAAATTTACAAAAAGAGAACCACACTGCAGAACTGAAGATCAAAGAGACGGAAAATAAGATCTCATCATTCCAGAAAGAGTCTAGAGAGGCCATCAAACTGGTAAGAAATATAGCGAAAACTGTACTAGTTGACCAATGGCTGGCCCGACCAACTGACTCAAACAGAGAGTTCAACTGAAATATAAAACAACATTATTTTGAAATATTTTCAAAATGTCCTTGGTCAGTAGCATGTAACAAAAATTAAGAATCAACTGATTCCCCTCAATGAGTAGATATGCCATTTCAAGGATTTAGTCCCATTTCTTAAATGTCAAGGTCAAATTTATGTCAAGATCATACTTCTTTTTATGGGTAAATTTCAGAATGATGGTGTACAGATGATCCCTTACAGAATTAGAAGTTCAAATTAAATCATTTACAGCTGTAGTTCAAAGGTCAAACTCACATTTGAAGCACATGAATTGTTTGTTGACCGGGTGAATGTCTACTAAAATGCTACCGGGTGAATGTCTACAAAGATTACATGTAATTGATAAATATTTTGGGGAAAGCACTTATTTAGAGCATCTCCAAATGTATTCTTGTCCAAAACTATTACTCCGGGGGCATTTTTATTTGGTATCTAGCATAACCAGATGAAAACACTGTTGTTGAAGTCAGACATCTGATCAAGTAAATATCATCTATCTAATTAAAACCTCTAAGAATTTGTCTTGTTGATCGGTTATATTATAATTTTACCAGTTTCTTTACTCCAATGTTTACAGAAAAAAAAACCTTATTAGTAACTTATTTTGATACTTTTTCTTTCAAGGTTGAGAATATGTTGGAGAATTATGACTGGATTATTGATGAAAGGAAATTTTTTGGTCAGCCCAATTCATCATATGATTTCACAGCAAATGATCCAAAGGAGGCCAGCAGACGGATGCAAAAACTCCAAGAAACAAAAGAGAAACTTGCTAAAAGTGTAAACATGAGGGCAATGAACATGTTGGGCAAGGCTGAAGAACAGGTACTATAGTTGATATCTTTTTAGCTCAACTATTCAAAGTATAGGGGTTCTATTCCAGTCCTCACGTGCAAGTGTCATATCTCAGTTTCTGAAACTTTGCACATGCTTTTGTGGCAATAATATCAGCCTCTAGGCATAGATTTAATACTCTGACATACATTTTAGTGGACTTTAAACCCTTTTTGGACTTAGAAATTCTTGGTTAAACCTTACATGCAACTGTCATATATCTTTGATAACTCTCTTTCTACTATGGGCTATTGCTTTGAAACTTTGCATATGCTTTTGAGACCAACGTATCATCTTCTATGCAAATATGCATAATAATTACATTTATTATTGTAGAGTTCTAGCCCTTTTCGGACTTAAAAGTTTTTGGTTAAAACTTGCATGCAACTGTCATATATCTTCAATAACTCTCTTTCTACCAATGCTATTGCTTTGAAACTTTGCATATGTTATGAGACAATAATATCAGCCTCTAGACACAGATTCATCACTCTGACATTTCAGTGGAATTTTAACCCTTTTCAGACTTAGAATTTCTTTGTTAAACCTTATGTACAACTGTCATATATCTTTATAACTCTCTTTCTACCAACGTTTTTGCTTTGAAACTTTGCACAGTTCTTTGTGAACAGCATATCATCTTCTAGGCAAAGAGTCATTTCTCAGAAATTCATTTAAATGAAATTTAAACCTTTTTGTACTTTAAAATTCTTGTTTGACTTAAATTATTTTATTGAAAGATTTTTTATCTCTATTACTGCTTAGGTATGATGCTTAATGTACACTTTGAATTGCTCTTACTATCCAGCAATCAGAAAAGTCGAGCGTTGCTGTCCTCTGATAGCGCTTGTTTTCTCTTTCTCTGTGGAGATAAACATTGATTAGACTTTGACATAATTTTTGCAAGATGACCTCTGTCCATGCTATGTGTCAAAACCATGTCTTGCCAAAGGATATTCTTGGATTAGTGGGAGAAAGTTTAAAAAATAACTATAAGCTATAGCTAAACTATACAAATTTGCCCTTAAGGAACAAAAGTTTTTGGTGTTCTATTGTGAAGTCTACTTGCAGTGCGCAGGACAAAGTTGTCTCTGGGACAAGTTGGTAAATGTGATTTAGTGTGTCAGACTATGTTGGTCATAACACCTATATTTATCAATGGATTTCAAAAAAAGTATAAATGAACCCAAAAAACTTGCAGCAATTGTTCAATTAACTCTAAGTAGGTCAGTTGATAACATTCAGACTAAGCTTGTTCAGAGAGCTTGTTCAGAGCATATTTCCTATATCTGTGCATAGATTTTACAAAATGTGATTATTTTACTCCATCATGTATACATCTTCCATTTGAAACAAATTTTATAATTCTCCAAGGTTGAGGTTACAGGTCAAGGTCAAATATTCCAATCTAGCGTATGTAGAACTTGTTTTTTATATTTGAGGACAGATTTCAAAAAGAAATTATGACAATTGTTCTCCTTCATGAGTAGATCTGCCATTTGAAACAAAATGTCGGATATCTCCAAGGTAAAGAACAAAACTCCAGGTCAAACATTTGAGGACAGATTTCAAAAAGAAATTATGACAATTGTTCTCCATCATGAGTAGATCTGCCATTTGAAACAAAATGTCGGATATCTCCAAGGTAAAGAACAAAACTCCAGGTCAAACATTTAAATTAAGCTTGTCCAGATAATATTTTCTACATTTATGGATGGATTCAAAACAACTAGAAAAAAATTGTTCTCCATCTTGAGTAGCTAGAATTGCAACTTGAAATAAATTGTTAGAAAACTAAGGTCACAGCTTAAGATAAAATATTCAAATTGAAATCGTCCAGAGCATAATTCCTACATTTGTTGATGGGTTTCAAAATAGTTTTTGGACACTTGTTCTCTATCATGAGTAGATTTGCCATTTGAAACAAAGTTTCTGATAGCATCAAGTTTACAGCTCAAGGTCGTTTATTAAGTGGGCATGATATGTAGTCCCTGGATGATTTTCTTGTAACACAACATTTGACGTTAATTATATTCCCCACAACGAAGTTATGGGGGGGTATACTGGAATCAGGTTGTCCGTCCGTCCGTCCGTGGACATAATTTTGTGTCCTCTTCTCCTCCCACATTTTTTGACCAATTTTGCTGAAATTTTATCAGGTTGTTTCCTATCATATGAAGTTGTGCACCTGCAATTTTCATCTTGATCCAGTCGTTAGTTTCAGAGTTATGCCATTTTGAACTTTTTAATGGGGGGGGGGGGAGTAGTCAAAATTTAAAATTGCAAAACTCAGTAACCATAAGGGGAGTTACCAAATTTGGTAAGTAACATCATCTTGTTGACCTTTACAAAATATCGAACGGTTTATTTCCTGAGGTCAAATTTGACCCCGCCCCCCTGGGGTAAAAAATTTAACATAGGCTCATATTGACTTTTCGTGGATATAATTTTGTGTCATCATCTCCTCACACAGTTTTCTTTAACATAGGCTCATATTGACCAACCTTTCCTAATCAGTCAGCTCTAGCAACAAACACAAAATCAGAAAGAGGTGGAGGGTTGGCAATGTTCATCCACCATGACATGCATGTGATTAAACAGCTTCAAATTCCACTCCTTCATAGAAAAACCTTTTTAGCGGTGTGGGGGTATTCTCGTCAGCCCTTGAGGGCGACAGCTCTAGTTTATGTCTGGGTCTGAATTGATCTGGATGTCTCTCCGATTTTCTGGATATAGTATACATCAACCTTAACATATTGACAGCAATGCTAACTCACGTGTAATCTAGTGATTTAGTAAAGGAAACTTTGATTAGCAAGCAACATTTTATGAGTCTAAAGGGAACACTATTGCCTTTAGTATTTAGTGTATTGTTTGCACATGGTTTCAGCCAATGATGTCACCAACAGCACATTTCATTTGATGTTGGATCTTGAAATATAATCTATCACAATACAATGTTATATAGAGGAAATGAAGAATTGTTCATGAAAAATAAAAAAAATGTTGGCAAAGAATAAAATGCAGTTACCAGGAATTTTGTATGCTTGCCCCCACCTTGATGTCTGACTATTTGCTGAAAACTTAACCTGTGAAAAATGTTATGATTTCACAAACACATATTGTTTACAATATATCCTTATCTGATTTAGACACAATATTATTTGAAACCTCTTTTTGGGTGGGTGGGTGTATAATTTGTAATCCTTTACCAGAAGGCTAAATTTTAGACTAGTCCAAATTGAACAGGTTGCAGAAGACAATTCAGAATGCAAATGAATTGGAAAATGAGTGTCAAATAGGACAGAAAACATTGTGTAAAAGATTATTTGTTGTTATACAATTATATAAGGTTCTAAACATGAGGGATTGAGTGGCACTAGATAAAAAGGCTCAAATAAGATTTTGGTTTGTGTAAGGAAGAGTCAAATTACAGTATTTCTCATAAGAAACTACCGCAAGAGTTGTACTAAGCATGGTTAAGGAGTTTTTATGATGTGCCTAATTTACCAAGTACGAAATCTTCTTCATTGTAATTTTCTCTTGGCCTCGTATTTCTCAAGTATATTGCCTGTAAAAATCCATTTTAGAGGACATAGTCCATAAACTAAAGAGACTTTTTAAAACCTTATAATTGTACTTTGTTATTAACTCTATCTACACCAAGTCAGTAGGGGTTTTACTATCAGGAAGGGAGAGGGAGGGGGGGGTCATTTCAATGGATATATAGTAATCACCAGTCTTTTCCTTTATAGTACACAGATTTGACAAAGAAGAGAAAGATAGTTCTGAGTGATAAAGCCAAAATAGCAGGTTTTATACAAGAACTAGATGAGAAGAAAAATGAAGCTCTGAAGAAGGCTTGGGAACAGGTTAATAAGGTAATATTTTATAAATGTGACTCTCAAAAAGACTCCATCAGAGAATGCCATTAAACATTTGCAAATAGATTAATTCATGGATAGGTCAAATGAAGGATTGCTAGCCCTACCCACTGACCTCTGACCTAAGAGATTGTCAGATGTCTGACAATATTTATTAGTTTGACTGTTTTCAGAGAAAACCTGAGATATTGTTTTTGCCAGGTCGTTGTCTGCATCCATTTCTGTATCAGTGTTGTCCAAAAGCTTGACATTTTGTAATATCTGGTATTACTGAACACATTTACTTGAAACTTGGAATATATAATCACTAATCAAAATAGCAATTAACAACAACAAGGGGGATAACTCTGCAATTTTTAATAAATTATGCACTTTCTTCAACTTTACATACTATCAAGTACTTGAATAGCCAAGAGTTGGTATCTGCATGCAGTGCTTTTGTTTTATTAGTACTAACTGCCTAGAAGAGCAATCTAGGGCCATCTTGACCTTCTTGTTTGTATGCTATTCAATTTACCACAAACTCCTTTAGAGATGAGGACTCATTAGATAATAAACAGTACATTCAATACAGTTTTTACACAACTTAGCCTCCAGCTTAGTATACACATTGTTTTTGCAGGATTTTGGAAGCATATATTCTACCTTATTACCTGGTGCTAGAGCAAAACTGGCCCCACCAGAGGGTCAGACTGTACTTGAGGGTTTAGAAGTAAAAGTTGGCTTTGGTGAAGTGTGGAAAGATTCACTTACTGAACTCAGTGGAGGGCAGAGGTAAATTTAGTTATGCTAAATCTTGTGTAGCAAACAAGCATCTTAATAACCCTTAATTCCATTCCCGCACAATCCCACTTTTTTACTATCCATAAGAAATTGTTTTCAACTCATAACAACAGATACTTAAAGCTTTATCAACTTGAAATTGTTGCCTGTTACTTCATTGAATTGAAATATGTGTAATATGTGTCACTCTGACCTTGCCAAACAACTGTTTGACTTTACAATCACTATAACTTTAAATGTGTAAAGCAACCATTATCTTAAGTGACCACCTTTTTAGGTCACCTGACTGAAGGTCATGGTGACCTATTGTGATCGAGTTTTGTCCGGCGTTGTGCGTTAACTTTTAAAATTTTCGACTTCTTCTTAAGAACCCTTGGATGGATTTCAACCAAACTTGGCAGGAAGCATCCTTATGGGAAGGCGCTTTAGATTTGTACATGTCATGGAGTTATCTCCCCCTGGGCTCCATAAGGGGCCAAAAAGGGGCTAAAATGGGTACATCTTCAAAAATCTTCTTGTCATGTACTGGCTGTCAGATTAGATTCACATTTGGTATTTAGAATCTTTAGGGCAAGGACTATCAAGTTTGTACAAGAAAAAAAATCTGTCAAGAAATGGCCGTGCTGGGGGGGGGGGGGCAAAGGTGTGTGTGTGGGGGTACATAAGCTTACATAGTGACATCTTTGAATTTTTTTTTCTACCAAACCAAAAGACTTACAGCTCTGATATTTGGTATGTGGCATCATCTAGTGGACCTCTATCAATATTGTATAAATTATAACCCCAGGGTCAAAATTAGCCCGTTCCTTGACGTCACAAATTTTACACAGGGCTTATATAGTGAAAATTTCAAAAATCTTCTCCCAAACTAGAGGGCCTAGAGCTTTTATATTTGGCATGTAGCATCATCTGGTGAATTTCTATCAAGATTGTATAAATCATGGCCCAAGAGACAGAATAAGCCCATTCCCGGACGTCACAAGTTTCACACAGGGCTTATATAGTGAAATTTGTAAAAATCATCTTCTCAAATAGGAGGGTCTAGAACTTTGATATTTTGTATACAGTGTCAGCTTGTGGACCTCTATGAAGATAGTAAAAATAGTTACCTCAGGATTAAAATTAGCCCATTCCCAGATGTCACAAATTTAACATAGGCTTATTTAGTGAAATTTGTAAAAATCTTCCCTCAAACAGGAGGGCCTAGAACTTTGATATTTGGTATACAACATTATCTGGTGGACTTCTATCAAGATTGTAAAAATTACTACCTCAGGATTAAAATTAGCCCATTCCCAGATGTCAAAAATTTAACATAGGCTTATATAGTGATCTTCTCTCAAACAGATAGGCCTAGAGCTTTGATAATTGATATGTAGCATTATCTGGTGGATCTCTATCAATATGGTATGAATTATGGCCCTAGGGTAATAATTAGCCCATTCCCGGACGTCACAAATTCTACATATGGCTTATATAATGAAATTTAAAAATCTTCTTCTCCCAAACTAAAAGGCTTGGAGCTTTGATATTTAGTATGTAGCATAATCTGGTGGACTTTTTTTTTTCGGGCTCTTTGGACTCAGGTGACCGATAAGGCCCTATGGGCCTTTTGTTTAAGGTCCCTTGAGTTGTCGGTTCTTACAAATTAATTAGTTATTCAGGGACTTTTCTCATAATTAGCTTGTTTTAGCTTCCCTAAAGATAAATACTATTCTTTTTTCGGGTTCAGATAACAGTATATATATATATATTGAAAAAGAATCCGTCTCAATAGGAATAAACATTTTTGACAATTCTCTGTATTTATATATTTGCCTTTGCTTTCCTTTATTAAATTAGATATGGCGATTGTAATGAATATTTTTTCAGGTCCTTGATAGCTCTCTCCCTGATATTAGCCATGTTGCTGTTTAAACCTGCCCCCATCTATATATTGGATGAAGTGGATGCTGCCCTGGATATATCACACACACAGAATATTGGTCAGATGATCAAATCTCATTTTAAACACTCACAGGTCAGTAAGAAATTTGTTTTACAAACACCAGATACTTACAAACCTAAGGTCTCAACTCTCAAGGCCAAACATTGAAATTGAGTTTGTCCAGAGCATATCTCCAACAATTATGGATGGATTTTAAATAACATGGTGTAATTGTTCAACATCATGAGGAGATGTGCCATTTGAAAAGAATTTCAGATAGCTTTGTGGTCAGGGTCAAATCACATGGTTTCATTAACCAGTTACCAGACAACAATTTTTTAGACTGGGCAAAATTATAAATGTCTCTGACGACAGTTTCAAGATTGTACAATTTTAAATATCTCTTTCTTGTGGGTAGAAAACAAAGTCATTACATGTTACAAGCAATTTCTTTTCCAAATTATTTTCCTGAAAATATTTTCTTGAAGGCCAAAAAAGCAGGATAGACTTATATCTTTATTGATTGCTACAAGGCAGGTTAGCTTAATCAGTTAGGCACTGTGCTGTAAATCCTAAGGTCATCCTTATGAATCCCAGCTTGGCCAATATTGTGTTTCTGATATTTTATTTAACCCTGTCCCCTAAAATCCCTGTGATATTATACTTCGAAAACATTGTGGAAAGAGAAGTTTCTTTTCCAACAATATTTTCTATCATATAGGATAGTTTCCTTTGAATTTTACTTACTTTATAATGTCTTCTACTATCCATTGGATTGTGGACAAGTACAAAATTTTGAAAAACAACAAAGGGTTAAGTCAACACAAAATGGCTCTCTCATCAGCTGTGTGATATAACTGAAATGCTGTTGAAATGACAATTAACTCCATTAAACAAGATTGTCCTTGATTATTATACAATTTGTTATAGTTTTTGTTCCAATATTGCAAATGGTGAGAAAAATTAAAGAAAAACCTAAAGTAGTATAGTGTTGAAGTAATTCAAATGCAATAATACATTTAAACGAGTTTGTATATTTACAAATATTTATAAATCATTGTCAGTTAAATACATTTTGTAATGAATGGTAGTTGACCAACACTTGACAGGAGTTCAGACTTCTCAAAATTGTAAGGGATTGCAGGCATTTGTTTGAAGTGCATTCCAATTTAAAAAAAAATCAATTGGGATACCTATATTGTGAGAAAAGGAGAGAAAGTGTTTGTCGAAAGAATTAGCTTGATTACTTTGAATATTCTTTATACCTAGTTTTCTTCAGTGAATCAAAATATTGGGTTATGTAATGGGTTAATCCATTCACAAGCAACATAATTTTGCACTGTTTCAAATTGGAAGGAGTTGCAGACATGTCCAAGTGTGTGTAATTTGAAAAATTATTACTGAATGTGGTAGAAAACATTGCAGGAAAAGGAGATATGGCCTGTTAAAAGCCTTTTTTCCCCACAATGTATGTGTATGTTATAGGAGGCGTCAAAAGGAATTATTAAGCAGTAATGATTTAAATCATATATAATGAGTTGATGTTACCTCTTTATTTACAGTTCATCGTTGTGTCCTTGAAAGATGGCATGTTCAACAATGCAAATGTCCTCTTTAAAACCAAGTTTGTCGATGGCGTCTCAACAGTGACCAAATACGTACAAAACACTTCACGCAGTCACAGTATGGCAGAGGACAAAGAAAACAGCAATGCACAAAAGAAAAAAGGCCAGAATAAACGGGCAAGGGTTGAGGAAACTTCTTAGCCACTGTTCAAGTAACTTTAGGAATCATCTATTTATTAATCAAATGCAAAAACTTAACCTTGTGGCATGATGAAGGGATTTTTCATTCAAAAATTTAAATCAAGCTGTAGTTATCAGGTTTTAGAATGACAATATACTGAACCTACTGGTGACATAAAAGACACAGTGATCCAAGCAAGTCAGACTGAACTTTGAGTCCAACTATAGGTCTTGTACTGACCTATAGAAGGTACTTACTGACATAACAGATATGTAAATAAAACAGGAACTTTAAATCTTGTGATTCTGTGAATCAGCTTAAAAATCTGCAATATCTGATGCAGGTTTACTTATTACGTAGTTCTTTATATCAAATATAATGGTACTATCAAAAGGATTAATTTTGAACTCTGATGGAAACTTTCTTCAAAGGAATGTCATCCGTGAAAAAGTTAAACCACAATGTGTTCAGATTGTACTGGAATTACTGGTAACTGCTTTTTGTATAAACAAAATAAAAGACTTAATATTCATAAGCTATCTTGTCTATTAACCCATGCACAACAAATCCTGCTTTTTTAAACCTTCAAAAAAGGGACTTGGAAAAACATTGTGAACAACGATGAAACACCTGTAATACGCAATTTCTTCATAATCCGCAGTTTTCTAACTAGAAAGACGGCAATACTTGAAATTCTAACATCTTGAAATTGTCATCTGTGACTTGTTGAATTTGACCCAGTCCAACACTGGTTTCCAACATTACATCATCAGTGTTTTGGGTCACACTCGAATGGCATTCAGCAGCTCAAAGTAAATGAAACTCGACTAAATCTTTTAAAATAGTGAGTTTGTCATTTGATACTTCACTAGTTTTTGAGTTAAGTTATCAAGTGGGAAAAATATCAATAATCAACTGGAAATCATTAACCCATTCCCACTCAATCCCTCCTTTTTACGCCCCTCAACGAAAAAGCTTTGGAAAACATTGTGGAAAATGAAGAAATTGCTTTGATCAAGCAATTTCTTCATTATCCACAATGTTTTCTATCCAAAAAGTCAAAGAAAATTTAAATTCCACCATCTTGAAAATATCGTCTGCAGCTCCTTTCAATTTGGACCGTTCTAAAATTTTGTTGAGTTGGATTGGGTTAAAGAATCATGTCCTTTTATGCACTTATCACAGATTAATGTATTGATGTATTTTTTATCCTAAAAAACAAATATTTTCTAAATTCAACCAACTTGAGATTGTTACCTGCAACTGCTTTCTATTTGAGCCATTCTAAATTTTTGTCTTCTGGTAATTGGTTGAAATATATAATCCACATTTCCCCTTCATAACAATAAGCTATTATCTTCCTTATTCAAGAGCATTTACCAATAATACAAACACCACTTTCTACTACTTTCTAACATCCTTGCATCTCCTTGATCTTTTAGCTCACCTGAGCACAAAGTGCGAGTCGAGCTATTGTGATCGGTTGTTGTCCGTCCATCTGTCAACAATTTCTTTGAAAATCTTTTCCTAAACCACCAGGCCAATCAAGCTGAAACTTTGCAGGGATGTTCCTTGGGTGAAGGTCTTAAATAGTTGTTAAAAGAATTTCATTCTGTGAAAAACTCTTGTACACACGGCAAATGAAAATGGTAAATTTTAGAAAATTTTTGTTGTCTTTTTTTTCACAGACTACAAGGCCAAAGGTATTTATATTTTACATAGAACTTAATAATATGGTTCTCTACCAAGTTTTTAAATAAACATTTAATCTCTGGGGTCAAAACTGCCCTGCCCCTGAGGTCGGAAGTTTGGAAAAATGCTTAATTAGAGCAATTTCAGAAGACTTCTCCTCTTAAACTTTAAGGTCTAGGATATTCATATTTGGTATGTAGCATAACTAGATTGTTGTTCTATATCACTAAAAGTTGTCTTCCTCTGGTCAAAAACTGCCCTGCACTAGGGATCCAAAATTGGGAAAAACGCAAAATTTGAGTATGCTAAAAAAAAAAATTCTTCATTTTAAGGAGGAGGGCATTTTATATTTTGAGTGTAGCATAGCCTGGCTGTTATCTATCAGTTTTGATTAAATTATGCCTGTAGGTTAATAAAGACCCCTTCCTGGGTGTCCAAAGTTTGTAAAAATGCTCAATTAGACCATGTTCAATAGTCTTTACAAAGTCTAAGGCATTCATATTTTGTATATATCATATCTAGATGGTTCTCTACTATGTAAGCTAAAATCTTAGCCCTGGGATAAAACATGGCACTGCCCCAGAGGTCCAAAATTTGTGAAAACACCTAATTAGAGCAACACAAAGTCTTCTCGTTCTGAAATATAAGGTGATGGGCATACATATTTGGTATGTAGCATGACTAAATGATTTTGTACTATGTAACAGGAAAATATGCTCTTAGGATAAAAAATGTCTCTGCTCCTGGGGTCGAAAATTGCGTAAATCGCATTGAAAGAATTCTTCTTCTTAAATATAGATTCTAGAGCATTTAAATTAAAAACATGGGATAACATTATTGTTATCTACCATGTTTATATCCTTTGGACAAACATGGCCCTTCCCAAGGCATCCAAAGATATGAAAAACTCTCAATAAGAGCATGTTCAAATATCTTCCACTCCTCATGTATAAGTTATAATGCATTAATATTTTGATTAATAGTACTTCCCGATTGTTCTCTACCAAGGTTGCTAAAATTACACCCGTTGAAGTTGCAGACAGTAATTAGAGTTTGATTGAAATCTAAATACAATGAATTTCAGGTAGAAAACACTGAGAAATGGATAAATTGCTTTTCACTCCCTTTCTCACTATGTTTTTTTTTTCAAACCTGAGGGTGACAAATTCTTTGATAGTTTGGTAATGGATTAAACTATAAAGCAATATATTCATTCTTATTGTAAAGCATTACTGGATTGTTTTGTACAAAGCCCAAAATCTTATATTTGTTTTATTTTTTTTACTCAAGTTGTGTCTTTTTTTATACTCAAAAGTACTGTAATTTGCAGATGCCTCAGGTGAGCGATTAAGGACCACCATGATCCTCTTGTTATAGAACTGCAGAGAAAACTGTCTTTAAGTGTATGAAGACATAAAATATGCAATTCCAGTTTTCTGTAAATAACTAAATGGTGGAATCTGGGTTACAAAGTATTCCTTGAAAATTGGGTGTTAATTGGTCCATCCATACATACCCAAAAACCTTGAAGTCTCAGAAACTTACTATAAACTTTTAACCCTTTAACACAGTTCAGCCTACTAAGACAAATGTAAAAAATCTGCCATTAAAGAATGGCAATTTAAACAAAAGCTGTCGGAGGACAGCAACGCTTGAGTGCTGGATAGTAACAGTAATTCAATGCTGACATAAGGCAATACTTAAGTAGTCAAAGAGATAAATCTTTCAAATAAAATTCAAAGTCAAACAAGAATTTTTAAGTCCAAAAAGGGTTTAAACTCCACTATAATAAATTTAATTGTAATGAATCTGCCTAGAAGATGATACGATGGTCATAAAAGCATGTGCAAATTTTCAAAGTAATAACATTAGTAGAAAGAGAGTTATTAAAGATATATGACTGTTGTTAATAAGGTTTAACCAAGATTTTCCAAGTCTGAAAAGAATCAAAATTAAACTTTGTGTAGAGGGTGATTTCATTGTCACAAAAACATATGCAAAGTTTCAGAGCAGTAGCATTAGTAGAAACTGAGATATGACACTTGCACGTAGGGTGTAACCAAACCATTATGCTGATGCCTAGGTGACTGGAATAGCCCCTCTATTCATCAAATAGTCAAGCTAAAAATGAAAATGGTTGGCTGGCAACCGAAACATCAACTACATCTTGAATAATCTGTAGTTACGATGTTTTAGTCGCCAAAACAACATAAAAGCTTCACAAATATTGGCCACAAAAAATCGGAGTACAAATTCACTCCAGGTCTAACCAAATGATTTGATTGGTCTATTTTTTCTTTGATTGATAGGCACAATTGGTCAATCATGGTTCACACCAAATAGGACATGCACAAAAGCACAAAGGCACAATTTAATAGTTTATTTATTATAAATCTTAAGTTTTTGTAATGAATCTAGGGAAATACTTGATATTCACAGGTTGAAAACATTTCACGAATCATTGACTGCTGATTTTTGAATGACGTCATTTTTGTTGAAATTAAAGGCTATTACTATCAGCTCATTTGCATAGTTATCAACCTCATGTAATATTGTCATATCAAAAATATTACAAAGGTTTGTTTCACTGCAACAGTTTATCATTTAAGAACAGTCATTTCACTTTCCAACTATTTCTTATACAGCTCTTTATCAGTGATATTATTGACCAATCACTTGCCCCTCCCACTTAGTCTATTTGCCCCGCCCATTGACTCCCAACAGGAAGTTCCATTTCGATTTCAATTGGCATTATTTTAAAAAAATTAGGGCCAATTGCATGTAATAAAGCAGGATGACATACTGTGCAAAAGCATGTATAAAAGCTTATGCATTAGGTGCGTGTCAAAATATTTCATAGCATTTTGTTGATCTGGTTAGATCAACACCAGATTTATATACTCTTCTTCTTTCGGCTGTAAAAATATATGTCAAATGATTAAAAAAAAAATTTAACAGAGAAAGACGAGTTATGGATAAATCATTTTGTTCAACAAAAAGCCCCCAAACCCTCAAATTTTTGGAAAAATTCCTGGATGGAATACTGCATATTCTGTATGTTTTGAAAATAGTCTTATAGTTTCCACCAATTATATCCTTGAATCTATCACTCAAGTAGCTTTGAATTCAAATACTACCCTCTCCTGATATAGTAGTCCTGTCCTACATAGCTTGTATTGTCATCACCGCACCTTATCTGTGACTTTATCAAGCATATCCTTCACATTCTGACAAATATTTTGGGCCTGTTCCTGGAAATATAATGAAATCTCTTTTAAGATTAATCCATTTCCAGTCATTCCCACATTCGACATGGTGAAGAAAAACAATTTTAAAATATATTGTCGAAAAGAAATTGCTTATTACAATCAATTTCTCCTACTGGAACAATCTTTTCATCTGGTATAATTCTTCTTGCTATTCAATTTACGTGCATTTTGAAATGTTGTCCACAACATTTGTCAATTTAATCCAGTCTAAAAACTTATCTGCTGGTTACCATAAATTATCTGTTAACCCATTCCTACCCAATGAGGCTTTTGTAACAAGCAATTTCTTCATTTTACACAATGTCTACTACCCAGAAATCCAAGATTTTGTAAACTTTAGATTGTTGTCTACAACTCCTTTCAATTCAGACCAGTCTGAAATTTTGTTGTCTGGTAATGGGTTAATGAATTATTTGTGAGAAATCTGTACCACAAGTCTAACAAAGCTGTATCATCACACCTGGTTAAACCTTTTCCGTTTTTCAAAATTTTAGACCTGTCCAAATTCAAAGGATCTGCAGACGAAAATTTGAAGTAAATTCAATTTGAAAAATAACCATTCAGTAGGGTAGGAAACATTGTGTAAAAAGAAGAAATTGCTTGTAACAAGCAATTTCTTCTTTTCTTACAATGTTTTCTCAGTCACAATTATACAGGGACGTAAAAACCAGGGATTGAACAGGAAAGGGTTAAGGTAAGACTTCACTTAGTGTCTACACCAGTTAAGATGTAAGATTGATTTATCATTCAATTAGTGAACATCAAAACCAGGATAAGTTAAGTGTCAAGAAATGCTCTTTTTTTCATGCGTGTAGGCTTGTTTACTGCGTTTTTGGTTTGCAGTTCAAACCCTCTCTGAAAATGTGCTAACTTAAAACGCACAGAAACTTCCTGGTTTCAAGTATTTTCATGAATGGGGGAGCCATGAGTATGAGTGAACACGTTTTGATGGTCAATCAATAAAAGATATATCAATCACAAACAAGAGGACCATGATGGTCCTATATCGCCCCCCTGAGTATGATGGCTCAAGGTTTAATGATATAATATACAAAATATCAAAGCCCTACGCCTAATCATTTTAGAGAAGATTTTTTCAAGATTATTCTCCTTTAATCCTAGGCAAGTGAAGATCGAATCATATTGAGCAAATTTCAAGAGTGCGGTAATTCTTTGAAGTACTTAAGTAGGGGGTCAATAGGCATTACTACATACCAAATGTCAAAGCTCTAGGCCTAATTTTCAGAAGGAGAACATTTTAAATGATATACTTCATTACTCCTTTCTGGGATTGCACAAAAAAGCGCTTATTTTCAGAATACGGTAATTCTATGAAATATTTTAGTACAGGGTCAATAGGTATTGCACATTAAATATTAAAGCCCTTGGCCTTATTGTTTGGGAGAAGAAGGCTTCTAAAGATTTCCTTCTGTATTTCTATGTAAAATCAGGGATCACAAAGAAAAGGGCTAATTTTCAGAATACAGTTTGTTCTATGAAGTATTTTGGTGAATGGTCAATAGACGATGATTTATACAAGATATCAAAGCTCTAGGGCTTATGGTTTCGGAGATGAAGATTTTTTTTAAGTTTTCCTTCTTATTTACATGTAAATCCGGGATAACACAGGAAAGGGCTAATTTTCAGAATACTTCTTTGAAGTATTTTGGTACAGGGTCAATAGATGATGATTTGTACCAAATATAAAAAATCTAGGCCTTATGGTTTGGGAGAAGAAAATTTTTTAAAGTTTTCCTTCTTTATTTCTAGGTAAATCAGGAGTGAGCCTGTTAGTGTTGAGATGAAGTTTAGCAAAAAGAAAATATACTTATTGTGCTATGAGAACTGCTTAATATTTGGCTTTGACAAATATTGCAATTTGAAATCTTTACCAGAGATTTATAACAAACTGATCAGGGTTTCTGTGCCCCCCTTTAGAATTTGCCCCCCCCCCCCCCGCCGCCATTTAAGTGATTCGATTGGGGGGAGGGCGCCTCTTTAAAGAAATCCTGGATGCCACACTGCAGCTCGTTCCAGAAGGAATTATATTTACAATTTACTGTCTCGTAGCTGTCTGAAATTGGGCTAATCTTCTGAAGCAATCTTATTAAACCTCTGAACATATCTTAAAAAGATAATCCTGTGAAATTTGGTTGAAATCCATCCAAAGAGAAATTTTTTTATAGAGTTTTCACTATCCCTGACCATAATTTTAACTGAACAAAATTCTTTGAAGGTATCAAATTAAGGGTCATCAATGCTGAAATTTAATTGAAATCCATCAGCTGGTTTCTGAGAAGTAATTTCTTAAGTTTTCACTACACCATATGGAATTTGTCCATGTTTTTCTGATTAAATTTTTTGCAACAGGATTATGGGAAGAGCTATATAAATCCATAAACCAGTTTCTGAGAAGAAGATTTTCACAGTTTTCACAATCATCGTATTTGAAAATTTACCCCTTCCATAGGAAATCTGTGTAGTGCTTTCTGAGGAGAAGAAAGTAAAACAGACAAAACATCATGACGATAGCCGCTACATTTCAGCCAGTGGAGCTGATAACCATTAAAACACAAGGACATGACCCTTACTTATTATACAAGAAACACTTACCTCAGATGAACACTGAAACACATAAGCACTGAACACAGCTTTATTCACATTCCCAATTTTCAACACCAGATTATTTACATCTGTTCCATCATTATATTGTACAACCTGGGCTAAAGTGTGCAGGGGGTGTCTCTGTAATACCTCCTGTAATTAGAAACCATGAACAATGATAACATTGATTTATCATTGATTGAAGCGTTAACTCAAGTTACAGATAAATATAGTCAATCTAAGTATCAAATGAACAATAAAATCATTTATTAATACAGGAAGTAGTCAGACATACATGTAATGCAATTAGAGTTGTAAGCCACTTAATCATCATAACTGCAGCTTATTCAAGCTGTAGTTATGATATATAGGTCACCCACCAACGACTTACCCTTTGTACTAGGTTCCAGACTATACCTTAAACAAGCCAATGTTGATTGATATCATAGTTCACCCTTTGTACTAGGTTCCAGACTATACCTTACACAAGCAAATGTTGATTGATATCTTAGTTAACCCTTTGTACTAGGTTCCAGACTTTACCTTGCGCGAGCCAATTTTGATTGATATCATAGTTCACCCTTTGTACTAGGTTCCAGACTATACCTTAAACAAGCCAATGTTGATTGATATCATAGTTCACCCTTTGTACTAGGTTCCAGACTATACCTTACACAAGCAAATGTTGATTGATATCTTAGTTAACCCTTTGTACTAGGTTCCAGACTTTACCTTACGAGAGCCAATTTTGATTGATATCATAGTTCACCCTTTGGAAAAGATTCCAGACTATACCTTACACATGCCAATGTTGATTGATATCTTAGTTGACCCTTTGTACTAGGTTCCAGACTATACCTTATACAAGCCAATGTTGATTGATATCTTAGTTAACCCTTTGTACTAGGTTCCATACTATACCTTACACAAGCCAATGTTGATTGATATCTTAGTTAACCCTTTGTACTAGGTTCAAGACTATACCTTATACAAGCCAATGTTGATTGATATCTTAGTTAACCCTTTGTACTAGGTTCCAGACTTTACCTTACGCAAGCAAATGTTGATTGATATCTTAGTTAACCCTTTGTACTAGGTTCCAGACTATACCTTACACACGCCAAAGATGATTGATATCTTAAATAACTCTTTGTACTAGGTTTCAGACTATAACTAACACAAGCCAATGTTGATTGATATCTGAGTTAAACCTTTGTACTAGGTTCCAGACTATACCTTATACAAGCCAATGTTGATTGATATCTTAGTTGACCCTTTGTACTTGGTTCCAGACTATACCTTGCTCAAGCCAATGTTGATTGATATCTTTGTTAATATTTTGTACTAGGTTCCAGACTATACCTTACACAAGCCAATGTTGATTGATATTTTGTTTAACCCTTTGTACTAGGTTCCAGACTTTACCTTATACAAGCCAATGTTGATTGATACCTTGTGTAACCCTTTGTACTAGGTTCAAGACTTTATCTTACGCAAGCCAATGTTGATTGATATCTTAGTTAACCCTTTGTACTAGGTTCCAGACTATACCTTACACAAGCCAAAGTTGATTGATATCTCAGTTGACCCTTTGTACTAGATTCCAGACTATACCTTATACAAGCCAATGTTGATTGATATCTTAGTTGACCCTTTGTACTAGGTTCCAGACTATACCTTACGCTAGCCAATGTTGATTTATATCTTAGTTAACCCTTTGTACTAGGTTCCAGACTATAACTTACGCAAGCCAATGTTGATTGATATCTGAGTTAAACCTTTGTACTAGGTTCCAGACTATACCTTGCTCAAGCCAATGTTGATTGATATTTTAGTTAACCCTTTGTACTAGGTTCCAGACTATACCTTACACAAGCCAAAGTTGATTGATATCTCAGTTGACCCTTTGTACTTGGTTCCAGACTATACCTTACACAAGCCAATGTTGATTGATATCTTAACTTAACCCATTACCAGGCGCCAGAATTTTAGACTGGTCTAATTTGAAAGGAGTTGCAGAGGACAACTTAAAGTTTCTGGAATTTAAGATTTTTTTCAACCTTCTAGGTAGAAAACAATGTGTTATATGAAGAAATTGCTTGTGATAAGCAAATTCTTCTTTTTACACAATGTTTTCCCAACTGTTTTTCTTGAGGGGTGCCCAAAAGTGTCACTGGGTAGGAATGGGTTAAACTGCCTCATCAGAGTTCATTAGGCATGGCCAGTAATGTGTTGACTATTCTATAGTCTCCTGAGAACAATCTGTTCATGTGGAGCTTTTCTGATTAATGTCCTTTCTCATCATCAATAGTAATGTGTTACTACTGCACAGGTCAATATTTTAGATCAGCCTTTCACAAACTTGCTGAAAATGTTGATATGGTCTCTACCCTTTCCTGTACAAACCCGGGATTTACGTCACTGTTATTTAATATTTGATAAAACAATTTTGAAAAAGAAAAAAATTGCTAACAAGCAATTTCTCCTTTTCCAACAATATTTTCTACCACACAGGATTGTTTCATTCCAATTTGCATGCGATTTTCATTTTGGACCTGTCTAAAATTTCAAAGACCTGGAAATGGTTAACAAGCAACCTAACTGATGAATATGGTGACATTCCATTCAGTATTTATGGAAAGGGGGCTTTAAATACAATTTCCTTGTACTGTTTTACTATGGACTATTTGTCAAACTTGCCTAAAATCATTTGTGTTTGATGATTAGAAGGATCTAAATCGAAATTGAGTGACCTTTCAACCAAATAAAGAGAAAAGGAGCCTTAATTAATTAAAGATCTTAGAACTCAAGAAAGAATGATAAAACAACAGGATAGTTGTGTATGAAAGGGCAAGTCCTTAACCCATTCTCGAATGACAAAATTTTAGACTGATGGAGGCTGCAGACGATGGAAAAAATTTGTTTAAATTGAAAAATAAGGGCCATATACAGTGGAGAATATTTTGAGAAAGGAAGAAATTGCTTGTTACAAGCACTTTCTTCATTTCTCAAAATATTTTCCATAGCTATATTTGTGGGATTTTGTGGAAATGAGTTAAAAATTATACCAAATATCAAAGTTCTATGCCATATGAATATGCAGGAGAAGGATTTTAATGAAAATATCAATGCTCTAGGCCTTATGGTTTGAGAGAAGGATTTCTTTTAAAGATTTTCTACTTTATTCCTATCACACAAAAAGGGCCAATTTTCAGAGTCTACTCATTCTTTGAAGTATTGAGTGGCAGGTCATAAGATTGTTTATACTCGTAAATACAAAATATCAAAGCCCCATGCTTTATGGTTTTGGATAGGAAGATTTCAAAGATTTCCTTCTTTTTTGCTCAATATATAATATAAGATCACACAGTAAAGGGCCAATTTTCAGAGTAGGATAATTTTGTGATGTATTTTGGTATTTTAGTTTTAATAGGCATTTATGTATACCAAATGTCAAAGCTCTAGACCTTCAGGTTTGGGAGAAGAAGATTCTCAAAGATTTCCTACTTTATTTCTTTACAAAATCGGGGATTGAACAGCAAAGGGCTCATTTTTAGAGTCTTTTTACTTGAAGTATTTTGGTAAAGAGGACATATGCCAAGATGTATACCAAATATCAAACCTCCAGGCCTTACGATTTGGGAGAAGATTTTCATGTTTTTTCACTGGGGTGCCATGGAAACCAAAGTTCTTCATGGATTTCAAGTCTTTAAAGTATTTTGAAAGAGCATGACCTACGGATCATTTCTGTGAGGTTTGATTGAAATTGCACAAATAGTTGAGGAGCAGGAGAATTTCTTCAAAATGTCAAAAAGCAGACTTTGATTGTTCTTAATAGCAGACCCTGAGTACTTCGCGCTCAAGAGCTGACAAGAGCACCACCTACGGGTGCCTATGCTCGGCTATTGGGTGCTGGATAGTGGATAAAATGCATCTAGAGTCATCCCCCTTGATAGTATAGGTTGCTCTTTTGACAGTGAACATGTGTGCCAAGTTTCAAGTGAATGCCTATAGTAAAACTGGAGATATCACAAAATGTCGAAGTTTTCGCATGACGAAGACAAGAACAACAACGACACCATGGCTATAGCAATACCTTGGGTTTTCTCCAAAAAAAGCCGTGCTAAAAATAAAAGGAACTGGTCGCAAATAAAATCAAATATATATATATATATTTACCTGTCCCTTTATATCAATGACCTTGATTCCATGAATAGAAATATTGATTTTCACTTTGTCTTCCTCTTGGGCTGAAATGGGTATTCTGCTCTCAATCTGAAGGATACAAGAAAAAAAATGTCATTCAAAAACTGACTCTCTTCTAGTAAATACAAAATAATTTAGCGTACTCATGTAGTATCATTATCAAATAGTCCTCCATTTTGACATACTAAATTAACCCTTATGCTAAATAAAAAAATTATCAACATCAAAGGGCTAAAAACATGGAATACACTATTTGTTGGTCAATATTTCATATGAAAATTAATATCATATATTACAGCCTGATGAACAAAAACACGAATATTCTGGGCTCGGCATGACAAGGATTAAAGAGGCTAGGGGAAAATGCATATAGACAATCGTGATTAACGATTCTATAGAGTAATTTGTCAGCTTTCCCATAAGGTAGAATGCAGAATTTAGAGAGGATTATTGTTTGTTTCAGTGTAGAATCACTTTAACTTTTGATGAGTGAACAACAAAAGCAGTATTTTCCATCACATGTGAAAATAGAGCTTTTGTTGTTCACAAAAGTGAAAGATTTATTGATCCTACATGTAAAACAGTTATTCTATTTCTTTAACCCTTTCATATTCAATCCCTGGATTTTACGTCCCTGTGATTTTATGATAGAGAAAATATTGTAGAAAAAGAAGAAATTGCTTGTAACATGCAATTTCCTCTTTCTTCACAATAGTTTCTACCCTACTGATTGGTCATTTTTCAAATAAAACCCACTATAAATTTTTGTCTGCAGAACCTTTGAATTTGGACAGGTCTAAAATTTTGTAAAACAGGAAAGGTTAATGAAAAAAAGAAATTTTACTTTTATTAACTGATACACTGATACAATAATATATCATAGATTTTATGGTGAAATTATCAGGTGATAATCTACTGAGAAATCTTGATAATCAAATGGAAAATATTAATGAAGGATGTTAAGGCTCCTTGACCCAATAATAACCCAGACATGATCAGGTAATTTTGAAAATCAAATAATCTGTATTTGATTGGTAAGAATAAGAAAATGCTAACATTTCATATAGAATGTCTCAAAAGACACCCTAGCGGTAGTTAGACGTGATCTTGACCTTTGACCTATGACACCAAAAGACAATAGGAGGCTTCCTTGGGTCATGGCAGGGCTTTTTTTCTAACAATTAGGAAGAGGCCTTAGCCTGTTCGTGTTTGGAAATTTTTTCACAGTTTTCAGTAGAATTGGGAATCATAGGTTTAATAAAAGAAAGTAATAAAAGTAAGATTCATGCATCATTTTCAAGATTCAATGATAAATAACTATATTCAAGGGTCTTATCAGTAATAAAATGAAAAGAAATATTAAACAAAACAAATTTTTAAGAAAATAAATCCATATAATGCAAAAATAAGTTGGAATTTTGGGAAATATCTCTGCCACAAGTGGGAAAAAAGAGCCTTTTTTGAATTGGGAAGTAGCCTTTTATAGGCCCCTGTTAAAGAACAAAAAAAGCCCTGCATGGGCAACATGTGTATACAGTTTCATGGTCCTAGGTCAAATAAATAGATTAGAGCACGTAAATGGTTTTTCAATCAAAGTTCAATTGTGATCTTAATCTTTGACCTCTATGACCCAAAAACAATAGGGCACTTTCTTGGGCCATTAGCAACAATCATATGAAGTTTCAAGGTTGTAGGTGTATTGGTTTTTCAGTTAAAGCCCTGAAACCGTCAATTGTGATCTTGACTTTTGACGTTCATGACAAAAATACATTAGGGCACTTCCTGGAGTCATAAGTATACCTGTATGAAGTTTCAAGGTTGTAGGTCTATCGGTTCTTGAGTTAGAGCATGGAAACAAAAAAGTCTATGGATGGATGATCTACAGACAGACAGACAGGCAGGGTAAAACCAATATACCCCCTTCTACCTCACAGGTGGAGGTTTGAAAATCATTTCAGGTTTTGAAAATCAATAAATTTTATATGTATTTTCATCAGTAAACATAAATGTAACAATGATCTTATGTAAACAAAAACTGAAGTAATTAATGTAGATTAGTGTGAGAATTCTGGCCATTGATGCTTGATCCTTTACACCATTTATAGAATAATTGACCTTCATTGCACATTAAGAACTGTTTTAAAAAAGAGCTCTTTTGTTTTAACTGAAGTCTAAAATTTTTGTTGTCCAACAATGAACCTGCTTAACATTAATTGCTTATAACAAAGTCTAATTTGTATTTCCATGTATTTCCATGTCTAGATCTTGTATTATACATGCAGGGAGTCAGTATAAATTGTGTCATGAAAAAAGTTGCAGACGACAATCCAAATTGGGATAAAATAAGAAAATAACTGCCAAATGGGTAAGAAAACGTTGTAAAAAAGAAGAAATTGCTTGTTACAAGCAGTTTTGCTTAATTCCACAAAGTTTTCTATGATTGTATTTCTTATAGGGCCAGGGTTTTCCATGACCCTCTCCTTCTTTGAATTTGGACCCCCATTTTTCAGAAAAGACCCCCAAAATAGGGGTCATAATGTGGCAAAATGACCCCCTGTTTTGAAAGTCGAGGGAGAACCCTGTAGGGCATAAGAAAGCACCATAGTGTGTTAATGTGTTAATAACCTATCACCACACAATTTACTCATTTTGATGCACTGAAGAAAACAAGTAATTGAAGGCATCTAAGGAAGAAGCAATTTCTCCTCTTCTCACAAGGTTTTCTGCTTTAAATGTTGATTACTTTTTAATTTTAACACACCTGGAATCCCTATTTGTTCTTTCACAATATGCCCAATTCAAATTTTGTTGTCTGGTAATGGATTAAAGAGTTTTCAAACAATACCATAATATAAATGGTTGGCATAATTTGTAGAGAGCTTTTCTCACAATTACTCCAATCTTTTTCACTTTTTTCAGTTTCCAGACTCTTTCATTTGTTTTCCCCATCATCTTTCAATTTGGACCAGTCTAAATGTTGTTTAGTAATGGTTTAAGACAAACCTGTGCCTCCTCAACTCTGTCGACTAGCTGGGCTTCTTTATCCCTGGTCTGTGAATGACTCATGACAATATCAGGAACGATTCCAAGAAAGTAAACCTCATACAGGGATTTGTGTTTCTCTGTTTCTTTGTTATCTCTTGGTGTAAGGTTTTCATTACTCGAAACCTGCTAAAAAAGAGAGATTCTTTACCTATCTTTTTACAGATATTCAGTCATTAATGCAAGCTATGAAACATGAATATAGTCCAGTGATACAATTGACTATTCCTGGCTGTCAATCAAGTAACCAGTTGACAAATGAAATCATTCATTGAGACCATACATGAGTTTTCATCTCTGACTTAGCCCCCATTTTTGTTAATCTTTTTTGTTGGTTTTGCGGCTTAAATCTCGTAACTACAGATTATTATAGCTGTATTTATGACATTTAGGTCGCCAACCAACTATTCTACCTTTTTGTTACATGCTACAGGGTGTATTTTTTTCAAAATAACATTGTTTAAAATGGAAGTGGGACTTAAATTTCTGTTGTAGTCAAGTGGCAGGGCTAACGAAGTAAGTGGAAGAGGCCAGCGATTTATGAAACATGGAGAAAAATGAAACAGATATATGGACTATGAATGAAACATCAGTTATAAAGGATTAGTACATGTACGGCTTTTAACTAAAGTTGCAATAGTGTAGCCTAAAAGTTTAATTCATGGATATTTGAACAAAAGTCATTCAATGATCCGAGTTATGCAGAATAATTAATCTACCAATGAGATTCTCAGGATATTGAAATTCAAACATCATAAAAAAAAAGGAAAAGCCTTAAAGAAAGGGTAAAAAACTACCATTAAAAATCAATGGAAAAGCACTTTAACCCTTTCCTGTTCAATCCCTGATTTTTACGTCACTGTATTTTATACTTGAGCAAATATTGTGAAAACAAGAGCCATGTCGGACATGGCCATCCCCCGCCTTAAAAGCTTGATAGTAAACTTATTATACTTTCAGAGATATGCTCAGGACAAAATCTAAGTCTTTAAAACAACAAAGGGCAATAACTCCAAAATTATGCAAGCAAGAGTTGTGGTTCTTGTGCACTGCACTTCTCCTCAACGAGATCTATCCACCTATGAAGTTTCAAGTAAATAGCTTTTATACTTTCAGAGATATGCCTGGACATAATCTAAGTCTTTAAAACAACAAAGGGCATTAACTCCAAAATTATGCAAGCAAGAGTTGTGGTTCTTGTACACTGCACTTCTCCTCAATGAGATCTATCCACCTGTGAAGTTTCAAGTTGATAGCTATTATACTTTCAGAGATATGCCCCAGACAAAATGTAAGTCTTTAAAACAATAAAGGGCATTAACTCCAAAATTATGCAAGCAAGAGTTGTGGTTCTTGTGCACTGCACTTCTCCTCAATGAGGTCTATCAATCTGTGAAGTTTCAAGTTGATAGAAATTATACTTTCAGAGATATGCTCTTGACAAGTTTAGTGACGGAATGACGGACGGAGACCATTACTATAATCCCCTTTGCCGAAATGGCGGGGGATAAAAAAACCCGAAATTGCTTGTTACAAGTAGTTTCTTCTTTTTTTGCAATATTTTCTTCCCTTTTGAATTTTTTTCCCCCAATAAACCAGTTTTAAATTGTCATCTACAAAACCTTTGAATCTGGACATGTCTACAAATTTTCAAAACAGAAATGGATTAGCCTGTTCTCAGACAATTTCTTTTTGACTGGTCCAAATTGAAAGAGATTGCACATTACATTTCAAACCATGATGGCCCTATATTGCTCACCCGAGCATGATGGCTCAAGGCTTCACAATATATACAAAATATCAAAGCTCTAAGCGTAACAGTTTTGGAGAAGAAATTTTTAAAGTCTGTGTAAATCCAAGATCCCAAAACAAAGGTCTAGTTTTCAGACTTGAGTCATTCTTTGAAATATTTTGGCAAAGGTGAAATAAGCAATGATAAATACCAATTATCACGGCTCTAGGCCTTATGTTTTGGGGGAAGAAAATCTGTAAGATTTCCTTCTTTATCCCTATGTAAATCTGAGATCCCACAACATAGGACTAATTTTCAGAGTTGAGTTCTTTGAAGTACTTTGGAAAAGGGTAAGCTATAATATACACCAAATATCAAGGCTTTATGCCCTATGGTTTTGAAAAAGAAGATTTTCAAAGAACTCTTTATTTCTATGACACGACGGCGGCACTCATCCTTTCCGACTATTTGTCTCTCACCAATGGGTCGATAATCGTAGACCTATGTGGGATAGCAGCTAGAGGCTAGGAAGGGATGTAATGGTAGAACTTGTTTGAGAAATACCAGGATTCCATTGTTAGGTGCTCCATCCGCTGCGATATAACTGAAAGATTGTTGAAAGCTGCGTAAAACCCCATTCAAACAAACAAACAAAATTTCTATGACAGGGATTGCACAAAAAAGGGCTATTTTTAGATTACAGTAATTATTAAAGTATTTATGTAGGAGGTAAATAGGATTTGATACATACAAACTAGAGGCGCTTGAGTGCCTGTATTGCTCCACAGATCTGATTGTACTGATTAATCAAATGGTGTTTTAAGGAATTCAATATAAACTGAATCATATTCACCATGTGTGGCAAATAAATCTTGTTAATGAAATCTTCTAATATTTCAACCTTTTCATTTTATAGAAATCAATTCATTTACTAAGTCAATTGAAAAAAGTATTAACTTTTTTTTTTTCAAAATATTCACTGTATACCATATATTGACCTAAGTCACAACCATAAAAGCCATGTTTTCAAGCAATCAAAATTAATTGATGGAATCTTACAAAGAGTCACCAGAGGATCATTCCTTTGAAATTCGGTTGAACATCATCTGGTGTCTGTGAAGAAGATTTTCAGAGATTTCACTGTGTAAGGAAATTAGGCCCGCCCATTAAAGCATTGTTTTCATCCAATCAAAATTCTATAAAGGAATCTGACAGAGGGTCACCAAAAAGTCATTACTGTAAGATTTTGCTGAAATACATTAACTGGTTACTGTGAATAAGATTTTCAAAGGTTTCACCATATATATGGCAATTAGCCCCGCCCAATAAAGCCAAGTTTTTCATCTGATCAAAATTCTTTGAATGAATCTAATAAAGGGTCACCAAAGGACATTCCTGTAAAATTGGTTTCTGAGAACAACTGGTTTCTGAGAACAAGATTTTTAGTTGATTGAATGGAGTTTAACCCCACTTTTAACTTTATTTCAGTCATATCTCGGCAGCTTGAGCACCTAACAATGGATTCCTGGTATTTCACTAGCCTCCTACATTCTTTCCTAGCCTCCAGCTGCTATCCCACTTAGGTTTACGATTATCCACCCATTGGTGAGAGACAAATGTCAGAAAGGATATGTGCTGCAGTCAGGGATCCAATCCATGACATCCCATTATTGAAGATTAGGAGTCCGATGCTCTACCGAGTGCGCTATGACGACGGCAGAAGATTTTTAAAGGTTTTACCATATATGGAAATAAGGCAAACCCATTAAAGCCATGTTTTTTGCCCAACCAATATTCTTTGAAGGAATCTGATGAAGGGTCATCCAAGGAAAAATTCTGTGAAATTTGGTTAAAATTCATCATCTGATTTCTGAAAAGAAGATTTTTAAGCTTTCAGCATAATTGAAATTAGCCCCTCCCATTAAAGCCATGTTATTCATCTGATCAAAATTCTTGAAGGAATCTGAAAAAAGGTCACCCAAGAATCAATCCGGTCAAATTTGGTTGAAATTCATCAACTGGTTTCTCAGAAGAAGAAATTTGAAGATTTTACCATATATGGAAATTAGCCCCATTCATTAAAGCCACATTTTTCATGGGATCAAAATAAATGTTAATCCAAGGATCATTTCTGTGAAATTTGGTTGAAATCAATCCATTGCTTTCTGGGAAGAAGATTTTCAAAGCTTTTACAATACATGGAAATTAGCCCCTCCCATTAAAGCCATTTTTTTTCATTGGATCAAAATTCGTTGAAGAACTCTGATAGAGGTTCACCATTATGATCATTTCTGTGAAATTTAATTGTGAAATCAAAAGCTTTCACCATATATGGAAATAAGCCAAACCCATTAAAGCCATGTTTTTTGCCCGACCAATATTCTTTGAAGGATTCTGATAAAGGTTCACCCAAGGATCATTTCTGTGATATTTAGTTGAAATATGTTAAGTACTTTCTGGGAAAAATTTTTTTTCAAAGTTTTCACCATACATGCATATGGAAATTAGCCCGCCCATCTATGCCATGTTTTTCATCCGATCAAAATTCTTTGAAGTAATCTGATAGAGGGTCACTCAAGGATCATTTCTGTGAAATTTGGTTGAAATACGTTCAGTACTTTATGAGGAGAAGATTTTCAAAGTAAAAGTTTACGGACAGACGGACGCACGCACGGTGGACACAGTGCCATGACAATAACTCCCTGGCTTTCAGCTAGTGGAGCTAAAAATAGAAATTCCTTGTAACAGGCAATTTCTATTTTTTTCAAAATGTTTTCCTTCAGTATTTTTCTTGGGTTGGCTGGATTAAGTGGGAATGGTTCAGTTCCAGATAACAACACTAGACTGGTCTAAAATCGAATTAAATTGCCAACATCTTCAAATTCTATAAATCTTATTACAAGCAATCTTTTCTTTTTATGCAATATTTTCCTGATCTTTTATCTTGAGGGGACTATAAAATCATCTCTTTGAGGGAATGGCTAAAAGATGTCATTTATCCCATTTTCAGACAATCCCATAATACGACAATACAAGAAGTTGCAAACGACAATTTATAGCTTATGAAAGTTTTGTTTCTTTTTACTTTTTGGGTATAAAACATTGTGGATAATAAAGAAATCGCTTGTTACAAACAATTTCTTCATTTTCAACAATGTTTTCCAAAGCTTTTTTCCTAGGGGGCATAAAAAGGCGTCATTGAGTGGGAATGGGTTAAAACTTCTTTAACCCTTTCCTGTTTTTCAAAATTTTAGACTTGTCCAAATTCAAAGGTTGTGCAGACGATTTAAAGTAGATTTAATTTGAAAAAAAAGTATTCAGTAGGGTAGAAAATATTGTGGAAAAAGAAGAAATTGCTTGTTACAAGCAATTTCTTCTTTTTCTACAATGTTTTCTCAATTATAAAGTCGCAGGGACGTAAAAACCAGGGATTAACCAGGAAAGGGTTAAGGAATCTGATAAAGGGTCAATTTATGATAAATCCTGTGAAATTCTGTTGGATTGCATTCCACAAAGATTCATCTGAAGACTTCCAACATTTTCACTATATAGACAGACAGACAGAAAATTTTATTGTTAGACATGTACAAAGTACAGCGTCACATATAAATATATTACAAAGCATATTCTTATATATTCTTAAATATTTATATTCTTTGAATTTACCATATATACCATAGTCCTGCAAATCCAAGAGCTATGTTTGTCATTTGATAAAAACTATGTGAAGGAATCTAATGAAGGGTCACTTATGGATCCTTCCCATGACATATTTTTTCAAAATTTCTTGAAGGAATCTGGAAAGAGTCTCCCTAAGATTATTCCTATGAAATTATGCAAGGAATCTGGTAAAGGGTCATTAATGGATCATTCCCAAATTTGGCTGAAATCTGAAATGAAGATTTTTAAAGTAAGCAATTATTGACAGACGCATTACAGAAAAATAGCCAGATTCTGGCTTTCAGTCTGTAGGGATAAAAAAGAAATGAAAAATATTGTTAGAAAAGAATAAATATTGTTACAAGCATTTTCCTCTTACGTTACAATATATCTATCCCAATATGGCTCATTTGTTATTTTCTTATTAAGGGCTTCACTAATTCATGGATTGCTGGCCCTGAATGACTCTGCTGACCCTACCCACTAACTTCATGTTCAGGAAGTTCCACTAGATTTGAAAAAGTAGCATTTTGCAAATTCATTGCCAGTAATATGACACAAAAATGTAAAAAGGTTGGTTTGCAACCTAAACATTTTAACTTAAATAAGCTGTAGTTACAAGATTTAATTTGCCAAACCAGCAGAAATATGTCACATATGTGTCCATCAATGTTGGAGGTAAAGTTCACTTCCAGTCTAAATGAATGATAAGATTGGTTGATTGATACTTTGATTGATTGGTCAATTTCAAAACAATCCCGCTTTTTGAAGTCCCTCAAATAATAAAGCAATTTCTGCATTATCCACAATATTTTCTATGCTAAACTAGTAAAAGACAAAGATTTTTAAAATTTCATCAACTTTAACTTGTCGTCTGCAACTTCTTTGAATTCTGACCAGTATAAAATTTTGTCATTTAGTAATGGGTTAATAAATCCCAGTCTAAAACATCTTTCAAGAAGTTTGGTTGTATTGTAATAGGTTATGGTTTTCTGGTGTAATAACATCCATCTGTATTTAATCCAAAATGAATATTCTGGTAGTATGTATGGCCTTTCTGGAGCATTATGATACGGGCCGAGAGGATTATCTTATTCCGAGCGTCTGAAGAAGTTAAACCTGCCTACAATGGATTACCGCCGACAGAGATTTGACCTTATTAAAGTGTTTAAAATTATTCACCACGTAGACAATGTAGACCTTACATCCTTTTTTACTTTTACTGAATCTGACCATCTTAGGGGACACTGTTTAAAACTGAACAAGCCCCGTGCAAAGAAGTTACTGCGACTCAGTGACTTGCAGGGCTCTGCAGAGTGGGCGACTCAGGCGAAAAAGTTGCCTGGTTTCATAAAACTTCGCCTGATTTGCTGATCCAAGCGAAGTTGAAGTCGCCTGGAATTTTCAGGAAGTCGCCTGGATATCAAAGGTGATAGCCAAATTTGGCCCAGTGGCTATAAAAGTAGGGGACAGTGTGCACTGTGCAATTACACAACTGCCGGTCAGAAGCCCTTTGATGACAAGTGTGTATCGATAGTCGCGAGGCCAGCAGATTATCAGAAAGAGGGGTATGTTCTGGCAGCTAACAGTCAACATCCTTGCTTCATTCACACCTACGCTGATTGGTTTTGGCAATGCTTTGTATACTATCGACACAAGAAATCTTTATTTAAAATAATTTTTAATTATTTCTCTAAATTAAGTTATGATCAGTCTAAGAGATTTGTTACACTTACTTTCACATAATGAGAATAATGGCCGACATTTATGGACGCCATGTCATTTACCAGAAGTCAAAATTTTGTTAAAAAGAGGAAATGATAGCAGCAAGCAATTTATCCTTTCCCCACATGTTTCTACCCTCTTTGGCACCTTCTTTCTTATTTAAGCTTACTTTGAAATGTCTTATTTAGCTTCTTTCAATTTGTACCGGTCTGAATTTTTTCTTCTGGTAATGGTTTGATTAAATACATGTTGTTACAATAAAATCTTTTCTCATTTTCTGCTTCAAATCGGAACACTACTCATTTCATTTAGACCACCTATTCACTATTTGCATTATTTTTTATTAGTTGACTTTTTTATCATATATGAATCTATTATGAAATATTAAAAAAAAATAATTCAGAATCAAACTCTTGAATTCCCAAACCTAAAAAAAGAAAAATACAAAAGTATTTGTTCACAGAAATAAGATCTTTATTGAGGCCTGAAAGGTTAAGCAGTGTTTTCTATGTTTATTGCATAATACATAAAATAAAATGCAACTACTTGGTTGTAAAGTTATTTTATTTTCCGATAGAAATGAGGAATACGCGCAAAAACTTAATTTTTAACGCGATCCACTTCTCCTGAAAGTCTCACCACTTCTCCTCATTTTGAAAAACTTCTCCCAATTCTCAGACTAGTGAGAAGTGACTTCTCCCCAAATTCTGGGAGTCTGCAGAGCCCTGTGCAGCGTTAATGCATGGAATAACTTACCGGAAGATATTGTAACATCAAAAAAAGTTGACCAATTCAAGAACAAACCATCAATTATGGCTGTACAAGCATTTTGACACTTCAAATGTACACTAGCTCCACTGGATCCGGAGAAGGGAAACCAAGAAGGATTAGAAGGGGATGAAAACCCTATAGGGGTTACTAAGTTCCCCAGCAGACAACAGGTAGACAACAGGTAAATGTAAACTATATACTGTACACAATAAGTACATGTATATGACTCTTTTTAATTTCTCAAATTCTTATCATATCAACAAATAAGAATGACCGAATGTTTGGGTCCTTGTTCAGTGTTCTTTAAATCTATAAGCTGTATAATTACTGGTGAACTGGATAAAAAATCATTTGAAGATCAGGACTTTCTAATCATAAAATTGTTACGAATCAATATTATGTTTACCATTTCCATTTAAGTTATAAACCAATTTGGGATCACCTGGAAACCTGGATAGTTGGGCTTTCGTCCTATCCTAAGCTATCATGGCCCCTCTTTTGAATGTCTTTGCTAAATACTCTAATGACTTATAATATTAGTTAAAATCTAGTAAGTGACTAGAGAGTGCTTTACACATAACATGTTGAGTTGAATTTGGTGTCTTCCAGTGTTCATTGTTTAATGCTGACTTGAAAATATCTAAACTTTGGCCGAAACAGTTCTTTCACTTAGACCATTCCACAGATGAACTGTCCGTTGACTGAATGAGTGAAGTCTGGTATTATGTTGACATTTCTTCATCTTATGTTTAAGATGGTGTCCCCTTTTTTCAGCAACAGGCGAGAATAAGTTATCCCACTTCATTTGGTCCAGACCATATAAGGACTTGTATATCTGTACTTCAACAGTTCTTCAATTTAACCTCTTCCCACACAATGACGCCCCTAAAACGCCCCTAAATATGAAAGCTTTGGAAAGCATTGTGGATAATGAAGAAATTGCTTGTCACAAGCAATTTCTTCATTATCCACAATGCTTTCTACCCTAAAAGACCATGATTTTGAAAATTTCATAAACTGAAAATTGTCGTCTTCAATTTCTTTGAATTTGGACTGGTCTAAATTTTATCGTGTGGGAATGGCTTAAAATATCATTAGACAACTAAATGGGATACCAGAAGTTCAATACAGAAGATATTTACCAATTTTGACACTAGCCGTACCATAAATTTTTACTGTAATTTGTGATACTTTAAATAGCACTAATAAATTGTATGATTCCAAGAAGAGAAATAGAAGACGAGCTTAAAGAGCTCACAGTTTCTATAAGACTAAGTACAAAGTATCATGTCCGCCCTATCCCTTCTATATTGTAGTGTTACCAAACGAAGCTCTCTTTCAATCTAACACTGTATGGTAAATAACGATCTATGGGTTTATTTACTCCATAGTGGACTGAGAAGAAATTACCAACCTAACTTAGCCATTTATCATATCACTACATTTAAAAATAGAAGTATTAAGTGAATCTATATGTCTTCACATTTACAAATAGAAGCTATATCTCTTAAGAAATAAATCTCACATGCTGCTCATCTATCTCTCTTGATGAATGCGATTGTCCCTTTTTCTTTGATTTAAACATTTTATCCGTAGACTCGTTCCAACTTTCATGAAAAAAGTGGTACTTTGATTTACATTTCAAAGACGGTGCATTGGACGATTTGTATGTCGTACAATTAACTCATGTAAAAAGTTCAATCTCGGAAAATCATTTTCCTACATAATTAATGATATTTTGGGTCATTTAACTTATTGCGAGGGCCACTTAAGATATTTTTACATTGCTTTCGCCAACATGTTATTTTACGAATCTTGATTAATCGATCAACATCCGCAGGGTATTCCATCCGCAGAATAAACTCAAAAACAAGATGTCTGCGCCCATGAACAATTACTAAGAACTGAAGAAGTAGCTGATAAAGCTTCTACTCAGAAACCTTGATAGTTATGGAGTACAAAGAAGAACACGAAGCCTTTGTGAGTGGAATAAAAGGGAGTTCTAAACTACACATTTCAATCACAGTCCTGACTGCGATCCTGTTTGTCCACTTACGAGATGTTTTGGTGCTGAATTTGAAATTTCTCTCGAAGCTTTCAGGCCCTAGGTAGGCTATTTATAGCTGATAATGCCTTATTGTATTCATTGTAACTTTCTTTTACATTCCATGAAATCAGTGCCGGATTTTGACATGGAGGGTAACTCTCAGAATTGGGGGAGAAGTGACTTCTCCCTAGTCTGAGAATTGGAAGTTTTCAAAACAGGAAAAAGGGTCAGACTTTCAGGAGAAGTGGATCACCTTGAATATCAATTTTTGAGCATATTCCATATTTCTATCAGTAATTATAATTTACAATCAAGTAGCTGTATATTTTGTTTAATATAGTGTGCAATTAAATTCTCCAATGCAACAAAAAGCTGGATTGTGTTGTAATTGGTTAAAGTCTGTCAACTTCACCTGTTCATAACAAAAGATGGATAGAATGCTTTACAGATTAAAATAGGGTTCATTCTGACTGAGTTGCAGTTATTGTAAGTAAAGGGTGAAGAGAACAGCTCATAACACAAATCACAGACTGTGTAGAGAAGGTTTAAATTTGAAACTATGTTAACACTGAATAATTTGCTCTAGATTTTTGTATTACATGTCAAGGCCTTGCAATCATCCAATCAGCGGAGGTGTGAATGAAGCAAGCACCTATCTATACAATCTTGATTTACGATCAAAGGGCTTCTGATCAGCGGTTGTATAATTGATTAACTGTCCCCTAATTTGATAGCCTCCAGGAAAAATACTATAATAGCCTATCATAATGATGCGACTTCCAATATTTGTGAGGCGACTCTGATTTTGCTTTGGTCAGCAACTTGGGCAAAGTTTTATGAAACCAGGTGACTTCTTCACCTTAGTCGCCCACTCTGCAGAGCCCTGATTATGTTGTATTATACATTAGGGTAGGTTTAGTGTCGAATTGTAATTACATTTGAATTAGATGCTATTTTCCTAGCGAAGAATGCTCAGATTGGTCTGTAATATATTTGTTTAAAAGGAAACAGACAATAGTATTAAAAAATGGATTTTTGTGAATTCCTTTATCATTTAGATATAAATAAACAAAATTTTGTTCAAAAATGCATCTCTGTTGTTAGTCAAACAGGAAAAAATATTTTCATGAGATCATATTATTAATTGGTACACACTTCATTGTCAGTCAGTGATAGGTTAATGCTTAAGCATGTAATCACTGATTTAGAGATTTAAGAAATCAAAACAAATCTGAAGTTTATTACGATTATATCTGTTCGATTTCCGTTTTGCTTACACTTGATTTTTTTACCATGCCAATTAATGTACCTTTGATGATTTTGTTTTACAGTTTGTTAAGATTTGAAGGGGCTTTAAAGAAAAGATACCAACATGAAATTATCACATTAATTATGGCTAGCTATGTCTCGTTTTCTCGCAATGCTTTCTTAAAGGGTACCATAATTTTTTATTTAATACTCAATTCTAGAACACTTGTATTGTCAACTGCAGCCATTTTTCAATTAAGGTCCATCCAAAATCTGTTCACCTTAATCATTTTTATTCCCTAAGTTATTACTATATTTTCAATCTATGCTCACTTCTATATATAGGCTTCTTGCAACTTCAGATCTGTCTGAAATTTTGTCTTCTGGTAATGGGTTAAGCAGCAAAGAAAGATCACCCCCCTCAACTGAACTAAACTAAAAAGAAATATCTCAGAGGATAAAAAGATATATAGCATATTTTTCTATGCATCTTCGATAAAAATAAAACAATATTGCAAATGGACCCTGGGCAAGCAGGAATTGAGGCGAAAAGTAATTAGGACAACATCTTATAGGGTGAGTGGACCCAGATTGTACACATTACCCGAGTAAGTCTCAGTGGTTGCGCTGTTTGCTAATCTGTCATTTTACATGGGTAATATGAAGAATATTGTGCGTCGGCGTTGGCGTGACAAACTTTAACCTTGGTCATATCTCTGTTGTTATTGAAGATATCCTCATGAAATTTGGTATGTGTATTGACCAGCACAAGAGCTATCTAGACTATCAAGGGCATAACTCCAAAAGCATTTTTGTAAGAGTTATGCCCCTTTTTCGACTTACAATTTTTGCATTATCCAGCACCTGCAGCAAAGTGTTGGTACCTGTGGGTGGTGCTCTTGTTTCAACTTTCTGGGTAGAAAACATTTTGGGAAATGAAGAAATGATTCTTTGATAATCTCCCTGTACAGACTTCAATATTTGATGTGTCGCCAAGTAGATTTGTTTACACTTTTTCAACAGGTGTTTGATATCTTTACAATGCTTTTATCTAAGTCTCAACTCCCCCTAGCGGAAGAATTATTTTTCCTTGAACTTGGTCACTTTTTCATAAACAAGGTGCTGGTTTGGATATAAGTCACTTTTTGTGACAAGTTTTAGTTTGATAATGATATTTTTCAGGTTATTGTTAGTACTAGATTTTATGCTAGTGGTGGTTCCCCTACAGCTTGTATTGACCTGGTTTAACAACAACGTACTGTACATCTTTGTAACCATTCTGTCGGCCATTTTCATACTCACACTCAGCGATGTACAGAGAAAATCTGCTAGTAAGATCACACAGAATTTATCTTTGAAGGACATTCCAATGAAAAATCAGCGAGCTTTCATCACATACTTTAGAGCATTCACCAATGTTATAACAGCATTCTCGATCTTAGCAATTGACTTTAAATTGTTTCCAAGATATCTGGGTAAAACGGAGACCTATGGAACAGGTTTAATGGATGTTGGAGTTGGATGTTTTCTGATAGCCAATGGAATTGTTTCACCTGAAGCACGACAAAAAACTTCAGCAGACAAGTGAGTTTACTTACCAGTAACCCATTTCTAAATGACTAAATTTAAGACTGGTCGAAATTGAAAGAAATTGCTAACGACAATTTATATTTGATGGGATTTTGATGGGTTTTTATACGCCCGTCGAAGATGGGACGTATTATGGGATCACCCGTGATGTCCGGGCGTCCGGGCGTCCGGTCGTCCGGGCGTCCGGTTGTCCGGGCGGTGTCCACTTCTTTGTCCGGGGCATAACTCTGTCACCGTAAGTCCGTTTGACTTTAAACTTGGCAGTTATATTCTTCTCATCAATACGGAGTGCAGTGCGCAATAACCATAACTCTACCTGGCTTATTTTTTGAGTTAGTGCCTTTTGTTGTTTTTCATACTTGAATCTTGTCCGGAGTATATCTCTAAAAGTATTATAGCTAGGATCATGAAACTTCATGGGTGTATAGATCTCACCAAGGGGGAGTGCAATGCACAAGAATCATAACTCTACCTGGTCTCTTTTTTGAGTTATTGCCCTTTGTTGTTTTTCATACTTGAATCTTGTCCGGAGTATATCTCTAAAAGTATAATAGCTAGAATCATGAAATTTCATGGATGGATAGAGCTCACCAAGGGGGAGTGCAGTGTACAAGAACCACAACTCTACCTGGCATATTTTTTGAGTTATTGCCCTTTGTTGTTTTTCATACTTGAATCTTGTCCAAAGTATATCTCTAAAAGTATTATAGCTAGGATCATGAAACACCATGGGTGTATAGATCTCACCAAGGGGGGGGGGGGTGCAGTGCACAAGAACCATAACTCTACCTGGCCTATTTTTTGAGTTATTGCCCTTTGTTGTTTTTCATTCTTGAATCTTGTCCGGAGTATATCTCTAAAAGTATAATAGCTAGAATCATGAAATTTCATGGATGGATAGAGCTCACCAAGTGGGAGTGCAGTGTACAAGAACCATAACTCTACCTGGCCTATTTTTTGAGTTATTGCCCTTTGTTGTTTTTCATACTTGAATCTTGTCCGGAGTATATCTCTAAAAGTATAATAGCTAGAATCATGAAATTTTATGGATTGATAGAGCTCACCAAGTGGAAGTGCAGTGTACAAAAACCATAACTCTACCTGGCCTATTTTTTGAGTTATTGCCCTTTGTTGTTTTTCATACTTGAATCTTGTCTGGAGTTTATCTCTAAAAGTATTATAGCTAGGATCATGAAACTTCATGGGTTTATAGATCTCACCAAGGGGGGTTGCAGTGCACAAGAACCATAACTCTACCTAGCCTATTTTTTGAGTTATTGCCCTTTGTTGTTTTTCAGACTTGATTCTTGTCCAGAGTATATCTCTAAAAGTATAATAGCTAGAATCATGAAATTTCATGGATGGATATAGCTCACCAAGTAGGAATGCAGGGCACAAGAACCATAACTCTACCTGGCCTATTTTTTTAGTTATTGCCCTTTGTTGTTTTTCATACTTGAATCTTGTCCGGAATATATCTCTAAAAGTATAATAGCTAGAATCATGAAATTTCATGGATGGATAGAGCTCACCAAGTGGGAGTGCAGTGTACAAGAACCATAACTCTACCTAGCCTATTTTTTGAGTTATTGCCTTTTGTTGTTTTTCATACTTTGTTTGACAAAAAATATTTATTCAAAATAACCTGTTCTATTCAAATCCCCAGATATTATTAAACAGTGTGACGGGCGTATCTTGTGACAGTTTGGCACCTTGTTAAAAATATTTTTCTTTTAAGGTATAAAATTATTGACAATGAAGAAATTGTCGTAACAAGCAATTTTTTCATTATCTGCAATGTTTTCTAAAGCTTTCGTCTGAGTGGGATTGAGTGGGGATGGGTTAATTGTTAACAAAAATATTGAAAATTTGACAGAAGTACATTTAAATTTATTTTAAATATAGAGACACCACTGAACACATTTACACCATTTTAATAATACTGTCTACTCCATAATAAGGGGCCCTAGGTAGCACAACTTAGGAACTAGTTGAAGTCAAACACTGTGGGTTCAAATCCCAGCAATTCTGCTGGTTGACTAAGTTTGTCATTGAGTAAGGCATCTGAAGAGTCTCAAAGCAGTACTGGTAATTCCCATGAAGCATATGCTACAGTATTATGTATAGGTGAAAGATTGTTTAAGCCATTCCCAAACAAATCTGCTTTTTGACATCCCTGAAGAAAAAAGCTTCAAAAACTGAAGAAATTGCTTGTTTCATCCCAAAAGACAAAGATTTTCAAAAATTCACGTGACCTAGCACATATCAGCGTTTTGAGATTTTGTTATGCAAAAAAGAGATTTTTTGGCAGTGCTCAACTACTGCTATATTTCTTCATGGATTTTGATGAAATTTTCACCATATGTTTATCTTTATGTGATCTAGAGCATAGTATCAGCTTTTTGTGATTTATTGTGATGTCATGCAAGAAGGAGACTTAACCCATTACCAGATGTCTAAATTTTAGTAAATTTTAATTTGAAAGAAGTTGCAGACTACAATTTAAAGCTTATGAAGTTTTGTATTTTTCAACTTTCTGGGTAGAAAACATTGTGGAAAATGAAGAAATTGCTTGTTGCAAGCAATTTCTTCATTTTCCACAGTGTTTCCCAAAGCTTTCTAAAAGCCTAACTGTATGGGAATGAGTTGATTTCAAATCCTTTTGTGGGAAAATACTCCCACAGTTAGTGACAATTTTTCATGAAACTTTCACCAAATGTTTGTCTTCATGTAACCTAGTTCATGTAACCAGTGTTTTTTTTTTTTTTTAATCACTGCTATGTCATGCAAAAAAGAGACTTATTCTTGGAATTTCTTGTGTGCGCAACTACTATATTTTTTTTGATTTTGATTTTGATGAACACATTGAAAACCTGGTTTTGTAATAATTTTGTCTTATGTTATTGTTTTTTCAGTCCAGTGTACAGTATTTTTAGATCTATCAAGTCTTCCATTCCAATGCTCATTCTGGGTACTATTAGGGTCATTGCAGTCAAATCTTCAAATTATCAAGAACATGTCACAGAATATGGGGTTCATTGGAATTTTTTCTTCACTTTGGCTGTTGTCAAGGTAACCTTTTTGAAATAACAGCATAATAAATTACATGCATCTTTTCATTTATAATTCACAATAATTGTCCATTTTTGCTTAACCCATTATGATATGAAATTTTTTTAGACTGGTCCAAACTGAAAGAAGTTGCAGACTACATAGCAAATTGATAAAATCTTAAAGATCTTTGACTTTTAGGGTAGAAAATATTAGGGATAATGAAGAAATAATGAAGAAATTGCTTGTTACAAGCAATTTCTTTGTTTTCTACAATGTTTTCTAAAGCTTTTTTCTCGAGGGGCATAAAAGAGTGGAATTGTGTGGGAATGTTTGAACTTGTCTAAATTGAAAGATGTTGCAGATGACAATTTTTTGTTGGTAAAATTTTGGAAATAAAGTACAAATTTAAATTGATTGTCACAAGCAATTTCTTTGTTTTTTCTGCAATGTTTTACAATGCTTTTTGTCGAGCCTGCTTGCGGTGAGCGAGAAATAGTTGTCACTATGACAAGTCAATGTATGTGCGTTGGTCCGTCCGGACTTCCATCAGTCTGAATTTGTCCGGACGATTACTCCTACATTTATGGATGGATTTCAAAATAACTTGGCACAATCATTTTTAATCATGAGAAGATTGGTCATTTGAAAGAATTTTTTGGATATCTTCAAGTTCTAGGTCACAGCTCAAGGTCAAACACTAAAATTGTGCTTGCCTGAAGCATTTCTCCTACAATTATTGATGGACTTCAAAATAAATTGGCACAATTGTTCTCCATCATGAGTAGATGTGCCATTTGATAGAATCTTTTTGATAGCTTCAAGTTCAAGGTCAAAGCTCAAGGTCAAACACCAAAATTGTGCTTATCTGGAGCATGATACCTACAAAACTTTGTGGGCTCGACAGCAGTTGTCCTGGGACAACCATCTAGTTTACTTGAGGTTGTGAAAATATCATTTTTATTGAAATGGATTAATCCATTCCCACACAAAAGAAATTTAGACTGATCTCAATTGAAAAATGTTGAGGACTACAATTTTAAGTTTGTGATATTTAAAGAACATTTTTACTTCTGGGAAGAAATTGTTTTTCATTTTCTACAATGTTTTCCCAAGCGTTTTATTTAGGGGCCTAAAAAGTGGGATTGTAACAAGCAATTTCTTCATTTTCCACAATGTATTCCAAAGCATTTTTTCTTGGAGACATCAAAAAGAGTGATTGTGTGAAAACGGGTCAAAAGCTTTTATTATTCCTATTACAGATTGGATGTACAGTCCTATTTTGTACAGTACCGGCCAGGTTTTGGAATATGAGTGGTGTCCTCATCATAGCCCTATACCAGGTAGGTACAAATGGTCCATTTGTCTGCCTCGATGGTCGAGTGGTATAGGTGTTTGACTTGTGATCTGAAGGTCATGGGTTCGAGCCCCACCGTCACCGAGGTGTGTTCATGGGCAAGACACTTAATAGCCAGCCTCAGTCTACCCAGCTGTAGAAGTGGGCAGCAGTGGGGATAAGCCACTGCCTCTCTTTCAGGGACGTGAAAACATCTGGTTTGTGTGTTTGAAATCGACTCTATAAGCTTAAAGCTTTCGTCGCAATCGAACTAAAATAAATTAGTATAAACTAAATGGTCCATTTAGCAATGGTAGCTGTGGTTAAAATTTAACATTATAGGGAAACACTTTTCAGCCTAGACATCGTCACAGCACATTAACCAATTCCAACGCAATCCGGCTTTTAAGGCTCCACAAGAAAAAGGCTTTAGAAAACATTGTGGGCAATGAAGAAATTGCTTGTAACAAGCTATTTCTTCAATATTCACAATAATTTCTACCCTAAACAACAAAAAGTTTAAAATTCTGCCAACTTAAAATTGCCATCTGCAACTTCTTCATAATTAGACCTGTCAAAATTTTTGTCGTCTGGTAATGATATTTTTGATATTTTGTAATATCTCTTAGTATTACTTAACCCTTTCCTGTTTTTGGAAATTTTAGACTAGTCCAAATTGAAAGAGTTTGCAGACGACAATGAAAACTGGATGCCATTTGAAATGAAACCATCCTATGTGGTAGAAAATATTGTGGAAAAAAGAGAAATTGCTTGTTATAAGCAATTTCCTCTTTTTCCACAATGTTTTCTCCAGTATAAAATCACAGAAACGTAAATACCCGTATTTGAATGGGAAAGGGTTAACACATTCATTTGAACTTGGAATATATTCACTATCAAAAGAGCGATCTACACCAACAATCTGAGTTAACTTTAAATGAACTTTTGAACGAGTTATGCCCCTTTTGCAACTCAGAAATTTTACCCACTATTGTCACTTGAACAGCTGATTGATGGTATGCGCAACTAGTGCTAAGGGGCTCATATTTCACCCATTCTCAGGACATAGGCTTATATTCGAGACAATGACCTTGACCCTGTTACCTTGAGACCTTAGATCATAAGACTCTAACCAAAAACTTATTTTCTATCTTTGTCATCAACCTAGGGGGCTAACATTTCACAGATGCACTAATCATAAGGAGAGCTTTTGTTTTAGACAATACCCTAACTTTCTGACCCTGTGACCTTGACCTTTAACCTGTTATAAAAAAACTTTGACCCAAAACTTCAACCTTTTCTATTTTGTCATGATTCATCTTAGGGGGTTCATATTATACACATGTATTCTTTTGGAGACAGGCTTTTGTTTGAGACAATTGCCTCTTAGACCTTGACCTTTAACCTGTTGTAAAAGACTTTAACCAAAAATTCTTTTAGTTTTTCTGTCTTGATCTTTTTTCATCCTGGGGTACTCATTTTTCACATAATTGTATGCCAGACTCCTAATCTTCAATCATGGGATTTTATGGGTTCGTTCCACGGTGGCCGCTCATACCCTTTCCAACATTTGTCTCTTACCAATGGGTGGATAATTGTAAACCTAAGTGGGATAGCAGCTGGAGGCTAGGAAAGGATGTTGTGGTATTACTGGTGTGAGAAATACCAGGAATCCATTGTTAGGTGCTCCAGCCACCGCAATATGACTGAAATACTGTTAAAAGCGGCATTAAACCCAATTCAATCAATCAATCAATCATCCTCGGGTACTCATTTTTCACAATGGTACCCATAAGGAGATGGACTTTCATTTGAGATAATGATCTTGACCTCATGATCATGTGGCCTTGACCTTTAATATGTTATTTAAAACTTTAACCAAAAACCTTCTCTTTTAGCTCACCTGAGGACAAAGTGCTCATGGTGAACTTTTGTGATTGTTTAATGTCTGTTGTACGTCCGCTGTCAGGCGTTGTGCGGTGTCAACAATTTAGGCCACTCTACACTCTAGAGGCCACAGTTTTGACCCAATCTTCATGAAACTTGGTCAGAATAATTGTAAGGTCATAAGGATGAACCCTATTGATTATGGGATTGATAATGAGTGGGTTCTATTTGAAAACACAGGAAAAGGGGCCTTAATGACAATTTCTTTGTTTACACTCTACAGGCCACAAATTCGGCTCAATCTTAATGAAACTTTGCCAGAAAAATTATTCCGTCATAAAGATGAACCCTATTGATTATTGGAAGGGTCTTTCTGTAAACAGGGGAAAGGGGCCTAAATGACAATTTCTTTGTTCACACTCTACAGGCCACAAATTTGGCTCAATATTAATAAAACTTTGCCAGAAAATTTATTCCGTCATAAAGATGAACCCTATTGATTATTGGAAGGGTCTTTCTGTAAACAGGGGAAAGGGGCCTAAATGACAATTTCTTTGTTCACACTCTAGAGGCCACAATTTTGGCTTAATCTTAATGAATCTTGGTCAGAATAATTGTTTGGTCATGAGAATGAACCCTATTGATTATGGAAGGATTCTATCAGAAAAAACAAGGAAAGGGGGACTTTTCCAGGATAATTGTTTGGTCATAAGAATGAACCCTATTGATTATGGGAAGGTTCTATCGGAAAACACAGGAAAAGGGGCCTTAATGACAAATTCTTTGTTTCCACTCTAGAGGCCACAATTAAGGCTCAATCTCCATGAAACTAGGCCAGAATAATAGTTAGGGCTTAAGGATGAACTCTATTGATTATAGGATGGTTCTTTTGGAAAAGACAGGAAAAGGGGCCTTAACGACAATTTTTTTGTTTACTTTCTAGAGGCCACAATTTTGGCTCAATCTTCATGAAACTTTGCCAGAATAATTGTGTGGTGACATGAATGAACCCTAATGATTATTTGAAGGTTCATTTGGAAACACAGAAAAGGTGCCTTAATGACAATTTCTTTGTTAACACTCTGGATGCCATAATTTTTGCTCAATCGTCATGAAACTTGTTCAGGATAATTGTTAGGTCATAAAGATGAACCTTATAGATTATGGGAAGGTTCCATAGGAAAACACAGGAAAAGGGGCCATGATGACAATTTCTTTGTTTACAATATAGAAGTCACATTTTTGGCTCAATCTTAATGAAACTGGTTATAGTTACAATGTATTTGTCTCTAGTTGCATTTATTTAAATAGCAGACAATTCAGGTGAGCGATCTAGGACCATCATGGTCCTCTTGTTATGTCTTTGTCATTTTTCATCTTAGGGTGCTTACATGCACACATGCATTATCAGGAGGCTTTTATTTTAGACAATGAACTTGACTGTGTGACCTAAAAACATTGAAAGTAAAGAAGAAATTGCTTGTTGCAGATATTTCAAAGTGTCCTAAATTTGAAAAATAAATGTCAAATTATATTACAATCAGTTTCTGTTTTTCCACAAAAGTTTTACATAATTATAATTCTTAAGTTGTCAAATAGATGGTTGTGTGGTAATGGGTTAATTATAGCTCTGGAATCTGTGTGTACTATCATATATTGCAGCATAATCTAAGTTATGGAGGTTTAAAAGAGTACATCATCAAGGGTCAAGATGGTCGAGGAGGAAGAGGAGACCTGATTGATGCCAATCGTGAAGGGCTGTTTTCCTGTATTGGCTATCTCTGTGTCTACATAATGGGGGTCCAGCTTGGTAAACTGTTGATGTCCAACAGGTCAGTATGCTGTTTTGTTAAAATTTTATTCTTCAAGTTAATATTGTGGCTATGGTTTTGAAAGTCATATTTCAGAACCTTGCTCTTGAACATCAGATAAAAAATCCTACTATATTAGATTTTGAAATTCCTTAAAGAATGATTTTTACTCCCTAAAACATTTGACATTGTCAAGGCTACTTGTTTAGCCAATGCTTAGTGTGCTTAACTTTCTCAGTTAAAATTCTTATTTAGTGGCTTAAAAATCTTAATCTAAAGAACATACTAACTAAGAAGATCTAAATAAGGATTTTAAGAATCTGGACGAAAAGAACGCATCTCAGATCTATCAATGTCCATACGATCACTTGACATAACCATTAGATTTGATACTTAGGAAAATTTGAAGAAGCAGACATAGTTTGTCACTAGCACTATCTTCTCAAGTGAGCTATTGTGACATCCCTATCTCCCTCTTGTTGCCATCGTCAGTGTGGGCCTGTCAGCAATTTCTTCTCCTGAACCAGTGGGCCAATCTTCCTGAAACTTGGTAGGGATGTTCCTTTGTGAAACTCTTCTAAAATTGTTTATATACCTGCAACACTGATTGTCATGACAACATAATTGGTGAAAGTAATGAAATCTTTAAAAACCTTCTTCTGAAGGCATAAGCTTTGATATTTGGTATGTAACACCTCTCGGGGGGAGTCTATCAAGTTTATCTACATGAAGTCTATTGGGTATAACTTTTGCCTGGCTTGGGAATATCATGTTTTACATTGAAAGAAAAAAGAGAAAATTTAAATCCATCTCCTCTGAAATCAAAAGGCTAGAGCATTGATATTTGTTATAAAGTACCCTCCAGTAGACCTGTACAAAGTTTAACCGTTTCCTACACAATGACGCTTTTTGAAGCCTCTCAAGAAAAAACAATTTGGAAAATATTCTGAAAGATGAAGAAATTGATTACAACAACCAATTTATGAATTTTACACAATGTTACAGAACATTGAAAAAAATTTAAAAACTCATATACTTTGAATTTTTGTATTAAACAGTCTTTTGTCATCTGGTTTTGTGTTAAGGGTAAATGTTGGGCCCTGACTAAGTGCGTCCTCTTTTATATTGAAAGAAAGAAGAAAAATCCAGATGGCCTAAAGCACTGATATTTATATGTATAATTTCCTTGTACAAAGTTTGCTCATGTGATGACCCTGGGATATAGTTTGGCTCCACAGAGTTGCCCCATTTGATTAATAACAAAGGAGGAAACTTTGAAAAATACTCTACTCTAAAACCAGAAGTTGCAGAGCACTGATACTATGACAATGAACATTGGTACAGAGACTGCATTCATATATGCCCATCTTCCAAAGACAGGTCATCTGACAAGGTCAAATGTCAATGTGATGCATTGTACTTTAGAAATTTAGCACTTTCGGCCAATTTCTATTTCAAGGACATTTCATATATTGTTTTGTTTCCAGGACAAATGTAAAAGATTGGATCAAAGCTAGCATTCACCTCCTGCTTGTATGTGTTACATCTTGGATATTGCTTTATTTCTGTGATAAAAATGTGGAGAGAGTGTCTAGAAGATTTGCAAATCTGTCTTATTTATTGTGGATGGTAAGTTACCCTAATTTGCAGATCATTCTTGCAAATGTAAAATGATGAAATCAGACATGTATTTATTATGTATGCCATATTTTCTATAGTTATATTTCTGCTCTCTGGATTTAGACCATAGAACTTACCTCTGCTGAACCCTGTTTTGGCTGGAAGTATAGACAAAGATTGGCGTGTGCATATCTGCAGTCTGATCTTAGTCAACATCACCTGTTTATCTTTTTCAAGCTAGAGCTGTTTATAAAACCAATTTTCAAAAAAAATAAACAACAACTATTGATTCTAGCAGTATGTTTAGCCCTATGATCTTAATGCAATGCTGAAAAGGGGATTTTATTCAGTACAACAAGGGGTTAAATTACAGGTCAGGTCTAAGTTTTAACAGTATGATACTACTCGTGATGTTTGTATTTGACACAGTATATACACGTCTTTTCTTGTTTCTATCATTACAGATGGGATTCAACAGTATGATGCCGCCGCCATGGTGCAGTCGGTAGCGTGTCAGACTCCTAATCTTCAATCATGGGATGTCAAGGGTTCGATCCCGGGCGGCGTCACATATTCTTTCCGACATTTGTCTCTCACCAATAGGTGGATAATTGTAAACCTAAGTGGGATAGCAGCCTGAGGCTAGGAAAGGATGAAGTGGTAGTACATGTGTGAGAAATACCAGGAATCCATTGTCAGGTGCTCCAGCCACCGTGATATGACTGAAATACTGATAAAAGCGGCGTTAAACCCCATTCAATCAATCAATTAACAGTATGATACTACTCGTGATGTTTGTATTCAACACAGTATCTTTGAGACTTTTCTTGTTTCTATCATTACAGATTGGATAACAATATGATACTACTCCTGATGTTTGTATTCGACACAGTATATACATGTCTTTTCTTGTTTCTATCATTACAGATACTACTCGTGATGTTTGTTTTCGACACAATATCTATGAGACTTTTCTTGTTTCTTTCATTACAGATGGGATTTAACAGTATGATACTACTCATGATGTTAATATTTGACATAATGTGTACATGTCTGTGTTATATACACCATAAAGAATCTGTTCAAGGTGAGCTTGATCATTCAATTTACATAGCCTTGCCATACAGTCTTTTTCTGTATCATTTGTGATGCTTTTTGACGTCCCTCAAGGAAAACAATTGGGAAAACATTGTGTAAAATGAAGAAATTGCTTGTTATAAGTAATTTCTTCATTTTACACAATTTTTTCTACCCAAAAGTTGAAAAAAATCTAAATTTTCATAAACTTTAAATTGTCATCCGCAACTCCTTTCAATTTGGACCAGTCTAAGATTTTGCCATCTGGTAATAGGTCAAACAATGACTGCACAATGACACTTTCTGTTTAAGCCTTCTCCTCCTGACCCAGACAGCTTAGAGGCTTAATGTTTTCACATGAAACATCAGTAAATTGACCTCTTTCAAAATGGCTAAAAATATTACCCTTGGGTCCCTAGGGGTGGGGCCTGGAGGGATGTTTCTCTATAGAAGGAATTTTTTGAACATCTCCCAAATCATGGGCTAATTTGAACCAAATAATGCAGGAATGTTCAATAGGAGGCCCTCTTTCACCATAGCTTAAGAATAGAAATGTGTTGAAAACCCTGGTTTCCATAGTTAAACAAGGTGCCAAATTGTCACAAGATACGCCCGTCACACTGCTTAATATTAACTGGGGGTTTGAATAGAACTGAGGTTATTTTGAATGAATATTTTTTGTAAAACAAAGTATGAAAAACAACAAAGGACAATAACTCAAAATATACACTAGGTAGAGTTATGGTTCTTGTACACTGCATCCCCACTTGTCGAGATCTATCCATCCATGAAGTTTCATGATTCTAGCTATTATATTTTTAGAGATATACTCCGGACAAGATTCAAGTATGAAAAAAAACAAAGGGCAATAACTAAAAAAACAGGCTAGGTAAGGTTATGGTTCTTGTACACTGCACTCCCACTTGATGAGCTCTATCTATCCATGAAATTTCATGATTCTAGCTATTATACTTTTAGAGATATACTCCGGACAAGATACAAGTATGAAAAACAACTAAGGGCAATAACTCAAAAAATAGGCCAGGTAGGGTTATGGTTCTTGTGCACTGCACTTCCCCTTGGTGAGATCTATACACCCATGAAATTTCATGATCCTAGCTATAATACTTTTAGAGATATACTCTGGACAAGATTTAAGTATGAAAAACAACAAAGGGAATTAATTAAAAAAAATAGGCTAGGAAGAGTTATGGTTCTTGTACACTGCACTCCCACTTGGTGAGCTTTATCCATCCATGAAATTTCATGATTCTAGCTATAATACTTTTAGAGATATACTCCGGACAAGATTCAAGTATGAAAAACAACAAAGGGCAATAACTCTAAAAATAGGCTAGGTAGAGTTATGGTTTTTGTACACTGCACTTCCACTTGATAAGCTCTATCCATCCATGAAGTTTCATGATTCTAGCTATTATACATTTAGAGATATACTCCGGACAAGATGCAAGTATGAAAAACAACAAAGGGCATTAACTCAAAAAATAGGCCAGGTAGAGTTATGGTTCTTGTGCACTGCACTCCCCCTTGGTGAGATCTATTCACCCATGAAATTTCATGATCCTAGCTATAATACTTTTAGAGATATACTCCGGACAAGATTCAAGTATGAAAAACAACAAAGGGCAATTACTCAAAAAATAGGCCAGGTAGAGTTATGGTTATTGAGCACTGCACTCCGTATTGATGAGAAGATTATAACTGCCAAGTTTAAAGTCAATCGTACCTAAGGTGACAGAGTTATGCTCCGGACAAAGAAGTGGACACCGCCGGACAACCGGACGCCCGGACACCCGAACGCCCAGACACCACGGGTGATCCCATAATACCTCCCGTCTTCGACGGGCGTATAAAAAAACAAAAGGATCTTGTGAAATCTTATAAAAGGTCTTTATCTTCTCCTCCTGGACCAGAAGGTGTAGATCCTTTGTAATGATTTGCATGAAACATCAGTATATTGACCTCTTTTTGAATATCATTACTGTCAGGTCCCCAGAGGGGCCTCTATAGAAACAAGAAGGATTTTTAAACGACATCTCCTCCCAAATCATTGGGCCAATTTGAACCAAAATTGGAAGAAATTTGACTCTTGGAAAAAAAGGCCTTTATCTCAAATGAGCACACAAGAGCCACTGGCCCTCTTGTTTAAAGTTATTTATAGAAATTTTCATTACAAAACCAGCTTAATACCCTTCTATAAATTGTCTGAAAGCATTACAGTTAGAGATTTGAAAATTGAGAGCAAAATTTTTTCTTCCACAATCTGCCCAAGAACTGCAGATAAATTGGTTAGGATGAGGATAACCTTTGTTGGAAAAGTTTGAAGTAATATGCAAGTTTAGGAGATATTCTCTGGACAAGCTCAATTTGAACATTTTACCTTGAGCCATCACCTTCACCTTGGAGCTATTCAAAAATTTATTCCACATGACACATCTTCTCATGATGGAGAAATAAATCTATTGATAAATATAGGAGTTATACTCTGGACAGGTTCAGACAGACTGACACACCAACAAACTTACACCGACATGTCAGTGACAACTAGGTCTGGTTCACAGCAAGCGGGTTTGACAAAAAAGATTTTTTTCCCCGATCCTTTTTCTGTAAGGTTTAAAAACAGTGTGGGAATGGCTTAGTTATTATGTGCAACATTAGCGTGCCTTTTTATTTATAGGTATATGAAATAGTTTTGCTCTCATGTCTAAAATTATCTTCTATTTACATAATTTCAAAGTGACAATTCATCATTAACATGATGTGAAAAATTAACATCTCTAGAAATGATCAAATTTCCTCATTGTTTTGTTTGATTGTAGTTTTCTGGATCGAGTAAGAGTTTGATAAAAGTATTTAGATAGAAACTTATTCTCTACTCCCGATGCACTTACTGGAAAGGAGAATCGGAACTGTCATAATATAAATGACATACAATGTAGGAACTTTAAAAGCCTAGCATTATAGTCGGTATTGTTTTTGACAGAATTAAATAAGAATTTCAAACTTGCATTTTTTTCTTATTATTATACATAAATTATGTTTAATGGGTAAAATTCTACATTCTAAAATGCCCCCTTCTGGAACATGGATACTGAGCCCCCAAAACAGAGAAAGACCCCAATTTCATAAGAATCAAAAATAGGTGACAGAACAAGCTTTTGTCAAAAGTTTTTGAGTTTGTTGATTAATAAAGACCTTGAATTTCAAAAATATCCTAGATAAAAGTTTGGAAAAAGTCCCCAATTTTAAAAGCAGAAAATTGTGTTAACCCTGCACCAAGGCCAAGGTTAGCTCTTGTAGGGTTTATAGGTTGTGGGGTAATTAGTTTTTAACAAACACATCTTGTTATATGCAGCTTTAACATGCACCGATCTTTACAATTCATACATAACATACTTACTTTTATTTTACAGAATCTCACACTACAGAGAATACTACAAAAGAAGAAATTTGTTTTCCAACATGTGGGTTACTTTATGCAGTGAATTTCAATGGACTGGTTTACTTTTTGCTAGCCAATCTGTTCACAGGTCTAGTCAACATGAGTGTAAAAACTATCTATCAGTCTGACATTATAGCATTTTTAATTTTAAGTGGTTATATGTTCAGTTTGGTAGTTGTTTTATCCTTTTTGTACCACAGAAAAGTGTCATTAAAGTTTTGGTAACTGTATTCATGTTTATATTTACAAGCCTATTTCTAAAAAACTAATCTCCCAACAATTTTTTTCTATCTCATACCAGATTTAAGCCTGTCAAAACTGAAAGATTTTGCAGATGGTAAGTCAGATTTTTCAAAATGAAAAATAAATGTCATAAATTGAAGTAAACATGCGAATAGAGGAACTTGCTTGTTCTACTGACCAAAATAGGGGATTGCATTGTTATGGGTTGATGACCCATTTCAAAGAAGTGTATCAGATTGTTCAAAAACAGTAACTACATTAAGCTGGTTCTATGCTATGCTGGCATGGAGTGTCATAGTTAACTATACAGGGGATAATTTTTTGTGTCATTGTTGGATTGCTTTATATTTCATATAGTGTAAAAAGCACACATCATCACCAATTGACCTTCTACCAAAATACATCAAAGAATTACCGTATTCTCAAAATAACCCCTTTCTGCATGATCCCTGATTTTACATAGGAATAAAGAAGGAAATCTTTGAAAATCTTCTTCTCCCAAACCGCATGGCCTAGAGCTTTGATGTTTTGAATAAATCATCATATTTTTACCACACTTTACTTTAATACTTCATAGAATTATCGTACTCTGTAAAATAGCCCTTTTCTGTGAAATTCCTGATTTAAGTTAGGAATAAAGAAGGAAATCTTCTCCTAAACCATTAGGCCTGGAGCATTGATATTTGGTAAGTAATGGTGTCTATTAACCCTCTAACAAAGTACTTCAAATAATTACCGTATTCAGGAAACTAGAGCTAGATGGTGGGATCATCAATATACCTAGGATTACGTGAGAAAATCTTTTTAACATCTTCTCCAAAATAATTAAACAGAGGGCTTTGCTATTTTGTACATACATGTATCATAAAGCCATGAACCATCATACTCAGGGGAGCGATTTTGGACCATCATGGTCCTCTTGTTTTTGATAATCCTTCAACAGGAAACAAGAGCCACGTCAGACATGGCCATCTCCCACTGTAAAAGCTTGATAGTAAACTGAAGCCAGTTAGATTTAGGCTTCTTGTGCACTGAATTTCTTGTCAATGAGTTCGATAATAGCTATAATACTTTCAGAGATATGCTGTGAACAAAATCCAAGTCTTAAAAACAAAAATGGGCAATAACTCGAAAAAAATGCAGGCAAGAGTTTTGGTTCTTGTACAATGCACTTCTCCTCTACGAGATCTATCTGCCTATGAAGTTTCAAGTTAATAGCTATTATACTTTCAGAGATATGCTTCGGCCAAAATCTAAGTCTTAAACACAACAAAGGGCTATAACCCCAAAGTTATGCAAGCAAAGGTTGTGGTTATTGTGCCCTGCGTTTCTACTCAATGAGATCTACCTACCTATGAAGTTTCAAGTTAATAGCATTTATACTTCAGGAGATATGCTCCAGACAAGCTTAGTGATTGAATGACGGAATGACAGACGGAGACCATTACTCTATCCCTTCGCCAAAATGGTGGGGATAATAAGGCATTTATTTTGGGACAGAAGGTACATTCAAGAGGATTTTATTTCCATATGTAACCATATAAAAGTTATTCCAGTACACTATGAAAGAAAAGCTCAGTGTTGCTATAGGTGTCCTGCATGGCTCAGTGGGTAGAGTGACCCACTCATAATCCGAGAGGTTGAATTCTTGCCAAGCCATTAGTCACCAGGTATTTTCTTGGGCAAGGCAATCGGAGGAACAATGTATAAAGTGAACATTGTCCTGATTTAACTGAAATCAGTGTCATTATAAAAATGTAATGCGTAAATGCCTTTCTTTTATTTAAACCATCCATCAAATCATTAGGGAGTGCTTTGCTCTTGAAATCCACAGTAGATGTAAGTGTACAAGCAAAAGGTGAGGGGAATAAAGAAATACAAAAAAAACTCTAAAGAAATTTTTAATTACAAGCCAGCTAACAGATTAGTAACTATCACAGTTTGTTGAATTTAGGAGGTAAACAGGTAAGCTCATATTCTGGATGTATTATGGTAGCTCATTCTGCTGTTTCATAGTAAGCTCATATTCTATGAGTATTTTGTAGCCTTCAATTTCACTCTCAATATAAACTTAACAATCTTTAATACATGTATAATTTCTGTCATGCATTTACATCATGATAGACAGTGCCAGTAATCTGAATTTTCCCTAATTCCTACTATAAAATATCCATTCTCTTAAATATTTTCTTTCAGGCCACATTGATTTGATGACTTGAAAAACTCTTTTGGTATGTTGTTGAGTAATGAGTTAAAAAATAAACCTATTTTACTAATCAAACATTTATGTATAGTTCGCAAATATATGTAATAGAATAGTAAACAGTTACCGTTTGCACAATATGAGCTCCAAGTGAATGGAATGTACTATTGAAAACAATGATCATTTAGTAAATGAAATTATCCAAACAACTTTTTTCTAGGTATCAGACCAGCTGATGCCACAAAGATTTCTACATAATCCCTTGTTTGGATGTCCCAGAAGAAAAAACTTGAAAACTGTGCAAAACGGAAAAATTACTTGTGATTTTAATTTGGACAGTGTAAAAATTCTGCCATCTAGTAGGTTAACCCATTCCCACACAATGGCGCTTTTTGACGCTCCTCAAGAAAAACAATCAGGAAAACATTGTGAAAAATGAAGAAATTGCTTGTAACAAGTAATTTCTTTATTTTCAAAATGTTTTCAACCCAGAAAGTTGGAAGAGATAAGTGTCATGAATTTAAAATTGCTGTCTGCAACTCCTTTTAATTTGGACCAGACTACAATTTTGTCATCTGGTAATGGGTTTACATTAATTCAATTCTGACTATTAGTGCCTGTTTTTGCCTTGCAGGTTTTTCCAAGTTTCAAAATCCAGGGATTGACACTAAAAGTGTTCCTGGATCCAAGAAATTAAAAGGGGATCCAAGGAATTCCAGGACCCTTAAATATTTCTCAAATATAGGAGATCTTAACCAACTAATGCTCCTGATTCACCTATGGCATTTCAGCGTTTCAACTTGATCATTCTTTGACATTTATCTACTTACCAGAATTTCTGAAGTTGCAGACAACTTTTATAGGTTAATAGATTTCTAAAAACATTCGTCTTTTTGGTAGAAAACATTGTGGATAATGAAGAAATTGCTTATTACAAGCAATTTCTTCCATACCCTCAATATGGTCTTCAGATTTTTTTTTTAAATTCATCAGTAAAAATTTTCATCTGCAACTTCTTTAAGTTTGGACCAGTCTATAATTTTGTTGTCTGGTAATGGGTTAAGATATTATCCAGTGAATTCTGTTATTGCACATTAAAAAACTTTAACATTCAATGTAATTGACAAAATTGGATGGAATGTTAAATTTGAATACATAGTCGAAAATAAAGTTCAGCATATTGTCACAATAGCTGATTCATAAAGTAATATATTTATAACAATAGAATTCATCTAAAGATGTTTTCCATCTATGGACTAACAAGACTGAATTTAGGTGTAAGTACAATTCAAAATATCTAAAACTATATGATAAGGTGCCGTTTAGTCTTAACCCTTTCCTGTTTTGCAAATTCGAAGGTTTTGCAGACAAAAATTTAAAGTGGAACTATTTTGAAAAATAACCAATTAGCTTGGTAGAAAATATTGTGGAAAAAAAAGAAATTGCTTGTTAAAAGCAATTTCCTCTTTTTCTACGTTTTTCAATAATAAAACAACAGGGATGCAAAAACTAGGGATTGAACAGGAAGGGGTTAAATATAAAGTTTGCAGATCTTTATCTTTTAAATAGCTGTAACATATGCTTATCATTTTCAAAAGATTGTTGACAATTAGGACTGCATATTAACCCATTCTTAGTCATGCATTTTCATGCCCATGAAGAAAAAACACTTTGTAAAAAAACATGGAAATTACTTTATTATCACTAATGTCTGCTTCCCTCAAAGACAAGATTTTATATAATATATAATCTACTTAGAATTATCATCTGCAGTTTCTTTGAATTTGGACCAGTCCAAAATTTTGTCATATGATAAGGGCTTAAATAGGTTAAAAAATAGTCCCCTCTGACAAGTTGTAATTGACCGATCGCAGGTGTCAATCAAGAAATTAATTGACCTATCCAATTATTCAGTCAGCCCAGAATTGAGCTTTGAACTCAGACATTGGCTGCCACTTATGTGAAACATTTTTGTTGGTTTGGCAACTGAAACATCATAAATTCAGCTTATTCAAGCTGTAGTTACGACATTTAGGTCACCAACCAACCACTTTACTCTTGTTTAATGCTATTGACCATAAAATTTGTAAAATAACACCATTTAAAAACAAAGTGGAACCTCCTGTAGGAGTCAATTGGCAGGGCCAACAGAAGGGGCCAGTGATTGGTCGATTGACATCTGCTGGAAAACATCTTTAGAATGATTGAATAAGAACATGATATATTATTGATATATATTGCTAGTGAATAAAAGATAACTCATTAAGGAAAGAACAACAATAATCTAATGTGAATAAAGAAAACAAATCTATATACAACTCATTTCAATCAAAGCCTTTGTTCATTGTTATACAGGTACTTTACAAATAGCAATGATAAGCATCACAGGAAGGCATTCTAACTTCAGATTTAAATGATCCATGTGCCTTTAGGTTACCATGTATGACTTTATGCTAGATTAGATCATGGGAAAGATGACAATGACTCTACTTCTTGCTGTAACAGGGTACTTGATGGTACAAGGGTATATAACACCACTCATTGGTTAACCCTTTCCTGTACAAACCCATGATTTTAGGATGCTGTGATTTCATACTTGAAAAATATATTGGAAAAAGAAGAAATTACTTACAACAAGCAATTTCTTCTTTTCCCACAATATTTTCTACCACATAGGACCATTTCATATCAAATTGCATCCAATTTTCATTGTAATCTGCAACCTCTTTGAATTTTGACCAGTCTAAAGTTTCAAAAAACAGGAAAGGGTTACTTAGTCTTATACAATTTGGGAAAACCAAGGTGTCATTGCAAAACAGTTTTGAATAAGCATACCATAACTCATAGCTATGGCTATTGTTTTGGTCTGGCCCTTAATTAAATGTGTGGAATTGCAATATCATGTCCTATCTCGTCCATGTTTAGCCTTTTTCATTATGTAGCATCTTAATGGATTTCAAAAAATCTATATCAAGTCAAATATAACCATGAGTAATGATCATTTACATTGTGTCCTTAGCTATAGATTGGAATAAAAATAAAAGTATTTCATATAACCCATTCCTGCACAACTAAGCTTTTTTGTGTCCTTCTAGAAAATAGCTATGGAAAATTTGGTGTAAAATGAAAAAAAGGCTTGTTGCCAGCAATTTCTCCATTTTTCACTATGTTTTCTATCCCTATATCGATGTTTCTTAAAATTTAACAAAAATAAAATTGTTGTCTGAAACTTCTTTCAATTTTGACCAGTCTATTTTTCTTTTCATGCGCGAATGGATTGAGGGCAGTAAAGTCTGTTATTGCACATCAAAAACTTATTACCCTTTACCTCAGGTAGGACCAATGTTCATCGCTTAACCCTTACTCATACAAAATGAGTTGTATCTCTAATTTAAGAAACCTGAATGGTTTTGATATTTCACAAAAGTTAAATTACAAAGTGAAACAAGTAAGTTTACTGCCTATTTCAGTCTTTTGAAAAAGAATCTATCAAGTTTCTTATTTCACTAACCCATTCCCATACAACACAATTTTAGACTGGTCCAAATGAAAGAAGCTGCAGACAACAATTTAAAGTGGATAGAATTTTATTTTTCTTCGTCATTTCGGATAGAAAACATGGATTATGAAGAAATTGCTTGATACAAGCAATTTCTTCATTTTCTACAATGTTTTCCAAAGCTTTTATTTAGAGGGTTGTAGAAAGGATGGGTTAAATGGGAATGGGTTAAATATAGAAAAGGTCTTGAGCATTTGTATTTCTAATCATGAATAGACATATAAATACTTAACACTTTTTTACACTTATTTTTACAACAGCCATACTTTCCTTTTATTGTCTTAATTGCCTACTAACCAGTAATATTCTTTATTGTTAATAACCATTCAGCTTCCTTGAACATAACAATTGTTAAATGTTAATTACATATCAATAAAACAAACTTAACTTAAAACCTGCTTAGAGTGCTTACCATTTTTTTTCGAAAATTTCAAAGAAAATATTTTGAGAAAAATATACATATTTTTGATCCCTTATTTTCTTGGGAAGTACTGGTAGTGCAGTGGATTCCTGCTAATTGAAACACCAATGTGTCAAGAAGAGGTAATGAAGCTCAGGGTTTCATGATAAACTTTTATCATTGTCTTACAAACTCAATTGACTAATCGCGCCTGTCAATCAAATAACCAGTCAACCAATTAAATTGTTCTCTTAAACCAGAAATGAGATTGAAATACGACATTGGCCACCATTTTTGTAAACCTTTTTGATTGGTTTCATGACTTAAATGTTGTAACTACAGCTTATTCACGTCATTTAACCCATTCCCACACAGTGACATTTTTGGACGCCCCTTGAGAAAGCATTAGGAAAAACATTGTGTAAAATGAAGAAATTGCTTATAACAAGCAATTTCTTCATTTTACACAATGTTTTCTTTCCGAAAAGTTTAAGAAATATAAAATTTCATCAACTTGAAATTGTCGTCTGCAACTTTTTCAATTTGGATCGGTCTAAAATTTCACTGCGTGGGCATGGATTAAGTCACCAACCATTTTACTTTTTTGTTACATGCTACAAGCAACATAACGCCATTTAAATTCGAAGTGGGAATTCCTTCAGTCAATGGGCGTGGCCAAAGCAGTTAGTGGGTGGGGCCAGCAATTGGTCACTTGCACTCATTAAGTCACACTTGGGAGTCAGTATAACTTGGTCAACTTATCAGATGGCAGCTTTTGGTATTTAAGCTCTCTGAACAGGTTCTTCATTGTAAACATGTGTAAAAGTACAAAATCTGTGCTATGTAATGTGACACAAAAAGGTATGCAAAAAATAATGACATGCCCACCCATTCAACCAAATTTTTTTTTCCAAAAATTGTACAATACCTTGTAGTGTGTTTGTGAAGAATAACAAAAAAGTTCTTTTTTTTTCGCTGGAATATTCAGTTCCAATTTGACTTTTTATCTTTGTTAAACCCCTCTCATGCTTAACTCCAAATATTCCTGTTTTCCCAGGAGGTATTGGCAAAGATCAGAGTGTATAAAGGTGCAGTCTGATCAAAGTCTAGATCACAGGTTTGTCCTATTTTAGCCTGAATTGTTTGGAAGATTTATTTTCAAATTAAATATCGACCCACAATCAGAGCCAACAGTGATTACAGTCCATTGATTTTAAGGCTGTTCATTAAAATGTTTTATTCATCATGAAAAGGGTTAAGCATTTCTCAATCTATAGTTCACTACAAATTCAGTGTCTATCAAGCCTAAGCATCACACTAACAGGGAATAAGTTATGAGAATATTGAACAGCAAACCTTGTATTCTTATGCATTTAAACCCATTCCCACACAATGGCACTTTTAGACGCCCCTGAGGGAAAACAATTTGGAAATCATTGTGGAAAATGAAGAAACTGCTTGTAACAAGCACTTTCTTCATTTTCAACAATGTTTTCTACACAGAAAGTTGAAACAATCTAAAATTCTATAACACTCAAATTGACATCTGTTGGGCCAGTCTAGAATTTTGCTGTCTGGTAATGGGTTAAACCATAGCTGACCCTGTCCTTTTTCTGTCTAAATTCGATACATTATATATTAAATAAATTTTTCATGAGATATATAAATGCCAATTTAAATGATTTTTAAGTAATTAGTCATTCTTTTTGCTGTCGGCTCATTCTTACAGAATACTTGCTAGAATTGTCACAAAGGAGACTAATACCACCGTAAACACTTTGTTACTTAAATAGCACAGTTGTCCTTTGATCTAGGTTGCTCGAAAACAATAGATCTCCTCCTTGAACGACATTTTTATAAAGTTTGAGTGGTCCTAGGTCAAATGGCTTATGACAGTCGTGGTGAAACCAATATACTCCCCTCTAGGTGGGGGTATATGAAAAAAATTTGTGAGCAAGGTTGCATATAAATGACCTTGATGGAGATGATTTACAACAAAAAGTAACCAAATACAATACTTAAAAGTGAAATGTTATTTACAAAAAAATTATCATTGTTTCAGAAAATGCATTACTCTTGAAAACTAGTTGATGTATCTGCTTTGAGATCAAGGAGAAGTTTCCATTGTTTTTTGGTCAACTTTCACTATTAAAACCTTATCAATATCAGAAGTTTCAGATATCTATGTCTTTTTTTCAACTCAATAGAAACTTTCATGTTTAAGCTATTCTAACACAATCCAGCTCTTTTACATCCCTCAGGCAAACAGCTTTGGAAACATTGTGAGAAATGTAGAATTGTTCGTAACAATGTTTTTCAACCCAAAAGAAAATAATTTTTCAATCATTTTATCAAACAAAAATTGCCATCTGCAAATTATTCCAACGTGGACTAAGTCAAACTTTGTCATCTGGTAAAAGGTTAATATAGAAGAAGGCCATACTAATGGTTTATGAAATGTTGGTTTGATTGAATGGGGTTTTACGCCGCTTTCAACTATCTTTCAGCTATATAGCGGCTGGAGCACCTAACGAACAAATCCTGGAATTTCTACAATTATTGACCCATTGGTGAGAGACAAATAGTCAGAAAGGATGAGTGCCGCCGTCAGGGATCGAACCCGGGACTGCTAGATTGACAGTCTGATGCGCTACCAACTGCGCTTTGACGGCGGCTAACAATTGTTGGACAATGGAGTCTTAGTAATTTCTAGTCATTGACTTGTGCACTTATTAAGAACTGGGATCAGCTTGCCAAATAGTGCAGATAGATTATATTCTTCACTTTGTGCTCTATAGATAGCTGCTGAACAAAAATATCATCCACCTAATCCAACAAACTCCAGGTTTTTAGCTCACCTGAGCACAAAGTGCGAGGTGAGCTATTGTGATCAGTCGTTGTCCGTCGTCCGTCCGTCTGTCCACAATTTCTTTAAAAATCTTCTCCTCCTAAACCAGTGGGCCAATCAAGTTGAAACTTTGCAGGGATGTTCCTTGGGTGAAGTTCTTCAAAAGTTGTTAAAAGAATTTAATTCCATTAAAAACTCTGGTTGCCGCGGCATTTGAAAATGGGAATCTTTAGTAATTCTTTAAATATCTTTAAAAATCTTCTCCACCTAAACCAGGGGGCCAATCAAGCTGAAACTTTGCAGGGATGTTCCTTGCATGAAGCTCTTCAAAAGTTGTTAAAAGAATTTCATTCTGTGAAAAACTGTTGTAACCGGGGCATATGAAAACGGGAATCTTTAGTAATTCTTTAAATATCATTAAAAATCCTCTCCTCCTAAACCAGTAGGCCAATCAAGCTGAAACTTTGCAGGGATGTTCTTGGTTAAAATTCTTTAAAAGTTGTTAAAAGAATTTAATTTCATCAAAAACTCTGGTTGCCGCGGCATTTGAAAATGGGAATCTTTAGTAATTCTTTAAATATCTTTAAAAATCTTCTCCTCCTAAACCAGTAGGCCAATCAAGCTGAAACTTTGCAGGGATGTTCCTTGCATGAAGCTATTCAAAAGTTGTTAAAAGAATTTCATTCCGTGAAAAAATGTTGTAACCGCGGCATATGAAAATGGGAAATTTTAGTAAATCTTTGTTGTCTTTTTTTTTCACAGACTACAAGGCCAAAGGCATTTATATTTTATATAGAGCATAATCATATGGTTCCTTACCAAGTTTTAAAATATTTAATCTCTTGGGTCAAAAATGACCCCGCCCCTGAAGTCCAAAGTTTGGAAAAATGCTAAATTAGAGCAATTTCAAAAGACTTCTCCTCTTAAACTATAAAGTCTAGGATATTCATATTGGGTATGTAGCTTAACTAGATAGTTTTGTACTATATCACTTAAAGTTGTCCTCCCAGGGTCAAAAACGGCCCTGCACTAGAGGTCCAAAAGTTGGGAAAAAGTAAAATTTGAGTATGTTAAAAAAAAAATCTTCATTTTAAGGCGGAGGGCATTTATATTTTGAGTGTAGCATAGCCTGGCTGTTATCTATCAATTTTTATTAAAATTATGTCTGTAGGTTACCCTTGCCCTGGGTGTCCAAAGTTCGTAAAAATGCTCAATTAGACCATGTTCAACAGTCTTCTCCTCCCAATCTACAAAGTCTTAGGCATTCATATTTGGTATATAGCATGTACAGATGGTTCTTTACCATGTTAGCTAAAATCTTAGCCCTGGGATAAAACATGGCACTGCCCTATAGGTCCAAAAGTTTGGAAAACATCCAATTAGAGCAACTTTGAAAGACTTCTTCTTCTGAAATATATGGTGAAGGGCATTCATATTTGGTATGTAGCATGACTGAATAATTTTGTACTATGCTATAGGAAAAAATGCTCTTAGGATAAAAAACGTCTCTGCTCCTGGGATCAAAAATTGCGTAAATCGCATTGAAAGACTTCTTAAATAGAAATGGAGAAATAGCTTGTCACTCCCTTTCTCACAATGCTTTTTCAAAGCTTTTTTTCCTGAGGGTGACAAATTAGGGGATAGTTTGGTAATGGATTAAACAATAAAGCCAAAGGCATTGATTTTTTTTTGGAAAGCATTACTGGATTGTTTGTACAACTTAAAATCTTATATGAGTTTTATTTATTTTGCTCAATTATTATACAAAAAAGGACTGTAATTTGCGGATGCCTCAGGTGAGCGATTTAGGACCATCATGGTCCTCTTGTTTACACCCCTTCCCTGGAAACAATTAATGAAAAGACTTGTGGGAATATTGAATTATCCCATTTCCTGACCACAAAACTTAACACTCATCAATATTGAAAGAAATGCAAGCGACATTTCAAAGCACTTTAACATTAGAAAATAAGTGCCAAATAAGGTAGAAATCATTGTTAGAAAAAGATGAATCCCTTGTTTCAAGCAATTTCTCCTTTTCCCACAAAGTTTTCTCAACCCATTTTCTCGAGGTGTAAAACTAATATGTAAACTGGGAATAAACAGAGCAAAGTTGATAATCTTCTGTCAGAGAATCCAACCTTTTTTACATACAAAAGTTTCAATAACTTTGGGTACTGTTGTTGCAAATGAAGTAATTACTTGCAATAAGCAGTTCCTTTCATCTTTCAAACTGTTTCTAACCAAAACCTTCCCTTATTTTCCAATTCCATGTATTTGAATTTTTGTCTGCATCTTCTTTCTGTTAGGACACTGGTCCTAACAGAAAGAAGATGTAGACAAAAATTCAAATACATGCATTTTGCTTGCTGTAAGTCAAGGTAGTTCATATAAGGTCATATTTTCAGGAAAAACCATCATCTGTAAAACAAGGTAGCTTGTCAAGGATTTCATCAACTAAGACTCTTCTGTGCCCTAAACCTTTCAATGTTCAATCAACCAAACATTGAAAATCTTTGTCTGTAACATACTAGTCAAAACTCACTTTTTGAAATACAAATATCATTTCTTTGATTTGGATGTGAGATTTGAAGCACTCTATGCCTGATATTAGCTTTGAGAATTCAGGTTTGAATAAATATGGATCTTAATAGACAGAAGTGAGTTTGAATTTTTACCCAGACTATGTATAGTTGCAACAGAAGCATTTGTTTGTATCACTTGGTTACCATTTTTTTAGAGGGGGGGGGTATATTTTTACACAGAAGTAGTCTAGTCTCAAAACTATAAACTTACTGGTAGTTCTTTTTCCTTTCTCATCTCAATGAGGAAAAATACTGTCTTATATTTGCTGTATTGAAAACTGATTGTAGTAACTCACTAATTTTTCACAATTCAATTTCAGAAATCAGTAGCCTACAGTCTATAGTTTTATTGTAGACTAATTATCTGATATGGCTTCCATATTCGTGGTTTAAATCCATGTAAACTAAATTCATGGTCCATTTTTCAGCATGCCAAGTCATCAAGCAGTAAAACAACATTCGAAAATTATTAATAAATATTTTAACACTTTCATGTTTTGCAAAATTTTAGATCTGTCCAAATTCAAGGTTTTATAAACGAGTGGATTTAATTTGCAAAATAACAATTTAGTAGGGTAGAAAATATTGTGGAAGAAGAAGAAATTGCTTGTTACAAGCAATTTCTTCTTTTTCAACAATATCTTCTCAAATGTAAAATCACAGGGACGTAAAAATCAGGGATTGAACTGGAAAGGGTTAAGAATATTCTATATCTGTGTCATCAACATATGAGTATAAAGAGATCTTCAAAAAGAGTCTTGGAAATGTGATTACAGATATAAAGTTAATTACATTTTTTTTTTCAAATCTTTTGAAATCTCCATTCCTTTCCATTATGACTTAAAAATCAAATTATGTTTAAGGAAATAAGCCCTTTACCTTAAGTTTTATTGCTTGGTGAAATGTTTTGGAGACATTTACCAATTACCTCTGAATTATCAAATAGAATTACATTTAAATAAATCTAGTTAATAAAATTTTATATAAGATCTAGATTTAGTTTGTAAGGGTATCATAATCTCAATTTTAACCAATTTAAACATAATCCTCCATTTTGAGCAGCTGTAGAAAAACCACTATGGAAAACAATGAGAAAAGGATTTTTTTTTTGTGATATACATTTTCTAAAATACCATTTTCCTACTATATTTTTCCCTACCCTATTTGGAAGTTGGTTTTCAATTCAAATGAATTTTTTATTATTGTCTACTTTCTCAGTCAATTTGTATCAGTCGGAAATTTGTTCCGGTTAACCCATTACAACACAACCCTGCATTTTAATGTGTCAAAGTAATATAGCTTTCGAAAACATTGAGAAAAAGATTAATTAATTCTTATTTTCTCACAGTGTTTTCTACCTCGTAAGATATTTATTTTTGAGTTTAAACCAACCACATCTGCAACCTCTTTCAAATAAGACCAGTCTAAAATTTGTCATTTTATGAATGGTTAACTCATTACCCACACAATCATGCCTCCTAGAAAGAAAAAAGATTCAGAAAACAATTTGGAAAGTTATCCACAATGTCTTCCCAAAAAGTCTAAGATTTAAAAAAAAATCCATCAAATAAAAGTTGTTGTCTGCATCATCTTTGAATTTGGACCAGTCTTAAAAGTAATGTTCTAGTAATGGGTTGAAGTGATAAGGGAATGATATTCCTACAAAATTTCAAACCCTACTGTTCAATCACCTCTTACTATATTGTTGGTAGCCATGAGAAATGTCGTATCTACAGCTTTATTGAGTAGAAGTTACATTATTTTGAAAGCCTACTGACAAAATACATATAATCCTTACTTTGAAATACAATACCATGAGAAACATTAATGGGGCTAGAAGAAATTGCTTGAAAGAAACAATATCTCTTTTCCCCAAAAAGTTGGAAAGATTGACTTGAAAGAAAATGAATTATACAAATAATACATTTCAAATGTTTTCAGAAATAATGTACTAAATGAGGAAGAATCCAAGGTAAAAGGTAATTGTCTCCAATTTGTTTGAGAATCATTTAACGTCTTTTTCTTTCTTGTCCCGCTTTATCTCCACCATCAGACATCCCGTCAGTGCCAGGCATACTACCGTCAGCGTCAGTCATGTCCTTGAAATAGTCGCACCTCTCGCAGTGACAGGAGGCCATCTTTCTTCGACAAATATGAGTGTACGTTGGTAGGATGAAACTCTCATTGAAGATTTCTAGAAACAATCCATTTAATACATTACCACAAAATCAATTCAACAGATAAAACACCATGACAATAGCCTGCTTGCCTTTTAACATGCAATATCAACTTTTTGATGCTATATTTCCACAAATCAAACATATTTTGTATTATCATCTTAACCCATTCCCACACAGTGACGCTTTTAAACGCCCCTCAGTACGGAACTTTTTGAAAACATTGTGGAAAATGAAGAAATTGCTTGTTACAAGCAATTTCTTCATTATCCACATTGTTTTCTACCCCAAAAGACAAAGATTTTAAAGGTTTCATTAACTTGAAATTGTCATCTGTACCTTCTTTCAAATTGGACGAGTCTAAAATTTTCTTGTGTGGGAATGGGTTAAATCCCTTTGAAATTGGATTAGTCTTATATACTATTGTCTAGTACACCAATTACCAGATAAATTTCTAGTTTAGACTGGTCCAAATTGAAAGGAGTTGTAGACAACAATTTAAATTTATTAAATTTTAGATTTTTTTTCAACTTTTTTGGTAGAAAACATTGTGTAAAATTAAGAAATTGCTTGTAACAAGCAATTTCTTCATTTTCCACAATATTTTCCCAATTATTTTCCTTGAGTGGCATCTAAAAGCACCATTATGTGTTAATGGACTAAGGGGTTTAGCAAAAGACATCATTTCAAGTAAATCAATGAAAGTGGCTTCTACAAAAAAAAATTGCCTGAATTTCAAATACTCTTGAAAAAAAAATAGGAAATACAATGTATAAATTTCAGAGCCCAAAATACACAAAAAGTAATGCTATAGATGAGAAACAAATATACAATGCTTGGAGAAATTTTGACCAAAAAATAGGGAGATATATTAACCAACTACCATACAAAGTGCCTTTCTGACACCCTAAAGATATACAATCATGTAAATTTTGTGGAAAAAAGAGAAATTGTTGATGATAAGCAATTTCACCTTTTCTCACAATGATTTCTAGCCTATTTGGCACTTAATTTTAAAAGTAAGTGCAATTTTGCAACATCATCTGCTTTTTTTTTCAGTTTTGACCAGTCTGAAATTTTGACAATGGGTTATTGAAAATTTGAATTCTACAAGAAGCCTCTTTTCTAAATAATGAGCCTTAAATTGAAAATCTGTAAAACTGCATTGGCACAATATCTAAAGGAGTTCAAATATGAACATTTTTCTAATTTTGTGGAGGGGCTGTATATATAAAGGGGGAATCAAATACCACTGCATTACAGTTTGATACAAGCAAATGACCAATCGCTGGCCCCGCCCACTGACTCGTTTGGCCCCACCCATTAATTCTGACGGGAAGTTCTGCTTTGATTTTTAACAGTGTTATTTTACAGAATTTATGACCAATAGCACATTACAAGTAAGTAGAATCTTTGGTTGGTGACCTAAATGTGTAACTACAGCTTGAATAAGCAGTAGTTACTGTATTTAACCCATTCCCACACAACAAAATTTTAGACTGGTCCAAATTGATAGAAGCTGCAGACGACAATTTAAAGTTGATGGAATTTCGAATTTCTTTGTCTTTTTTAATAGAAAACACTGTGGATAATGAAGGAATTGCTTGATACAAGCAATTTCTTCATTTTCCACATTGTTTTCCAAAGTATTTTTCTTGAGGGGCGTAAAAAGGAGGGCTTGAGTTGGAATGGGTTTTAAGTTGCTAAACCAACAAAAATGATGAACCAAAATGGCTACCAATGTGGAGTGCAAACTTAACTTCAAGTCTAAATGATTGATTTCATTGGTCGACTAATTATTTGATTGACAGACGCAATTGGTCAATTGTATCAAGAGAAGTGGTATTGCCACTGAGATTCAAAAAAATATCTATACTACAGCTCTGAAATGCATATACACATAATAACAATGAATTCCCACTTACGCATGTCGTTTTCCATAGAATGATCCCAAATACTGTAACCACCAGATTTAACAGTCAGTGGGTCAGAGACATCTTCAGGCTCCATTTCACCATGAGCCTCTTTAGCTGAAATCAAGGAAAAACAACATTTTAACAAGAACTGTCGCCTGTAAGGGCTGATGAATACCCCCCACTGCCACCTCTTTTTAAATGCCAAATAACAAATATCAAATGCTGTAGGCCTCTCTGTTTTGGAGAAGAAGATTTTTTAAAGTTTTCACTTATATGCAACTATGTAAAACTTCAATTACTTGTGACCCCCAGGGACGGGCAAACTTTTGACCCTAGGCCATAACAACAATCTTGATAGAGATCCACCAAATGATGCTACATACCAAATATGAAAGCTGTAAGCCTTATGGTTTTGGGAAAGAAGATTTTTTGAGTTATCACTATATAAGCCTATGTAAAACTTGTGACCCCCGGGGATAGGCCAATTTTGACCTGGGGGCCATAATTTGAACAATCTTGGTAAAGGTCCATAGGATGATGATACATACCAAATATTAAAGCTGTGGGCACTTCTGTTTCAAAGAAAAAGATGTTTAAAAGTTTTCACTATATGAGCCTATGTTCAAACTTGTGACCCCCCAGGACGGGCCAATTTTTACCCAGAAAAATTATTAAAGTTTTCACTTTATACACCTATGTAAAACTTGTGCCCTCTGGGGACAGCCAATTTTGACCCTGAGGCCATAATTTGAACAATCTTGATAGAGGTCCACTAGATGATGCTACATACCAAATATCAATGCTGTAGGCCTAATGGTTTTCAAAGAAGAAGATTTTAAAGATTTTCTGAAATTCAGCCTTTTTATTGTCATGGCAACCAGAATTTTGCATGGAATTAAATTCTTTGAACAACTTTGAAAGAGCTTGACCAAAGGAACATTCCTGCTAAGTTTGATCAATATCTGTCCAGTAGTTTTAGCTGCAGAGAGTACATCATTTTATATATTCTATTTGGGATAATCATTCAAAGGGGCATAACTCCTGAAAGAGTTGATTAATCATTATGAAAATTGCAGGTGCACAAGTTCCCATTGCAGGGAAGATTTCGTGAAAGATTCAGCAAAATTGGTCTGGAAATGTGGGAAGAGATTTTTGTTTTTCAAATAGCACATCTACTCATGACAGATCAATTATGCTAAGTAATATTGAAATCCATTATTGAAGCAGCTGTGCTCTGGAAAAGCTTAATCTTAACATTCAACCTTGAGCTGTGACCTTGAGAACAATTGTGTAAAGTTATTTGATCTTAATTCTAAATTTTCATGTTTGACCTTGAGCTGTGGCCTTGACCTTAGAGCTATGCTCTGGGCATGCCTAATCAAGGGGTTAAGAAGGGAAACATACATCTAAATCAAATCTGTGCAAATACTTTATAGAACATTTTAAACTCTTGATCAAAATATATAGAGAGGTTTGCAGGACAGCTACATTATGTGGATATAGTATCCATTATATTTAAATTAATAATATCAGTAACAGTATCACCACAAGACATCAGTCTATCACTGTTTTAAATGCCAACTGAATAAGTACCTTAACCCTTGTCATACTGAATAAATAATCTGTCTCTAAATTGAGTCAAAATCAAAGGGTTAAAAGCACTGGAAACACAAGTTGTTGGTCAATATTTGTTTTGAAAATTAATCTTGTAAACAGTTCTGGCTTGAAGGGAATAAACAGGTGGTGTTGACAAAGATCAGACTGTACATATGTACAGGCTGATCTTTGTCTATGCCTCCTACCAAAACAGGAATATTCTGGATTCAGCATGAGAAGGGCATATAGTTAAATATCAATCACAATCAGGAGTGCATTATTTAAATGAAGGTATTGCGGTATCTCTGATACCAATTTGGTTTAAATTGGCCAAATAAGTTTGAAAGGGTAACCTTCCTTATTTCCATTTAAGCTCAATCACCCTGTGGCTCTGAATTTTATCAGTTTTGAAAGAGGTCAATGAACTGATGATTCATGCAAAATTTAAGATACTTTGACTTCAGGGTCAGGAGGAGATTTTTTTACACTCTTGTCATAGCAACCAGAGTTTTCAACTGATTTTAATTCTTTGGTCGAAATCATCCCAGTGGTTTGGAAGGAGATATGGTTTTTAAAATCCTTCTTTATTTCCATATGAGCTCCCCCTCTCCTGGGGCTTCACCCCTGGGGGTCCGAGGATGATGATTTTATCAATTCTGAAAGAGGTCAATGTACTGTTGCTTAACGCAAAGTAGCAATACTCTAGGCCCTCTGGATTAGGAGGAGATCACTTTTAAAGATTTTATTTAAATTACAATTTTGTTACCATGGCAACCAAAGTTTTTAAAGGAATTAAATTCTTTTAGCAATTTTTAAAGAACACCACCAAAGGAACATTTCTTTGGTTGAAAGCTGCCCAGTGGTTTGGGAGGAGATACCGTTTTAAAAATCCTTCTTTATTTCCATACAAGCCCCCTTCCCTGGGGATCTGTCCCTGGGGACCGGAGGGTAATGATTTTAGCAAGTGGGTTGGAAGATATCATTTTAAAAATCCTTCTATATTTCTACATAAGCAAGATTTTGTTAAAATTTCAGTTTTGTTGCCATGGCAACCAAACTTTTAAACAGATTTCAATTCTTTTAGCAATTTTTAAAGGGCTCCGCCCAAGGAACATTCCTGCGAAATTTGGTTCAAATCTGCCAAGTGGTTTGGAAGGAGATGTCGTTTTAAAAAAATCCTTTTTTATTTCTGTATAAGCCCAATCCCCCTGGGGATCCAAGGGTGCTGATTTAAAAAATTTTGAAAGAGGTCAATATACTGATGCCTCAGGACTTAGTCCTTTTGGTTCAGGAGGAGATAATTTTTAAAGATTTTATCAAAATTTCAGTTTTGTTGTCATGGCAACCAGAGTTTTAAACAGATCTTAATTGTTTTAACCCTTTCCTGTATAATCACTGGTTTTTACGTCCATGCAATTTTATACTTAAGAAAATATTGTTATAAAAGAAGAAATTGCTTGTATCAAGCAATTTCTTCTTTTATCACAATATTTTCTACCATTATATACTGCTATCGTTTCAAATTGCACTCACTTTTCATAGTCGTCTGTACCATGTTTCAAATTGGGCCAGTCTAAATTTTCGAGAAACAGGAAAGGGTTAAGCAATTTTTTAAGGGCACCACCTGAGGAACATTCCTACCAAATTTGGTTGAAATCCGCCAAGGGGGCTGGGAGATGTCGTTTAAAATTGTTGACACATGGCGGATGAGGCACGACAGACAGAGGACTATCAAAATACCTCACCATGAGCACTATATTTTTAAGTTTTCCTTCTTTATTTCTATGCAAAATCAGGGATCGCACAGAAAAGGGCTCATTTTCAGAATATGGTAATTCTTTGTAGTATTTTGGTACAGGGTCAATAGATGATGATTAATATATAATATCAAAGCCTTAGGCCTTATGCTTTGGAAGAAGAAGATTTTTAAAGTTTTCCTTCTTTATTTCTTTGTAAATCAGGGATAGCACAGAAAAGGGCTCATTTTCAAGATATAGTAATTCTTTGAAGTATTTTGGTAGAGGGTCAATAGATGATGATTAATATATAATTTCAAAGCCTTAGGCCTTATGCTTTGGGAGAAGAAGATTTTTAAAGTTTTCCTTTTTAATTTCTTTGTAAAATCAGGGATAGCACAGAAAAGGGCTCATTTAAAAGATACAGTAATTCTTTGAAGTATTTTGGTAGAGGGTCAATAGATGATGATTAATATATAATTTCAAAGCCTTAGGCCTTATGCTTTGGGAGAAGAAGATTTTTAAAGTTTTCCTTCTTAATTTCTTTGTAAAATCAGGGATAGCACAGAAAGGGCTCATTTAAAAGATACAGTAATTCTTTGAAGTATTTTTGTAAAGAGTCAATAGATGGTGATTTATGGAAATATCAAAGTTCTTGTCTTTATGGTTTGGGAGAAGAAGATTTTTAAAGTTTTCCTTTTTTATTTCTATGTAAAATCAGAGATCACATAGAAAAGGGCTAATTTTCAGAATATGGTAATTCTTTGAAGTACTTTGGTATTGGATCAATAGGTGATGATTTAGACCTAATATTAAAGCCCTAGGCCTTTTGGTTTCGGAGAAGATTTTTTTTATTTTCCTTCTGAATTTCTTCGTAAAATCAGGGATCACACAGAAAAGGGACAATTTTCAGAATATGGTAATTCTTTGAAGTATTTTGGTAGAGGTTCAATAGATGGTGATTTATAAAAAATAGCAAAGCTCTAGGCCTTTCGGCTTGGGAGGAGAAGGTTATTTAAATATTTTCACTCTGTTGCCACGGCAACCAAATTTTACTATGGATTTTGAAAGAGCATGAGCTTAGTATCATGTCTGTGAAGTTTTGTTAAAATTCCATGGTCAGTTGAGGAGGAGAAGATATTTTTGTAATTGTGAACAGACAGACAGACGGACGGACACCAGACTAAGACTGATCACAATAGCTCACCCAGAGCACCTTGTGCTCAGGTGAGCTAAAAAATGGGAAATGTTAAAACATAATTTTCTAAATCAGTTCATTCAGCATTATGTTGGGCAATACTGGCACTCAAGCACCTCAAGTTTTGTAATGGTGAACCAACAAACAGATGGATGGACAGACCCTGGATGATGACTAATCACAATAGCTCAATCCCAGCACTTCATGCTTAAAATAAAATGGTTTGTTGACCACCTTTACATTGTGGCTTCAGCTTGAATCAGCTAAGTTATGACCAACAAGAATGTCAAACAATGTGAAAGTTCAAAACTCACTTCCAGTCTAAATGTAGGATTTAAATGAAAGACAAGATTTGTAAATTTCCTACTAACCTCTATCCAATAGCAAATCTCTCATGATAACAGACAGCCCAAACGCCTTGGATTTTTGACGTATAAAGTCCCTAAACTTCTTAACTTTACAAATTTTCGTCTTAACTTCTGTTTTAAGATAAGCAATGGCTATCTTTTCTTCACATTTTATTTTGGATAAGCGATCAATTCCTTGGATGCAACCATTCATTCTTATTCTTGCAGCATTCAACTTGGACAGCACATCAAGGCCATTAAGTTTCTTAAATTCTTCAACATGGTGGCTATCAAAAAGACTGATGTATGGGCCCTCAGACACATCAGGACTGCCTTGGAAGTTGCTAGTTCCCGAGTGGTAGTCACGTAGCAACTCAATAATTTTGTCGTAGATTTGGTCAAAACAGCTGTTTTCAGTACCATGCATGGATTTTAGTCGTACCATTATCGCTGTAATAGTTTTGGCATACATAAGTAACTCTGATTCAGATATATCTTCTTGCTTGAAAATAGACCTTATCATGTTCTCAATTTTCATTTCTTCTCCTTGGTATTCTTTTTCTCCAATTTCAATCATGGTATCTGTATTTGATTCCATCTTCAATTTTTTCAGTGCCTTTAGCATTGCTATCTTAATAGCGTTGTTCAGCTTTGTTCCAAAAGTCCCTGTATTTTCATCTAATTTATTCAATTCTGTATCAATTTCTATTGAGGATTTCTGGAAAAAATATTAATTTCATAAGGCTCCTTTTGCTGTGATACTTGACGGATCAGGTCTAACGTCAACATCAATAAGTATTATTATTGTACAATTATTCTGTGAAAGTTTGTAGAAAATCAAATGAAAGCTATGGACTTGGTAACAAGAATTTCTAAATGATATTTTCATAAGGTCCCTTTTCCGTGTTTCTTGATAGTTCAAACCCTGTTTCCGAAAGAATGATCATTATGAACTTTTAAAAAGGGTCACCCAAGGAATATTCAAGCCAAGTTTGGTTGAAATTTGCCCAATCATTACTGAGGAGAAGATGTTTAAAGATTTCAAAGACAGAAACTGCCCCGCCCTTCCACGCCGAAATTTGGGCATAAATCAAAATTTCGCAAACAACTTTTGAAAAGAATCACTCAAAAAGATTCATGCCAAGTTTGGTTGAAATTTGCCCAATGATTAATGAGGAGAAGATGTTTAAAGATTACAAAGTGAAAAACTGCCATGCCCTGCCATGCCCAAATTTGGACATAAATCAAAATTTCGCAAAAAACTTTTGAAAAGGGTCACCCATGAGCATTCCTGCCATGTGCGATTGATATCTGACCAGTGGTTACTGAGGAGAAGATGTTTAAAGAATTTTTTACGCCTTCCGACGCACAAGACAAAACATGATCACAAAGCTAAAATGTGGCTTTTTTTCTCATAGCAGGTAGACCATCATCTTAGATTTTCAGGCAAATTTTTATCATGATTATTAGTTATTTACAGAATTTGAATAACTTAAGTCAAGCAGGCCATAGAAAAACTGTCATAATTGGCAGATAACCCAATCATAATTGCGACAGTTTGTTTTAACTGACCATTTACTTTCAATCTCTTGGCAAATTTAATGCACCCACAATTGAAGTGCAAAGATTTTGTTTAATTTTCCATCCAAATAACACCATTTTTTTCAATGACTGTACATAATGACAGAACAAGAATTAATCATCGACTCAATATTTGACTTAGACTACCAAAACATTGTAACAATTGTCTGAACATGCTGCAGTTACAATCTTCTCATTTACAAATGTTGATATGCACTGGATTCTATCAATTGTTAAAACCAAGCTGTAGAAAAACAACAATTATTTTGTAAAGCTAATCTTTAACTAAGTATTTTTCCAGTGAACAATCATTAATTTCAGGTTGTCCTTGCTGGTTTCTTGAAATTCTACATTAAGTTATTTGAAAAAAATGTATAAAAATATACAAAAATAAAATACGAACAAATATTTAATATTTTAGTCAATATTGGGAGTGTTATCAGGATTTATCATGTGTAATTTTCAGATCCATGGGTAAAATTTATAACCTTGGGTTGGGGAAGGGTGTGTGTGTGTTACAGTCTTATAGCATAATAACTTCACTTCTTCCGCTGTTTCATTTCTTGGACCACAAATACAGCGTTTTTAAATAGAGTTGCAGATATGTACAAGGTTTGGTCGCCCTAAGACGATATATCATATGCAAATCCTATATATTTGAATTACTATAAACACAGGAAAGTAGAATCTGGAAAAAATGAAATCCTTTGAAATAAAGTCCTCTATCAAGCAAGGCATCCATATGATGCCTGATATGAAAGAAAAGAGTTTGAAAGTGGAGTGTGATTAAGTCGGGATATACAGCACACTTGTCAGTCATTTGTAGGCCTTGCATCACTTCAAATTTTATATAACCAAATTTGATGAATATTTAGTCAATATACCTGCTTGTCAATCAAGGCTTTGCTTATTGATAAATCGTTTTGTATATTTATGTGTTTTTAAGGGATCATTACAAATTTTTGCAAACAATCCTTATGACCCTACAAAATCCTGTGAAAGTTTCAAGTGTAGACTTTCTGACATAAACAAAATGTTTTGAGTGGAATTCCAGAAGTCCAAATTTTTCTTTGTCATGAACAGGTTCTCACTTATTTCCAAAGGAATGATCCAACAAGCATCCTGTGAAAGTTTCATGAAAATCAAATAACCATGCCATTTCAATAACTTGTTGGGCCTTCAGCCAGTGGACAAAATAAATATTGTGTAGACCCATTCTCACACAAAGACATTTTTTTACACTTCTCAAGAAAACTAGATGGTTGTCCCAGGACAACTGCTGTCAAGCCCACAAAGTTTTGTAGGCATCATGCTCCGGACAAGCACAATTTTAGTGTTTGACCGTGAGCTGTGACCTTGACATTAGAACTATCCCAAAAATTCTTTCAAATGGCACATCTACTCATGATGGAGAATAATTGTGCCAAGTTATTTTGAAATCCATCCATAAATGTAGGAGTAATTGTCCGGACAAATTCGGACGAACAGACAGGCGGGCTAACAGACTAACACACATACATAGATTTGTCATAGTGACAACAACCAAAAGTGGGCTCGACAAAAAAACTTTTGAAAAAATTGTGGACAATGAAGAAACTGCATGATTGTTCATTATCCACAATTTTGTCCACAAAGATTTTTCATCAAATATTAATTGCCGTCTGAATTTGAATTAGGATCAGTCTAACATTTTGTTGTCTGGTAATGGATTAATGAGGATTTTTCATTTTCATCTTGATACAACCCCCTTTTCTAAGTTACTTGAAGGAATTGATACAATAAAAATGAACAATCCTTATGATTTTGTGCGACTTTGAGGGGAATCTAATGGTAACTATTTACTTCATCCATTTCTGTTTCTTGAAATTTTAGACTGGTCCAAATTGAAAGAAATTCCAGACAACAAAAAATTGGATTTAATTATAAATGAAACCATCCTTTATGGTAGAAAATGTGAAAAACATTTTTCCACAATTTTTTCTCAAGTATATAATTATAGCAACGTAAAATCGATGTTTGAACAGGAAAGAGTTAATCTCATTCACAGGAAAATATTAATTTAAAGACAAAGGTATGGGTTTATAGATGCTTTGAAAACCAACTTCTCCTAACCTTTTTTATTTCAATATGTATTGATATTGTATGAAAGAGAGAGAGAGGTAATGGAGTCTAATGACTGCTGCCCCATTATATAGATCGGTGAACTGGGGCACTGTCTGTAAAGTGTAAAATCACACCATCCACCACTGGTGGGACTCATGGTTGCATGTTGAGCACATTTACCATCTGGCCTTTTCCTTCAATGTTTTCATGAATATCATACATCAGGTCTATATTTAAAACTAATATTGTATTGCAGAGTGTTGATGTAATTAGAAAGTAATTTACCTCTGCCCATGTATTGTAAACAGATTTGAAGGCATTCTCCGTCATGTCAGGGAATTGAGTGGTTTGTACACCATCTAATTCCTTCAAGGCACTGATAATGCTATCAGCAGTTACTGAAATAAATAATCAAATATTGGCAGACATAAACTAGAATTATCTCATGGTAGACTCTTACTTCCCCACCAGCACTTTGTCCCTGAAGTAGCACAGTCGACCTTTGGCCTACATCCTCCTAAATGTTAATTATGACATTGACCGTTGACCTACATGACCTAAAAACAATAGGGCACCTCCTTGGGTCATGGGCAACATGTGTATGAAGTTTCAAGGGCCAAGGTCAAATGGCTTAGGAGATAGAGCATGGAAACAGTTTTCAATCGAAGTTCAATTGTGACCTTGACTTTTGACCTACATAACCCAAAAGCAATGGGGCACTTTCTTGGGTCACTAGAAATAAATTAATGAAGTTTCAAGGTAGGTTGGTAAATTGGTTCATGAGTTAGAGCATGGAAACAATTTTCAACCAAAGTTCAATTGTGACCTTGACCTTTGACCTATATAACACAAAACTAAAGGGCTCTTCCTTGGATAATTGGCAATAAATGTATGAAGTTTCAAGGTTGTAGGTCAATTGGTTCTTGGGTTAGAGAAGACAGAGACAGACAGACAGCCATGGTGAGACTTATATGCCTCCCCCTACTTCGTGGGTTGGAGGTATAATTCTGAAGTATAAAATAGCAATACCAATCCCCCTACCTGTGATCTCAAGGCTATGTTTTTGTGCCATTGTCTCCAAAAAATAATAATTATCCAAATAATTTTAAGACCAAGCCCCCTTGGACCCAAAGCTCTGATAGCTGTATAATTAGTGTGATTCATCATTTTTGTAAAATATCCCCACTCTTTTTGAACCATGGGGACAATGTCCACCACTTGCTTTCAATACTTAGGCAGATACCCTGGCTACCAGCAGTAAATAGTTTTTATGTGAATCTGTGCAAGATCAATTTCTGCCTAAATCTTCTCCTCCAAAACCACACTTACAAAATATCAATGTTCAAACAGGAGGAGAAGATTTCTAAAAGATTTCCTTCTACTTCTTCAACATCAGAAAGAGTGTGCCAGGTGTATGGGATTTTCAAGATATTCTATTTTGTTTCTAAATTAATTTTTGGTATGCTGAATTATTAATCCTTTACAATATTTCATTAAGATCAAAGGGCTGATGGCAATGTAAGCATCTAGTGTGGGTAAATTTTCATTTTCATAAGCAGGTTGTGTAGACATTTAGATCAGACTGCACTTATGTGCAGGCTGATCTTGGTCTATACCTTCTGCCAAGACAGGAACATTCCAGGTTCAGCATGAGAAGGGTTAAAATAGTGTGCACCCAAAGCTCAAATATGACTTAAGGTCATCATATAAACAACCTTGTCGAGGTACACTAGGAGATTCTACTTCATTTCTGATGTGGAGCCTAAATTTGACCCAAGGGCATCATTTAGGTCTAAGGGAAGTAAATCATTTTCCCGTCATCTGTCAGGTAAGTATAGGGAAACTCCAGTTCATTTCAACACAAGATCAAGGTAGCCTCTGATTTGACATTAATATTGGAATTCAAAATCAATGATTTTTTCATGACCTTTTATATTCTGTTGAAAAAATACAAACCCAAAAGTAACGTTTTTAAATCATTTTGGCAATTTAACAGCAGGTTTTAAAAAAGGGGAAAATCTTTTTAAATACCATAGAAACACTTGTGAAAGGAGGGTCATCTCATAAAGATAAGGGATCATCCATACTGAAATTTATTCTTTTTTCTGTTTCTTTTTGATATATGAATTGATGTTTTTTATTTTAAAGTAGGTCTGATCATTCTCGTAAACTCTTGGACAGAGTTGTAAGCAAATAAGTGATAATGGTCATTTATGGAAAATGATTTACTCTCTTTAGACCATCATGTGAACAAACTTTGTACAGGTTTACTGGGAGAGTCTACATACTAAATATTAATGCTAAACTTTCTGTTTTCAGAGAAGATGATTTTATAAAAGTCTTCCTGCTTTGTATCTATGTTAAAATAGGGTGCAAATGGTGCACATGGTGGGCAGAAGCCAAGTATGACCCAAAGGGCATTATGTGAACAACTTTATAGAGGTTCCCCATGAAATGCTGTTTACAAAATATCTAGTTTAACCCTTTCCCATTCAATCCCTGGTTTTTACGTCCCTGTGCATTTATACTTGAGAAAACATTTTAGAAAAAGAAGAAATTGCTTGTAACAATATTTTCTACCACTTAGAATGGTTTAATTCCAAATTGTATCAAATTTTCATTGTCATCTGCAACCTCCTTCAATTAGGACAAGTCTAAAATTTCAAAAAACAGGAAAGGGTTAAGACAGAAAAAAAGATCAAAGTTTTCTATCTTTTATTTCAATGTAAATTAAGGTGTGCCCTGGAGGGGCCCCAAAATGAATCAAGGAGAATCATTTAAACAAAGCTGATAGAGGCTTCCAGTGCCATTTTAAATGTTGGCCCCTACAAGAAATAAAATTATATTTGAAGGACTTGAAAGAAGGTGAAATTGCTACATATTCATCAAGAGCTTATTTTCGCCCCAAATTTTCAGTGATATATCTTATATTGAAGTGAAAAGTAAATAAATTTGTTGTTTACTTCATATCTCTATGAGAGATTTATCAATGAATCAACATACTGCTGAGAATTTTGGTCCCCCCCCCCTTTAGAATTTGTCACTCCCCCTATTTCAGCAATTCAACGAGGCAGCTACTCCTCTTGGAAGAAAATCCTAAATGCATCACTGATTCAAAGTAAAATCCTTGACTGGTATTTCTATGCCTACCAGACTCAAAAACACTCAGCAATATGTTGATTCATTGATAAACTTCTATTAAAGATATGTAGTAAACAACTAATTTATTTAGTTTTCACAAGCTTTTGATGAATATGTAGCAATTTCACCTACTTCCAAGTCCTTCAAGTATAACCCACTTTATTTCTTGTATGGGCCAACATTTAAAATGGCAATATCTGTCTTAGTCATATAACAAGAGCCATGTCAGACATGGTCATCCCCCACCGTAAAAGCTTGATAGTAAACTGAAGCCAGCTAGATTTAGGCTTCTTGTGCACTGCATTTCTTCTCAATGAGTTCAATAATAGCTAATATACTTTCAGAGATATGCTCAGGACAAAATCTAAGTCTTCAAAACAAAGGGCAAAGGGCAATAACTCCGAAATTATGCAGGCAAGAGTTGTGTTTCTTGTGCACTGCACTTCTCCTCAAAAAGATCTATTCACCTATGAAGTTTCAAGTCAATAGCTATTATACTTTCAGAGAAATGCTCCGGATAAAATCTTAGTCTTTAAAACAAAAAAGGGCAATAACTCCAAGATTATGCAAGCAAGAGTTGTGGTTCTTGTGCACTGCACTTCTTCTCAATGAGATGTATCCACCTATGATGTTTGTAGTTTATAGCAATTATACTTTCAGAGATTTGCCCCAGACAAAATCTTACTCTTTAAAACAACAAAGGGTAATTACTCAAAAATTATGCAAGCAAGAGTTAAGGTTCTTGTGCACTGCATATGGGGTAATAGTTATAAATAGTAAGTATTTTCTCGAGTACAGTACTGTCCACAGGTTATTTTTTAATTGTCATTTGTCTTTTTTCACTTTTTTAATACCCCCATTGGTTGATAGAAGTTAAAACTTTGTAGCTCGATTACTCCCCCAACAAATTAGTAAAGTTGCATGAGCGAATTAAAAAACCCGGAGGATTCTTGTGATTGAGCAACCTAGATGCAAACTGTAGAATGATTAAAATAAAAGTACCAGTAGAGGTAGTACCCTCAATCACGGTGCAAATCAGTGATTTGGTTTTTTGCAGGTCATTTTTGATGAATGGGGTTACATTTTCAAATAGTACTACAAGAAATTATGAATCAATTCACGGGCAAGGATAAATTTTTCACATTTTCATCAGTTTCCTAGAAGCATAATTGAAATGAATTCAGTAAAATTTTACAAGTCCAACATCCTTAATTTCATCCAAGTTAATGCAAAGGAATGATACACAAACTTAATCTTCATCTCATGATTATCGAATCTCACATATAAAGTCAAATAAAAGATTGATAATCATTTACAAGGGATTTTAGTTTTCGATCACATGTGACCCATTATCTAACCATTATCTAGCTTGAACCAGATATCATGGAGACAAACATTCTGACAAAATATCAAGAAATTTTAACCAATAATATGATCTCTAAAGTGCACACGAGGCTTTTCTAAGATTTGACCTAGTTGACCTAATGTGATACAATGTCAAACTTGACTGAGATATTAAAAAGCAAAACATTCTGACCAAAAATCAAGGCATTTGAGCCAAAATTGTGGCCTCTGGAGTGCCACTGAGTTTGCCCCCCCCCCATTGCACAGCCAAGTAAACTGAAATCCACCCCCTCAATGATTGATTAATTGAATGGGATTAACACCACTTTAAACAGTATTTTAGACATATTAAGGGGGCTTGAGCACCTAACCATAGGTTCCTGGTATATCTCGCACCAGTACTACTATTGTGGGTGCAAAAAAACGGAACTGTGTGGAAATGGGTTAACCCATTCCCAGACGGCAAAATATTAGACTGGTCCAAATTGAAAGGAGTTGCAGACAAGAATGTTAAGTTGATGAATTTTTAGATTTTTTCAACTTTCTTGATAGAAAACATTGTGTTAAATGAAGAAATTGCTTATTACAAGCAATTTCTTCATTTTAGACAATGTTTTCCCAAGTGTTTTTCTTGAGGGGCGTCCAGAAGCGTCAATGAGTGGGAATGGCTTAAAAATGATAGGGTTTTGCACCAGGTTAAAAGTTGAAATTTGAGTTTCCTAGATTCAAATTCACAGAAGCAATTACAAGTTGAAGGAATTTTAAGATTTTCTTCCTTTTAGGTAGAAAACATGTGGATAACGAAGAAATTGCTTGTAACAACAAGAGCACCGCCTACGCTTGGCTGTTGGGAGCTAGATAGTGGACAAAATGCACTTAGAGTTATCCCCTTGATAGTATAGGTTGCTCTTTTGATAGTGAACAAGTGTGCCAAGGTTTAAGTGAATGCCTCTAGAAGAACAAGAGATATCACAAAATGTCAAAGTTTTCGCACGCGGACGACAACAACAACGACATAACCAAGGCTATAGCAATACCTCGGGTTTTCTCCGAAAACAGCTGAGCTAAAAACTTGAAAATATCCAAAAGCTATATGAGATATATTAAATTGCTGATACCAGGATTCTACTGTATTACATTGTTGCGTCATTTAATAGCTAACTTGACTTGCAACTCAAACCTGAACTCAAGACAAAAAAGGCTCTCATTAGTAAATCAAGTTTTTTCTTTACTTCTAGAATTTCTTTTTCCATAATACTCAATTTAATAGCTAGTTTAAAAATTAGGTCTGCATTTTTACCTAGATTCTTTTATAGTAATTTTCTGTATTAATTTCTAAACAGGTCCCAATAAAAAGAAGTTGCAGACCGTAAGTAAATGCAAGTTTCATTTGACAGATAAGTAACCTATAAGGAGTGAGAAAAGGAGAATTTCCTTACAACTGGTTTTTCATCAGGGCATCAAGCTATTAGATTGTGTGGTTATCATAAAGTGGATCGATATAAACTACTAACCTGTTGAAGGTTCACAGTCATTTTCAGGGAGAGTACTTTCAAACAGTCGCCATAAAAGGGCAATCAAAGGATAACCTCTGACCTTAACATTGTGGTACAAATCCACCATCTTGTTTGATTCCTTCCATGCTACTGAAGCACCATGTATCTATAATTAACAAAGTCCTTATGTAACACACATTATGACATCTTAGTCTGTTACCGGAGATGTTTTCTTCTTGTTGAGATTCCTACCACTAACCATGCTGAATCCAGAATACTCCTGTTTTTGCAGGAGGTATAGACCAAGACCAGCCTACAGGTAAGTGCAATCTGATCTTAGTCTATACTGCCTGTTTGTGCCTTGTAAGTTGGAGTTATTTATAAAAGAAATTGCTTGTAACAATATGTGCAGACTGATCTTTGCCTAGTTGGAACCCGCTAAAGCAGGAATATACGGGGTTTAGTATGACAAGAGTAAACATATTATTTTACAAGTCTTCCATTCCAATACTAATTCTCTTGCTGGCAGTAACTTTTGTTTTTTTGTATTTCTAGTACACAAGATAACTAAGATGGTTATATATTGCTCACCTGCGTATGATGGTTCAAGGCTTTATGATATGTACAATTTATCAAAGTTCTATTAGCCTAATAGTTTTGAAGAAGAACATTTTTAAAGTTTTCTCCTTAATTCCTATGTAAATCAAAGAACCCACAACATTGGCCTAATCTTTTAAGCTGAGTCATTCTTTGTAGTATTTTGGTAGAGGGTCATTAGGCAATGATATATACCTAATATCAAAGTTCTAACCCTTGTGGTTTAGGAAAAGAATTTCCATGGCAATCAGAGTTCTTCATGGATTACAATTCTTTGAAGTATTCTGAAAGAGCATGTCACCAATGGATCATTTCTGTGAAGTTTGGATTTGATTTGATAGTTAGTTTAGGAGGAGAAGATTTTTAACAAGAGGACCATGATGGTCCTAAATCGCTCCCCTGAGTATGATGGTTAATGGATTTATGATATATACAAAATAGCAAAGCCCTCTGTCTAATTATTTTGGAGAAGATGTTTAAGGATTTTCTCTTTTAATCCTAAGTATATTGATGATCCCACCATATAACCCTAATTTCCTGAATAAGGCAATGCTTCGAAGTATAGACATCAATACATACCAAATACAAAAGCTCTAGGCCTAATGGTTTATGAGAAGAAGGTTTTCAATGATTTCCTTCTTTAATCCTATCAAAAATAAGGGATCGAACAGAAAAGGGCTAATTTTCAGAATACAGTAATTCCTTGAAGTATTGTGGTAGAGGGTCAATAGATGATGATACATACCAAATATATAAGCTCTAGGCCTAATAGTTGGGGGAGAAGAAGACTTTAAAAGATTTCCTTCTTTATTCCTTTGTAAAATCAGGGATTGCACAGAAAAATGCTAATTCTCAGAATACAGTTGTTTTTTTTTAAGTATTTTGGTAGAAGGTCAATAGATGATGATATCTACCAAATATCAGAGCTCTAGGCCTTATGGTTTGGGAAAGAAGATGTTCAAAGATTTCCTTCATTATTCTGTTGTAAAACCAGGGATCGCACAGAAAAGGACTAATTTTAAGAATACGGTAATTCTTTGAAGTACTTTGGGTAGAGGGTCAATAGGTGATGATACATACCAAATATCAGAGCTCTAGGCCTTATGGTTTGGGAGAAGAAGATTTTAAAAGATATCTTCTTTATTCTGTTGTTAAATCAGGGATTGCACAGAAATAGGCTAATTTTCAGAATACAGTAATTCTTTGAAGTACAGTAAAAACCCTCTAATACGACCACTTGCGGTACTTTCTAAAAATGGTCGTAATAGCGGGGTGGTCGTAATACTGAGGTTTGGTCATTTGTTGTCAAGTAATTCATGTTTATTTCATTTTCGTGATTTGAATACATTAATTCTATACATACAAAAATGAAACTATAAGAACATGTATTACAGTGGAAACTTATGTCATTTTCAAATTTACGATCTTTGATAAGTTCCACTTTCTCTATTCTCCATTTGGATCTGATTCAGAAGTCCAACCTAAGATTATTTATTTGTAAGTACAGGTTCAAATTGTCAAACTGTCGATATCATATCTTTATATAATAGGAATACAAAGCATCAAATACGTTGAAATCAAAATTTAATTGCTAATTAAATGTTTGGAACGCCATAAACCAACTAATCGTAACTTCTCGGATACTTTTGCACATGCGAATTTATTACTCGATTCAAAACCCAGTCAAATAACAATTAAAATTAAAACAAGCTATAATCTCTAAAACTGATCTGCCACTTTAATCATAACGCCTATTATGATAAGGGTTCGATATCACATAATCAAAAATCCGATAATGTATTTTCAATACATTCGTACCAAATTAGTGTCGCTCTTATCATGTGTGAAATTCGGGTGTTCGGTCTCTATGTTTGAAGTTACTGGTCGTTTTAGTGGGGTTCAAAATAGTGTATCAGCTATAGTTGGTACTGAATTTAGTGGTCGTAATTCGGAATAGTGGGGTGCCCGTTTTACAGGGGTTCGTGACCATTGAAATAAAGAACAAAAATTTCCGTTCTGTAAAAAATCGGTCGTAATAGCGGGGTGCCCGTATTTCAGGGTGGTCGTAAGGAGGGGTTTTACTGTATTTTGGTAGAGGGTCAAAAGGTGATGATACATACCAAATATCAAAGCTCTAGGCCTTATGGTTTGGGAGAAGAAGATTTTCAAAGATTTCCTTCTTTATTACTTTGTAAAATCAGGGATGGCACAGAAAAGGGCTAATTTTCAGAATACTGCAATTCTTTGAAGTAATCTGGTAGAGGGATAAAAGGTGATGATACATACAAATATCAAAGCTCTAGGCCTTATGGTTTAGGAGGAGAAGATTTTTTATGATTTCCTTTGTAAAATCTGGGATCGCATAGAAAAGGGTTAATTTTAAGAGTACAGTAATTCTTTGAAGTATTTTGGTAGAGGGTCAATAGGTGATGATATGTACCAAATATCAAAGCTCTAGGCCTTATGGTTTAGGAGGAGAAGATTTTTTGATAATTGTTTACAGCGGACAGACGGACGCCGGACAATTACCGACACAATAGCTAACCTTGAGCAAGTTGTGCTTAGGTGAGCAAATAGTTGTTTGTGGATGGACATACAGAGGGATGCTGGACATTTACCGATCACAAAAGCTCACTTTGAACAAATTCAAACTGGATCTGTAACTCATGATTTTTTAATAAATTCACACTTAAAATCAGCAAAACATCTGCAAGCCTACAGAATAATGATCTCAGTGAAATTTTCTTAGTCCAACATCTATATTTTCCTAAAAAATCAATGGAATATAATGAAACTTTATGTATAAATCATGATTGCAGACTCAATATTCATCAAAATTCAGATCATTATGTAAAAGTGTTTAGAAAACAAGAGCACAGATGGGGGATGTCAATGTTCAGCTGTCAAAGTGCTTGAAAGTGAGTAAAACTTCTAAATTGAATAAGAGATATGGTTGATTGGAGATAAAATGACAGATCTGAAAGGGGTTTATTGTTATACCCTATTTTAACATACTGGGTCTCACACATAAGTTAGTGTTTTCTTTCCATAGCTTATTTACATCAAGATAAAAAAAAAAAAAGATATAGCCTTTGGAATAAAACCATCAATCTGCTGCAATCCAGTTATGAGGATAGCAGTAGATAGGCCCTAATTTTAGTCACCCCCATGACAGGCCACAGAGAAAGGCCGACATATTAAGTTAGAACAAGAGCTTAGTCCACAGGACAAAGATGCCCCCACCAGTAGCTTTGATAATAACAAAGGGCAATAACTCCAAAATTATGCAAGTGAGAGTTGGGGTTCTTGTGCACTTCACTTCTCCTCAATGAGGTCTATCCACCTATGAAATTTAAAGTTGATAGCTATTACACTTTCAGAGATATGCTCCGGACAAAATGTAAGTCTTTAAAATAACAAAGTGCAATAACTCCAAAATTATGCAAGCAAGAGTTGTGGATCTTGTGCACTTCATTCTTACTCAACGAGGTCTATCCACCTGTGAAGTTTCCAGTAGATAGCTATTATACTTTCAGAGATATGCCCTGGACAATTTTGGGAGGGACGGATGGAAGGAAGAAAGGAATGAATGAAGGATTGAAGTATGGACAGACGGACAAAGGCAAATCTTTAAGTGGTGGGGGCATAAAAATGCCCAGCACCCCATGTTTTGAAAATAGGTCATAGTTTGTTCGAAGCGTATTAAGATTTATCAGGCTAGATGTATAGATTGCTAATTTGCAAGTGATTAAATGCTAATTTGAAAGTGATTTTATATCAAGGCTTTCAAGTGAATGTATTTAGTAGTGCCAAATATATTACAGAATTTCAAAGTTTTCAGACAATAATTGGACAACGTAGATAAGGAGGGAGACAACAACTAGTCTATAGCAATACCTTGAGTTTTCTCTAAAAGCAGCCTCTAAAAGTTTTGGAGACCTTATTGACCTTCCCTGTTTTCCCAAATTTTAGACTGGTCAAAATTGAAAGAGGTTGCAGACAACAATGAAAATTGGATGCAATTTGAAAAGAGACCATCCTATGAGAAAGAAAATATTGTGGGAAAAGGAGAAATTGCTTGTAACAAGCAATTTTTCCTTTCTCCGCAATATTTTCTCAAGTATAAAATCACAACAATGAAAAATCCTGGGTTTGAACAGGAAAGGGTTAACCAGACAGACAGCTTGATTGATGGAATGAGTATAAACCTTAAGTTCAGCATCACTTGTAGGGCACTTACAACTCAAAAGTCTAGGAAGATCAAAGGACAAGGTGTAAAACTTCATTTTAAAACAGAAGTTAGTCTAAAATTTTGTTTTCAGGTAATAGGTTAACATTATGATAAACTAGAGGCACAGGAGTGCTTGAATAATCCTACACTAGAAGCGCTTGAGAGCCTGTATCGCTTCACAGGCCTGATTATACTGCTTAAGTAAATGGTGTTTTCAGGAATTCAATATAAACCAAATCATATTCACCATGTGAGGCAAATAAATCTTGTCAATGAAAGCTTTTAATGGTTCAAACATTTCATAGTTTTACAAAATTCAATATATTTACTGAGTTAGATGAAAAAGGTATTAACAATTTTTTAAAGAATTCACTGAATAACCATTTATGAACAAAAACCATGACCATAAAGGCCATGTTTCAATCAATCAAAATAAATTGATGGAATCTTAAAAAGAGTCACCAGAGGATTATTCAAGCAAAAATAAATTGAAATCCTGTGAAATTTGGTTGAAATTTGATCATAATTTCTTGAAGGAATTTGATGAAGAGTCGCCAAATGATCTTTTAAAATGGTTAACCTTCATTCCTTGAGAAAGATTTTCAAAGTGTAAACCCTATATGGTAATTAACCAGCCCATGTAAGCCGGTCTTTATATAGAGAAATCTTTTAAATGAATCTCATAAGGGGTCATCAAAAGATCATTCCTGTAAAATTTTATTCAAGTCAATGCAGCCGTTTCTGAGAAGAAGACCTTTAATGTAAAACTTTTTTTCAAACAAGCCCAAAGACAGATGCTTAACACAATACCATGACAAAAGCCTGCTGGCTTTCAGCCAATGAAGCTTAAACTTGAAACAATTCTCCAGGAGAACCATGTAAATGTATTTTTACTTCTCTCTCGAAATAGTTGAAACAAGGCATTTCCATCGTAGTGACTTCATCCATAACTGGGCCTTTGGTTGTAAAAAATGCCTCATGTAAACTGAATGGATTTTGTATGACATCACATGTGAATGGGCCTGGTTCCATGGTCCCAGATGCTGGAATACAAATGGGCCTGTGTGTCTCGCATATGAGCTTACACAATCAACCACTCAAATCTTTCATTAGGATCAGAAGTGAACTTTGAACTCCAAAATTGGCTAACACTTTGGTGAAGCATTTTAGTCGGCTTGGCGAGCTCTAGTTATGATGTTTAGGCTGCCAACCAACAATTTCAATCTTTTATCACAAACTACTTGCTATAAATTTTGAAAAATAATTTAATATAGAAGCAGGCATGGCCAGCTGAGTCAGTGGGCAGGACCAGCAATCTGTCAATTTTTGTCACCTGCGAATAATTTAATTTTAGTTTCATCTATCAAAAACGAGCGTTCTGATTGGTCAAAAATATTTATTCATAACTCCATTAACAAAATTTTGAGCACGCAGCAATTTTGAATGCTTCCACACAAAATAGTCCCATACAAAAAAGTATCAAAATTTGTAAAGCTTTGGGTTTTTTTTCACTCGATACTATTAAATTATAAGAAATGAAGAAAATATATTTTTTGTTTTCATGGAGGTATGAACCGAAAAACCTAATCACACTGTATGAATACGTGAAGCGGATTCATACATTGTGTGATAAGGTTTTTCAGTTCATACCTCCATGAAAACAAAAAATATTCTCATCATCTCTAAAATGATTTGCTTTTTGTTTTTATGGCCCTCACTATATATTTTTTCAAAATGTCATCTGAAAACCTCATTCACACTACCCCACTAGAGGCAATTAATTGGGTGTGGCAGGCAATCATTCAATTACAAAATAGTCCCCCCCCCCCCTGATTAAATAATTCCCACAAAATAAAAACAAGAGGAACATTGCTCCCTAGAGTATGATGGCTCAAGGCTTTATTTCAATCGAAGTGCTACTGTGACCTAATTACTTTTAATTAATTTAATTAATTTTTAACCATTTTCATCTTTTATCCTACATATATTGAAGATCCTACCATTTAGAGCTAATTTCCAGAGTAAATTAATTCTTGTAAGTATTTTGATAGGGGGTCAATAGCCACATACTAAATATCAAAGCTCTAGGCCTAATGGTTTAGGGGGAGATTTTCAAAGACAACCTTCTTTATTCACTTCTAAAATCTTGGATGCAAGAAAGGGCTTATTTCAGGATGTGGTAATTCTATGAAGTATTTTGGAAAAGGGTCAATAGATATAGATATCAAATATTGAAGCTCTAGGCCTTTTAGTTTGAGAGAAAAATATTTTCAAAGATTTCCTTCTTAATTCATATGTAAATCAGGAATCACTTCAGAAACGGGCTAATTTTCAGTGTACGGTAATTCTTTGAAGTATTTTGGTAAAAGCAATAAACATTGATAAATACAATATATTACAGCTCTGGGCCTTATGGTTTGGGAGAAGAAGATTGCTTAGGTGAGCTAAAAAGTTACAGATGACAATTTCCCCACTTAGATCCGATAGGAAGTAACCCACTTCCATATGATATGGTATTTATTGGCTTATTTATTGTTGGTTACATTTAACAAGTAAAATGCTTGGTTGGCAGCTGAAACAAGATATTGTTATGATGTTTAGTTGCAAAATCAACAACTAGAGGCGCTTCAGCGCCTGTATCACTCCACAAGCCTGAATGTACTGATTAAACAAATGGTATTTTCAGAAATTCAATATGACCTGAATCATCTTTGTCATATACCTGGCAAATAAATCTGGTCACTGAAATCTTTGAAATAGTTCTGGTGAAGCATTTCAGTTTTCACTGTTTTACAACAGAGAAGTTTGGTTATGTAAAATTCATTTACTAACTTAGGTGTAAAGGTATTTACAAATTTCAATGTTAACCAAATATGGACATAACCATGACAATAAAAGCCATGTCCTTCAACCGATCAAATTTGTATAAACGAATCTAACAACTAGCTGAAATAAGTACTGCCCTACCTAAAAGCTAAGATTTCCGTCCAATCAGATTCATTAAAGAAATCCAAAAGAGGGTTGCCAAAGTAGAATTCTTTACCTTTTTCATGTTTTTCAGCTGATAAAAACTCTATGAAGGAATCTAATAAAGGGTCACCCAAGGATCATTTCTGTGAAATTTGGTTGAATTCCGTTCCATAATTTCTGAGAAGAAGATTTTCTAAAGTAAAACTTTATGGATGGATGGACACACGACAAAACGCCATGACCATAGCTTTGCTGGTCTTTGGCCAGTGGAGCTAAAAACTGCTTTACATAAACAGCAGCTTCAGTTGGAGTTCAAAGTTCATTTCAAGTCCAAATAAAGGATTTGATTGATTTCTTATTGACAGTTGCATTCCCTCAGTTGGCAGTTACAACCAAAAATTATTTATACAGATCTTTGGCTATTTCATTTAAACCATCAATGAGTGAATAACAAAACAAGAGCTGTCAGAGACGGATTATGCTCCCACTATATAGCCCTGTCACAAAAAGTATAAAATAAATGGGGAAAAAAGTTCGGATGGACCTAACGACAAAGAGAGGGCTATTATGCTTGCCCTACTCCAGACATGCTAAATCTTAACATACAACTTTGACCTTTGAGCTATCTGGAAATTCGTTTCACATGGAACATCTACTCATTATACAGAACAATTGTGTAAAGTGATTTCTAAATCCATCCATAATTTTAGGAGCTATGCTCCAGACATGCTTGATTTTTTTTTTGTTTTAACTTGAGCTCAGACCTTGACCTTGGAGCTATTTGATTTTTTTTTTGTAAAATGGCACATCTACTCATGATAGAGAACAATTGTGTAAAGTTATTTCGATTTCCTTTCATAATTGAATGATCTTTGCACTGGAATGCTTAATTTAATGTTCGAATTTGAGCTGTGACCTAGACCTTGGATCTATCTGAAAAAAAAATTCAAATGGTACATCTACTCATAATAAATGGATTGTGCCAAGTTTGTTAGAAATCCATCCATAATTGAAGGAGCTATGCATGCTCTGTCAAAGGTCAATTTTCATGTGTTGACCTTGAACTGTTACCTTGACCTCTGAGCTATCCATAAAATGGGAAAAACGCGTCTAGGTAATATCATAAGGAATTCACATGTGAAGTTCCATCAAATTTGACCCAAGGGTTATGGAGATATCAAGGCAGATGGATGGACTGACGGACAGAATGACAGAAGGAAGGACAGAGCTGTGACCTTGACCTTGGAAATATGCTCTGGACAAGGTCAATTTTAATGTCTGACCTTGAGCTATGACTTTGACCTTGTAGCTTTCCAAAAACCAGAAAAATTAGTCAGCATAGTATCATGAGGAAATCACATGTTAAGTTTCATCCAATTTGGCCAAAGGATTGTGGAGATATTGAGCCAGACAGACGGAAGGACTGAAAGATGAAGCAGCGGCTATATGCTCGCCGTTTGGGGAGCATAATTAGAGCCAATACATGCTGTTACATTGAACATTGATGAGCATAAAACTAATTGTGTTGTTATTCATAAAATGGAAATGTGAAAATAATTAAAGAGTAATAGAATACTCTTTTTTTGTCTCTACTTACGACATGGAATGTAAACTTGGTAAACTTTGAAGTAGTCACATCTTTTCTTGGGTGGAAACATTATGAAGAATGGATCAAACATGTAAACCAAGTCAAAGCTGCCTGCAATAAGTCATTCAAAAGTAATTACAAAGGGTGATAATTCTCTGATATAGTATAAACTGATAATCAGAGGACAAAAACTGCCCTGATTCGCACACCTGAATATCATTTCAATGATTTCTATATTTTAATACACAATCCAACCATTTTTCACAAATCAAAATTTCAAAACAAATTTGGTACAAAGTGACTTAGTGGTTTAGGAGGAGGAGACTTTTTAAGAACTTCTTCATGATTTGTCTAGGTCCAATAAGGCAGACCCAGCTTCCTTGTCATCCGTGATAGGTCACAATTTAAAATATACCTCATAGAATTATTTTGATCTTATTATTTCAATCTTCATATTCATTTTTGCTTTTTGACCTCAAGTATGATTTTCTTATGAATTTTGTTGTATGTTTTTGGGGAAGATATGGCTTTAAGAGGAGAAGACCATTCCACATATTCACACCATTTTTGATGTCCCACAAGAAAAAGGTTCAGAAAAGCAATGTGGAAAAAGTAGATATTGCTTGCTACACTCAATTTCTGCATTTTTCAACATTGTTTTCTACCCAAAAAGACAGAGGCCTTTGAAATTCTATCTACTTTAATTGTTGTCTATAATTTCTTTGATTTTGAACCAGTCTAAATTTTTGTCTCCTGGTAATGGGTTAAAGAAATTGATGATACACAAAGAACGGACTGCGTGATCCTAAAACCTCCCCTTGAAGGTGCCGTCTCGAGTGAGCTAAAATCACAAACTCTTTTTGCTTCATCATACCTCAGTTTCAATGAATTTTACTTAAATTAAAGGTTTTAATGATTTCTTTCTCTAACATGAAGACTATTCACAGTAAACACTCATTTTCAACATACTCAACAAATATAAAATTCAAAGAAAAAAAATATTAGTGAAACATAGATGTGCTCCCAATGTCCTAAATTGACCTCCTGACATAACCTTGATACCAACTGAAAGACCAAGCCACATACAAAGTTTGTGTGAAATATAAGGGTCCTTATCTCCTACTTTTCTAAAGATTTCCTTTTTATTTTCACCCTTCTTTTTGCCATGACAACCAGATTTGTTTACAGACTTCAATTCTTTTAAGGCTGATGTCATAGCACAGTTGGCAGTGCACTAGACTCCTAATCTTCAATAATGGGATGTCATGGGATCGATCCCTGTCAGGGGCATATATCCTTTCCGACATTTGTCTCTCACAAATGGGTGGATAATTGTAAACCTAAGTGGGATAGCAGCTGGAGGCTAGGAAAGGATCCACCAATGGCTAGGAAAGGATGTAGTGGTAGTACTGGTGTGAGAAATACCAGGATTCCTTTGTTAGGTGCTCCACCAATGGGTGGATAATTGTAAACCTAAGTGGGATAGCAGCTGGAGGCTAGGAAAGGATGTAGTGGTAGTACTGGTGTGAGAAATACCAGGATTCCTTTGTTAGGTGCTCCAGCTGCCGCAATATGACTGAAATACTGTTAAAAGTGGTGTTAACCCCATTCAATCAATCAATCAATTCTTTTAACAATTTCAGTAGAGCTCCACCAAAAAACATCTCTGTCAAGTTTCAGCCTAGTAAGCTTAGTGGTTCAGGAGGAGATGTAGAAAATGTAGAAAAATCAACGATGTGCAAAGAGTAATCGCAAATCTTTAGCTCGACTTGAGCATGATAGATAAATAAAACAATTGGATCATGATAGTTGTATAACCCTATTACATGGTCCTGATATATCTAAGCTTTGATAGTTTGCTAAATTTAAATAGAATACCATACAGTAATATTTTATACAAAACTTTAAAGCTCTAAGCCCAATAATGGCTGGGGAGAAGTTCAAATCTTACAAAATGAAATTTTGTATTTTTATGTAGAATGCTGGGACCCACAACATTGGGCTTATATTGATGCCAGTGTTATAATTTCAATCTTTTAATAGAGTATCATAGAATTATTCTGAATTCAACATTTGACAGCTCCAGGACTTTGGGTTTGAAAGAAGAATTTCTGTCTTTATCTCTATATAAAAGAGTACCATTATGCCCCTTCTATGAAAGCTTTGGAAAATATTGTGGATAATGTTGCAAGCATTCTCATTTTCCACAATGTTTCTAACCTAATTAGAGAAAGGTCTTAAAATTCCACCAACTATAGTTTGAGGTCTGCAATTTTGGATCATTCTAAAACTGCTTCATCTGGTAATGGGTTAATCATTTCTCTAAAAACCCATTTTTTCTTTCAGGCTCATTTTCTTTCATATTTCACCAGGAAAAGGTTCTAGGCCAAAATCTTTTGAAGATTTCCTCATGCACATTTTTAGCAATTTGGCAATGACTGAGGAAACAAAATTGTGGCTTCTACTAGATAAGGCTTTTCTAAAGATATGACGAAGTTCTTCAAAAATGCTAAACCTGTATTCACAGTTGAAACTAATGTATAAAGATATGCTGAGCAATTTTGAGAATTATTGAGTAAATGTTGATGATTTGACCAAGTGAACTACTTTTTGACCTTGCCTCTATATTCCAAAGTGATCAAGATATCAACAAAATAAACTCTTCACATTTATGACAATGACTGAAAGAAAAATGAAAAAAATGGGGCCTCTAAAGTAATGACATGTTTTTTTGGACTTGACCAGGTGACCTACTTTTCCACCAGGCCCAAACATTCTAAAACTTCAACTGGTTAACATCACTAGATGGTTGTTCAAGGACAACTGCTGTCAAGCCCACAAACTTTTGAAGGTATCATGCTCCAGATAAGCACAATTTTAGTGTTTGACCTTGAGCTTTGACCTTGAACTAGAAGTTATCCAAAAAGTTCTTTCAAATGGCACATCTACTCATGATGGAGAACAATTATGCCAATTAATTTTGAAATCCATCCATAGTTGTAGAAGAAATGCTCCGGACCAGCACAACTTTAGTTTTTGACCTTACGCTGTGACCTTGAACTTGAAGCTATCAAAAAAGTTCTTTAAAAGGCACATTTACTCATGATAGAGAATAATTGTGCCAAGTCATTTTGAAAGCCATCCATAATTGTGGGAGAAATACTCTGGATAAGCTCAATTTTAGTGTTTGACCTGGAGCTGTGACCTTGAATTTGAAGCTATCCAAAAAATTCTTTCAAAAGGCACATCTACTCATGTGGAGAATAATTGTGCCAAGTTATTTTGAAATCCATCCATAAATGTAGGAGTAATGGTCTTGACTAATTCAGACGGACGGATGGACAGATTTACGGACTAATTAATGCACTAACTCTCATATACTGACTTGTCTTTAGTAGAACCAGAGATATCACAAAATGTCAGTTTTTGCAAGATGACAACAACAATGACAACGACGATGACCACACCAAGCTATAGCAATACCTCGGGTTTTCTGTGAAAACAGCCTAGCTAAAAATGAGACCTCTAAGGTGCTTACATGTTTTCTTAAACCTGGTATAATCGCCTACTTTTTGACCGAGTGACCAATTCTTTTAACCTGACCTAGACATGGTGATGATAATGATTCTGAACATTTTTTACCTCTAAAGCATAAACAAGGAGTTTCTAACATTTGACCTAATGACACACTCTTAGACCTGGCCTGACCCAACTCTAATTCTGACCAAAGTATCATAGAGACACTTTTGACAAAGATTGAAAAAAAATTGTGACCTATTGAGCATTAAGAGATATTATATTTTTTTGGCCTAGTGACCTACTTTTTGACCTCGCCCTACTCATTTTTTTTATGACCTAGATAATTTTTTACTTTTTGACCTCGCCCTATTCAATTTTTTTAATGACCTAGATAATTTTAACCTATTACCAAACTGCAAAATTTAAGATTGGTCCAAAGGAGTTGTAGACGACAATTTAAAGTTTATGAAATTTTAGATTTTTTCAACTTTCAACTTCTAGATAGAGAACATTGAGAAAATTAAGAAATTGCTTGTTACAAGTAATTTCTTCATTTAACTCAATGTTTTCCCAATTATTTCTTTTGAGGGGCATCCAAAAGATGTTTGGAAATTGGTTAAGATGAACATACTGGCCTTTTTAGATGTATAGCATAAACAAGGTTTTCTCGGATTAAGCCTCGCAACCTACCTTTAGACTCAGCTGACCTAGTTTATAAGTTACCCTAAAAATTATGAAGACAATCATTCTGATCAATTTTGATAACAATTAAACAAAACAAGAGCAGAACACTACATGGGGATGCAAATGCTTGGCTGTTCAAGTGCTTGATAGTTTGTGAAACCTTTTAGCCAAAAGGGGTGTATTAAGAGTTACGAGCCTTATTGATATAGATTGATCTATTAATAGCTAACATATATTCAAAGTTTCAAGTGAAGTGTTAAGTTATTCAAGAGATGAAAGATGTTACAGTTTGTTACCAAGACAACGCTGAAGAAGACCAGTCCTCTTCTGGTTTTCTCCAAAAACAGCTGAGCTAAAAAGGTGACCTGTAGTGTATAAAAAAGGATTTTCTTTTTATTTGACCATGTGACCTATTTTTTGACCGAGTCCACACTAACTCATATTTTACCTGACATAGACATAATCAAATCATTCCGAATAATTTTGATAATGATTGATCAAAGATTGTGACCTATCAAGCAAAAACAAGGATTTTTAGAATTGACCGGTGGCTTAATCTTTTTTAACAAAATTTCTTCATGGGATTCAATTCTTTGAAGTAAGTAGAGAAAGCCTGAACAAAGAATTATTTCTTTGAAATTTGTAACTTTGCTAGATTAGATTTTTGGAAAATACTTTATAGACGTTAACCACTTGGGTTATTTGCATTGATGTTTTGAGCATTTTTAAATCTTAATTCGAAGCTCTTAATGCCAAAAAAACCCATATTGTCACTTTGGACGGAATTTACCTCATTATGTATGTATGGAAACACACACCTAACTTTATATTAGCAAAATACTAGTGCAGACAGACAGATAACAAACATTCATTGATCATAATAGCTCAGCATGAACAAGTTGTGCCAAGGTAAGATAAAGATCCGGAAACCCATAGCAGAGTTTTGATCACAGAGTTATAACTTTATCTATTTTGGTATCAAAGATAAGAGTGAAATTAATAATACAGATGATAATCCTGCAATGGCAGGTAGCATATATCATAATTAGCCTTTAAATAAGTGTAGTCTGATCTTAGTCTAGACAACCTAGCTATCACCTTCTTAGCAGGATAAGGGGTAAAATAATCCTTGCAATTCTTACCACAGATTCCTTCAGGCAGTTTGTCATCAAGATAGAGGGTCAAATCAATAGTTGATTGTCCTGTTGTTGCTGAAAAAATATATTAAGATTTGAGTGTGAAACCCTGCAAACAAGAATTGTTGCAAAACAGACATATATCCCCAACAACAGTATTTTGTCACTCAAAAAGCACAGTTGACCTTTGTGACCTAAAAACAATAGGTTACTACCTTGGATAATTGGAAACAATTGTATGACGTTTCATGGTTTCATAGGTGAACTGGTTCTAGAGTTATAGTAAGAAAACAAAAAGTCTACAGATGGATAGACAAACAGATCGATGGAGAGATAATGTTAGAACCCATATATCCCCCTACTTTGTAAGTAGGGGTTATAATAATTTCTAAGTGATCTCCTTTGACAGTACATGTTGCCATTTTGATAGTGAGCATATATATTCAGTGTTTTCAGTAAATATCTTAACTCAGCAGATATATCAGAGTTTCTTCCTGACAATGCAGATAATAACAGGGTTATAGCTATACCTCATATATCAGAATTTCTTCCTGACAATGCAGATAACAACAGGGTTATAGCTATACCTCACATTTTTCTAAAAATAACAAAGTAATAATTTGTGTTGTTTCTGAAAGGAAAGCATACAACACAAGGAAGTGATAACATGCAGACCTGAATTCGGTGCCATGGAGGAATGCTAGTTGAACATCCATCCAAGATTTCAAGTCAATGTTATTGATAGTTGTCATGAAAAATGTGAAAAATGTCACAAAGATATACAACTATAGCAGGCAATGTCTGAAATAAACTGAGTCATTAAACAGGAAGAAGATAACTCACTGACCTAAATTCACAAAGTGCCCTGTGGTTCCCCTAGCCAAACCTTCACATCAAGTTTCAAGTCAATGCTATAAGGACATGTAGCTGAACATTCACATCATGTTTCAGAATGATGTTATGAATAGTTGCTTAGAAAAAATTAGAAGAAAATGTATCGCTTCACAAGATTGTTCTGGAATAAACTAAAACAGGAACTAAGTTACTTGCAGACCTAAACTGAGAAAGCACCATGGAGTACCTAAATTTAATAAGGGCCATTAGAAAATATAGCTTTTCCTTCACATCAAGTTCCAGGTTAATACTATGAAAAGTTGCTAAGAACAAGAGCGGTTGGAGACGGATTATGCTCCCTGAATAAGGCTTTGTCACAAATCCTATCCCAATATTGAACAAAAAGCTTCTTATTGAATGCAACTATTTGAGAGTTCAGTTCACAAGAAATTTGGAAGTTTGACAAACATTGAAGGAATCTGTTGGGCTTCACAGGCCTGATTCTAGTAAAATTCAATATCATTATATGGTATAAAAGGTTAAATATTTTACCTTGACTACCAAAATGATCAATGAAAAATGTCTACATACAAAAAATGAAGACTCTTACATGAGTAGTCTTACAGAAACAATAGACTGATTTATTTTAGAGTAGGAAGTATACAAAATGTAAAGCTACATGGCATTAAGCCCGCTTTGAGCATGGTAAGGTTCATCAGAGTCAAAAATTGAAAAAAAAACATTACCTAGGGCACTTAATAAACAACATTTATGTAAAATAACAAGAAATTTTGGCAATTGGTAAAAGAGGTATATTTGAAAATTGATGACCTTGACAATTTGACCTTCACCAATGACCTTATTTTTTGATATCTGCTGAAAAGTCTTGTTACAAGTAATAAACATTTGAAATAAGAAGGCTGTATCACTTACCATTTAAAAATTATGGACAATGTTCATTTTAATTATTTGACATTGAGAAATGACCTTTACCCTAGCCAATGTCCTTGAGCATAGTACCAATAGAAAGGTCATGCAATGCAGTTTTACACCGCTTTCAACAATCTTTCAGTTATATCATAGCGGCTGGAGCACCTAACTATGGAATCCTGGTATTTCTCACACCAGTACTACCATTACATCCTTTCCTAGCCTCCAGCTGCTATCTCACATAGGTCTAGGATTATCCACCCATTGGTGAGAGACAAATGAGAAATGACTTTGACCTTGACAGATGACCTTAAAATTAATACCAACAGAAAGGTCATGTCATAAGCATGCACATGCGGATTTTCGAAAATTTGACCTTGAGAAATGACCTTGTCCTTGTTAGATGACCTTGAACTTAGTACCAACAGAAAGGTCATGTCATAAGCAATGCACATGTGAATTATCAAGGCTATATCACTTACCATTGTAAACTTATTGACAATGTAAGTTTGTTGCAGAGAAATGGAGAGCTAAAGTAAAGCTATCAAACATTAAGTCCACTTTTTCTATGACACATGTTATTTCCGCAAATTTCAAATAGTTCATGGTCAAGGGCATCTAATTTGCTATTCAAATATGAAATTTCATTAAATTCTGACCATTAGACTAGGAGAAATTTGAGAAAAACTATATTTTACCCTAAGTCCCCTTTTTTCCGTGACAAGGCCTCAAATCCAAAAACCAGGAAAACACTTAGGCATTATATCATAGGGAGTTCACATGGTAAGTTTCATTTGATTTGGTTCAAGGGTTTTGGAGAAAAATGCTCCGGACGGACAGAATGACGGACAGACAAAGCGGCGGCTATATACTCTCCCTTCGGGGAGCATAAAAATACCATATGACATCCTAAAACAAACTAAGAACTAGAACAGGAAGTAGGAAACCTGTGGATCTAAATTCTGTAAACACAATGTAGGACCCGTAGCTGAAGCTCTGTATCAAGTTTCAACTTGATTCTATAGATAGATGCTGAGAAATACGCCTCAAAAATATACCACTATACCAGGCAATATCTGAAACAAATCAAGTCCTAAAACAAGAAGTAGTATCATAACTTTCAGACCAAATTCAGTTAGTGCCATAGACGACACCAAGATAAACCTCCTCATCAAGTTTTAACCCTTTTCTGTAAAACCCTCGGGATTTTAGGTAACTGTGATTTATACTTGAGAAAATATTGTATTTGTAACAAGCAATTTCTTCTTTTCCTACAATATTTTTTTACCACATAATTATGATTGTTTCATTTCAAATTGCTTCCAATTTCCATTGATGCCTGTTACCTCTTTTAATTTGGAACAAGAGAGGGAAAAGGGTTAAATCAAGTGACCTAGTTTTTTACCCCTTTGTGACCCAAATTAAATCTTTGACAATGTATTATGAAGCAAGATAAATAAAAGCAGATAAATTGCTGGTCTGGACCCAATTTTGAATTGCCAGACCAATTGGAATACCAAAAATAACACAAACAAGAGGGCCGTTGGCCCTGGGGCCCTCATCTGAGATAAAGGCTCTTTTTCTTTCGACAGTCTAATTTCATGTTAAGGTTAGGATTATGAAACAAGTGGGCCACACTTACATATAAAGACTATGAACCTGGGGATCCAAAAGTCTAAATTACAAATTCCAAGGCTTTAGTGCTGATTTGAAAGAAAGAAAAAACTTTTTCCTCCCTCTGGATCCATGGGTTATAATTTCAGAAATAAGAAAGAAGTCTGTGAACTGATGATTCATGCCTATACTCCCCCTCCCCCGGGTCTGCCCCTGGAGACCCGAGGATCGTGATTTTAGCTATTTTGTAAGAGATCAATATACTGATATTTCATGTAAAACATTAAGACTCTACACCTTCTGGGTCAGGAGGAGAAGATTCTTGAAGATTATTTTAAAATTTCACTTTTGTTACCATGGCAAACAGAGTTTTTAACGGATTTCAATTCTTTAAGCTATTTTTAAGGGGGACCACCTAATCAACATTTCTGCCAAATTTGGTTCAAACCAGCCCAGTTGTTTGGGAGGAGATGTCATTTAAAAAATCGTTCTTTATTTCTGTATAAACCCCCAATCCCCCTGGGGCTCTGCCCTTGGGGACCCAAGGATCATGATTTTAGCTATTCTGAAAGAGGTCAATATTCTGATGCTCCATAAAAAATATCAAGGCTCTACACCTTCTGGGTCAGGAGGAGAAGATCTTTAAAGATTATTTTAATATTTCACTTGTGTTGCCATGGCAACCAGAATTTTAATGGATTTCAATTCTTTAAGCTATTTTTGAAGGGGAGCTATTCTGAAAGAGGTCAATATAATGACGCTTCATGCAAAATTTCAAGGCTCAACGCCATCTGGGTCAGGAGGAGAAGATCTTTAAAGATTATTTTAAAATTTCACTTTTGTTGCCATGGCAACCAGAGTTTTTAACGGATTTCAATTTTTTTAGCTATTTTTGAAGGGGACCACCTAAGGAACATTTCTGCCAAATTTTGTTCAAATTGGACCAGTGGTTTGGGAGGAGATGTTGTTTAAAGAAATTGTTAATGGATGACGCAGGACGGACGCTGGACAAAAGGGGATCACAATAGCTCACTTGAGCACTAATTGCTCAGGTGAGCTAAAAATTAGTCTGAAATCTTGATTCAATTTTGTGCTGAATTGATAAATTCACATATAATCTATCAAAATCTAATTGAAACTGAAAGAATTCAAGGGTTTCATACATTACCTGCGGTTTAAGGGAAAGTGCAAAAACTGGATAATTAGTTTACCTGCCCACCAGTCAAGTGCCCATCTGCAGATATCCAATGTTTCACCCATGACCAAACTTCCGGTATCAAGTTTGATAAACTATTTGCATTAGTCCATCTGTGTTACTAACACACTTTTGAAGTCTAATCAGAATGGGCATCTCATACTGCATTAATTCAAATTGCTATTACTTGTGAAACAAATTTCTTTTACCCTAATATGGGATGCGTATATAAATAGAGAAATGAACAGGCTTCAGTTGCTGTTCGAATGAAATCAGAATGGCTCAATACAAGATTTTTGTAATATTAATTTATCACAAGCAAGTGCGTGAGAGTGGGCTTGAAACAAGCGAATTTGTTGAATTGATATCTCCCGCCATAATATTTTGTTTGTCAATGGAGTATGTCAATCTTAGTATATAACTATGTATGTATATGGCTTCACCAATCAGGGGCAGTAACTCTAAAGTTAACCCTTGTCATGCTGTATAAATTACCTTACTATATTGCTGTAAAATCAAAGGGCTGAAAGCACTCATAGAACTTGTTGTTTAAAATTAAATTTTTCTTTTAGAAATCAATTTCATACACTACTCTGGCAGGAAAATTACAAGCAGGAGGTGTAGACCAAGATAAGACTGCACTTATGTGCAGGCTGATCTTGGTCTACATCTCCTGCCAAAACCGGAATATTCCGGGCTCAGCATGACAAGGGATAATAGTTCAACTGGATAGCCCCCACCATATGCCCATCACCTCTTTGTTGTGAATATTTCCACAAAGTTTCGATTCCTGTAGATATCAGATCAGCCTGCACACATGTTAACGTAGCTGTTCTGTCAGTTATTCCAGAGCCAACAACATAGTAATTAAATGACTTTAACCATCTGTCCCATCTGTTGGAAAGATTTGTACTGTCTCCATCAAAACTAAATTGTTCTACACTTGCAACCGGCAAAGCTTTAGCCATTGCTCCGAATTTAATCAAAGAACAATTTATAAAACAAGGAAACCAATAGTCAACTTCTCACGGAATTAAATCCAATAAGTAACACCAAAATTACTCATAGTGACTATAATTAATACTGTCCAGAGATACACTGTGCAATATTATCCTTTTCTTCCCATGGTTTCGAAAGAATTATCCTCGTCGCCAAAATATGTTCTGTCCACGGGACATTAATAATAAAGACTCGAATTCTAGATACAACATGTAATTAGTCTTATTCTCTAACTCTCATACTACATATGATACATGGTTTATATATGGTAATATGATACAAACATCTTACTCTATACACTACAGTAGCCTATATCATTTATGATTATTTTTTCATGAAGAGAATGAACAAATACTCCGTTATGTTTTACTTGTGCCTCAATCGCGAGAGGCTACGCAGGTTGTCAGGGGTATCCGTTGTTTCTTTTATTTCCTTGAAAGCCTCTAATACTTAAAATTGGTCTGGGAATTTCATAAGGGAATTCTAAAATTACCACAAGTGGATAGAGAGACACATTTTATAACCCTTACCCAGAAGGCCCACCTTAATGAAATAACTAGGCCTCAGAACCCCACCTAAAACCACCATTGGACTTGACAATGAGACCTTTCATAGCCATTGATAATCATTTTCAGATCTGACTTTTAACCAAGGTAAGCTTAGTGTTACTTGTTTCATTTTAGTTAGGACAAAAATCTTTGTGAGAAAAGGAGAACCTGCTTTTTATGAGCAATTTCTCCTTTTCGCACAAAGTTCTCCATGAATGTTTGTATTTCTTCATGGCATCAGAAAGCACCAATGTGTGGATTTGAGTGAACGCTTTCTTACACAATCCCACTTTTGGCCACCATAGAAGTAGAAACCTGTGAGAGTCATTTTTAATGAAGAAAAGTCAGAATTATGAAAAGAAGTTGCCAACACTTGATTCCCAAGGAGCCCAACTTGTTGGTGCAAGATTTAAACCCTGCCATGGTAGTCTAAAAAGCTGCTCATCATGCCCTCTAAGGCCCCTCCTTCATTTGTGTAACTTCATTTGAAAAGTGAAAGGATCTAATTGTTGATCTTTATCTTTTTACCACTTCATAATTGACCAGGTTGTGGTCATCCAGCTATGCATGATGTCATGCCCTCATCTGAAGTTGTTATCCACTTTTCAATTGTTGAAAATTTTTTTAAAAAATTATGTTATAAATCGGCATAAGTGTAATGATTTTCTTACATTTATCAATCACTTTTAGTTGGTTCAAAATGGATTAAACTGTTGTTGCTAAATACTCAATAAATTAGGACCACTGCTAAATACTCAATAAATTAGGACCATATAAAGTGCGTTTCCTTATTCAAAATCATGTATGTGGGTTCTATTCCCTCCCCAGACGTTATAGATAGCTGGTGCATAAAGGGATAAATTGTCCGGTGGTCCCACATGATTTAATCAGCTGAATTTAAAGAAAAATCTTATATCTTATTGAAGGAAATAAACAAAGAGAATGAATGAAAGTAACTGAAAAGTGATTGATTCATGTCCTGGTTTCAATGATTTTACACCATTTTTTCAAGTTTTACCCTGTGATAAAATAAATATCCCCAAATACCAAGGTTGAGGTCATGCAACAAGGTCATTTGTCAAGGTCAATTTTCTGCAAATACCTATATTTAACATTTATAATTTCAAAAAGGCTATTCAAGATTCAATGTTAATATTTAGTATGATGATAGATCTCATCAATAAGAATCTGCAGATAACCAAAGTCAAGGTCATTTGAAATGTCAAGGTAACTTATTAAGGTATCATTTCCAAAAACAGGATGTGTAAGTAGGGAGCATGGTGTTTCACAAGAACATCTTATTTTCTGTAGTTTTTAGTTAACCGGTAATTCGATACATTATGCAGCAAAGCTAATTTGGGAAGTGCAAAAATATCAATTCAAGTCACACAACACAGTTAGAACTGTTTACTTCTTTTGATTTTCTGAATTGCAAGTCTTTACAACTTATAATTTATTAATTGTAGCATATAACCATTATTTCAATTATGGGTTCATATAATAAAACTTTTCCTAAACATTGTATTGATTGTATACTTGTTTACAAACAAAAACTTTAAAATTCCTAACATTGGCCTATATTTACATAGGAAAATTATAGTCTTTATTTATTTGTATTTTGTATTCATCCTTATAAATGTACCCTCCTTAAAAATGGATCCCCTAATAAATTTAACCAACATTTTCCTCTCTTTAAGGAATATTTCCTCTAAACAATCATATTGTGAATGAAAATGATCCTAAAATTTAAGGTAAAAAAGAAGAGAGGAATTGACAGGAATTGACTTTATGAGAAAATTAGGTGCAAAGAAGAGCTCCCCAGGAGCATAAACCCATTAACAGATGACAAAATTTAGACTGGTCCAAATTCAAACAAGAGGATCATGATGGTCTCAGGTCGCTCACCTGAATTGTCTGCTGTTAAGAAAATGCAACTAGAGACAAATAACTATAACCAGTTTCATGAAGATTGAGGCAAAACTGTGTTTTCGGAAAGATCCTTCTAATAATCAATATGGTTCATCTGTATGACCTAATAATTATTCTGGCAAAGTTTCATGAAGATAGAGCCATATTTGTGGCCTCTAGAGTGTAAACAAAGAAATTGTCATTAAGACCCCTTTTCCTGTGTTTTCAAATAGAACCCTCCCATAATCAATTCACCATGAGCACCATTTGCTCAGGTGAGCTAAAAAGTTAAAGACAACAATTTAAATTAGATGAAATTTTAAATTTTTTTGTATAAAATGATTGATAAAATTGTTGACTATAAAGAAATTGCTTGTAATATGTAAACTCTTCATTATCCATAATATTTTCCAAAGCCTTTTTGATGAGGGGAATGGATTGTTATATTATCAGACAACAAATTAAAGTTCAGACTATAGGTCCAAAATTTAAGATGATGACCATTTCAAGTTGAAAGATTTTCAAATGTCTTTGTTTTTCACAGAACACTATGCAAAAATGAAGAAATTATTTGTAACAAGCAGTTTCTACTTTTTCCATATCATTTCATGAACTTTTTGAAATAACATAAAAGAAAAAAAAAGTGTGGGAGAAGGTGATGACAATTTCAAGTTGATAGAATTTCAAATGTCTTGGCATTTTGGACAAAGGAAAACTATTTAAAGAATACAGAAATTATTTGTAACATGCAATTTCTACATGAACATCAAAAAGAAAAAGAAAAGAAATTGTGAGAGAATGGGTTAAAGGAAGTACATAAATTCTTTTCCTTTAAAACTACTAATTTGCATAGCCTGCTGTAGGCAGAGCTGAGGCTAATCTTGGCAATGGCTGTGTCTGCCCATTTGTATGTCTGTGATGTTTTTAATTCAAATTCTAAATCAGGATGGATATGGGGGAAATTTCATAGAATATTTGTCACCAAGTGGTCTTTCAAAAATTGCGTGGGTTATACATGTTTTTACTCAATCACAAAAAAATTTCTTGATAAGTTCTCTTGTCCTCCTTAATTTGGTAAGCTCATACTGCAGGGGTTGTGAGTTTTAATCCCATTTAGGCAAACATTCTTTCTTGACATATGACAAAAGTCATGGCAACATGCATCCTTTATCTCTTAACAATCAGTGAATGATAAGTAGTACCCCAAAGTAGAATGAGTATATGTAGATTTAGACTGAATCTTAAGGTTGTTCAGGTGTTAGAAATGATAAGAATCCATATTTGGTTCATCAGCAACCATGATATAACTGAAATACTGTTTAAATGGTGTTAAACCTCATGCAATCAATCAATTGACCAATCTTACTTATCCTGACATCCATATGGAATTTGGATTACATTTTCATAATATTTTTATCATCAATTTGTCTTAAAATTGCAAACAGAACAGTTTTTAGCTCTATTTGCAAAAGGCTAGTGTCATGGTGATTTGTCATGGTGATTTGTGTAGCTTGTTTCTGTGCATATGTCCATATAGTGTGTATACTTTTTCTTAATCCTCTCCTCAGCAACTACTGGTTATATCTCAACCAAAATTTACTAGATGTTCCCTAGATATTCATCTAGATAATAATAATATTTCATGAAGAACACTGGTTGGAATGGTAACGGAAAGAGCTTTGTAGTTTGGCATGTGACATGGCCTAATGGCCCTCTACCTAAATCTTTCAAACTGTTGCTCTTACTTGGAAATAAGCCCAATATTGTGTGATTCCTGATTTTACATCGAAATAAAGAAGGAAAATCTCCTGTTCCTAAACTAAGAGGCATAGGGTTTTGATATTTGGCATATGATATGACCTAATGGTCCACTAGTTTACCAAAGCACTTCAAATAGTATTGCTCTTACTTGAAAATTATCCCTATATTGTACCATCCCTGTAGAATAGAATTATATTTTCATTTTCATAATGGGTCTGTGAAGAGCATAAAACAATACATGCATAAGAAGGTTCTTTTTATGATATCATAGCAGACATGAATGTAACTAGCAAACTCATCAATTATATCACTGTACTCATTCCTCATTAGCCAAACATATTAATTGCTTGTTTTGATAATGGAAACAACAAATTTCATTTCAAATGGTTTGGCATGATGGAGTTCACATAACGAGTTAACGGCATACGAGGATACATTTTTGGAGTTTGGACTGTAAATAATCACAAACTGCTATCGTTCTGAGGCTTTGCCTTTTAAAATCTCTGTAATCAGCTCATCTTTTTTCTTCTTTGTAACGTCTATTCCATGTTATTTTGCTAAATCTGTAACGGATTGTTTACTCAACCCTTTTAAAGTCTCCCACTTCAATGACATTCCGCATGTATCCAATGTAAACAATACTACGGAATAATACGGAAATGACAGTTACCATCCGGAAGTGTTTGTGCGCATGTGCAAGAATTATCGTGAAAAGGTCTATGGTTTCCAAGAAATAGCACAAAAACGAATATAACTCTGTATGTATAAAGCTTCACCAATCAGGGGCAGTAACTCTGAATTTAATACTCGAACTGGAAAACCCCAATGATATACACATCTCCTCTTTGTATTGAAGCTTTCCACAAAGTTTCATTGAAATCGAGTCAAGGATTTCCAAGAAATAATGTGGAAACCAAGCTTGAACAGACAGAAGGACGGACATGGCAAAAACATAATCCCCCGAAAATCTCCCGACAAAATCTACTCTGGGAAAAAATTCCAACCCATGGGCGACCCTCTCGAGTTTGTCTCATTGGTCTCTTTTGATACATGTCTTGACTCTCTCATAGGATAGAATTGACTGATCCGACATTTTGTGATGGCAGCTGTTTTTTTCACATGACAACAGGTGTTTAATCAACAAAACTTTGAATAACTTGTTTATTAAAAAGTACGCTACTACTATGATATAACTGGCAGCTCTCTGGGTGGAAGGGGGGTTGGGGCATATGTACTGGAAAAAAATTTTAATTTCCCGAAATGTTTTTAATGTTATTTATTTGTCTATCTAAATTTACAAGATATCAGATCAGTGCTCTCAATAAGCGGACATCAACGTATATTATGTCTAGAAAATCAGAAAAAACGTCCAGAAAATCAGACCCAGATGTAAATAAACGTCCGAGATTCTAGGAAAACGTCCTGATTTCATGACTCGGACTTTTTCTGAAGTTACAATATAAAGGGTTTGACAATCAAAAGAATGTATATTCTGGCCATACCCTTGGGTAAAATTTAATTCACAAGGAGTTTATCAAAATGTCTCCATGACGACCGATGAAGATGGATAATTACATAGAGCGTACTCAATTATAGTCACTTCGGTAACCCAGCCGTCACAGCATCTTAGACAATTTCTTTAGAAGTCACTCGATTAATAACGTGCCGTCTGGAAGTGTTTGTGCGCATGTGCAAGAATTATCGTGAAAAGGTCTATGGTTTCCAAGAAATAGCACAAAAACGAATATAACTCTGTATGTGTAAAGCTTCACCAATCAGGGGCAGTAACTCTGAATTTAATACTCGAACTGGAAAACCCCAATGATATACACATCTCCTCTTTGTATTGAAGCTTTCCACAAAGTTTCATTGAAATCGAGTCAAGGATTTCCAAGAAATAATGTGGAAACCAAGCTTGAACAGACAGAAGGACGGACATGGCAAAAACATAATCCCCCGAAAATCTCCCGACAAATTCTACTCTGGGAAAAAATCAACCCATGGGCGACCCTCTCGAGTTTGTCTCATTGGTCTCTTTTGATACATGTCTTGACTCTCTCATAGGATAGAATTGACTGATCCGACATTTTGTGATGGCAGCTGTTTTTTTCACATGACAACAGGTGTTTAATCAACAAAACTTTGAATAACTTGTTTATTAAAAAGTACACTACTACTATGATATAACTGGCAGCTCTCTGGGTGGAAGGGGGGTTGGGGCATATGTACTGGAAAAAAATTTTAATTTCCCGAAATGTTTTTAATGTTATTTATCTGTCTATCTAATTTTACAAGATATCGGATCAGTGCTCTCAATAAGCGGACATCAACATATATTATGTCTAGAAAATCAGAAAAAACGTCCAGAAAATCAGACCCAGATGTAAATAAACGTCCGAGATTCTAGGAAAACGTCCTGATTTCATGACTCGGACTTTTTCTGAAGTTACAATATAAAGGGTTTGACAATCAAAAGAATGTATATTCTGGCCATACCCTTGGGTAAAATTTAATTCACAAGGAGTTTATCAAAATGTCTCCATGACGACCGATGAAGATGGATAATTACATAGAGCGTACTCAATTATAGTCACTTCGGTAACCCAGCCGTCACAGCATCTTAGACAATTTCTTTAGAAGTCACTCGATTAATAACGTGCCGGGAGATATCAAGTAGGCCCATGAAATTTGATTTAGATTTTGTCAAATATCGCCGTTTGGTTGAATTTATGTTAACTAAGTTCAGGGGCGGAATTCACCCTGAATGTCATGTCCTGGCTGCAAGTTCACAGCGGATACAGAACGGTGCATCAAATTTGCATTCTAAATACGTCTATGACACGGGGGATTCTACTTAGTAACTTGACATGATAACTGTCCTAGAAACATCGAAGTTACCCGATTGATCTCGCTAGAGTTCGGTCCCTTTTTAATGACGTCACACTTGTTGTCTGTAAAAATCAACTAGCAGAAATAAAACAGGGAATTTCTTAAGAGATGCAACTCTGCTATTAGTTTTTTTTAATTATTACTTTCAATTTTGTAAGTGTTATTCATGACGTATGCACTTGGATATCTATGTGACCGGAGACGTCTCGGAATAATCCAGTCTCGATTTTTTTATACCCAAAACATTTCAAACAGTCTGTTTTCTGACATTCTAGTAATCAGAGTTTTTCAAATCCTGATAGATTTGTAAATAACAATTACCAAATTTATCCAGTCAAATTTGGAAAATAATAGTGTTCAAGGGGCAGGGATATTGTGGGAAAAGAGGAAATTTGTATAAGAGACATATTTCTCAAGAAATACTTCTTTTACCACATTGTTTTCTCTAATTCAACTCAAAGGGACATGAAATTTAGGGACTATAAGTAAATAATAGAAACGAATGTACTGTAGGCTTTGTGTCTCTTTTTTCATTTCATCTTTTTCATTTTTTTTGGGGGGGGGGGGGAGGGATATGGTAGAGGGTGAAAAAAAAGTCCTTGATTTTGTGAAAACTTATTGAAATTGAAACTTGGAATTTTAAAAATTCCTGAAATTGGTCCTTATTGAGAGCACTGTTGGAATTTCTTTGTACATTTATAAATAATCGCATTTTCAAAAACAAAATTAAAGTAGGATCTGTCAGTTGTTTGAATCTATCTTCCACTTATTGAATATTATAATTTTATAATTATCATCAGAAAATTCGAAAAAGAAGGCAACCAACGAATGAATGAACCATTTTACATATGGAAAAGGTGAAAAAAGGCAGAGTGGGGGTGGGTTGGGATGGCATTGGCCTGGACTGAATTATTTTCAAGATTTCTGGAGCCCTGCAATGGAGACAATAGTTTAGACAAAAAGCGACTATGGAGACAACCTTTCTGACAAAATTTGAAGACATAAGGGCAAACAAAGTGGCCGCCAGAGTGCAAACAAAGTGCAATGCATTTCTATCATTTGACCTTGTGACCTATTTTTTACCAAATGTGACCCAAATTATAACTTTGTCAATAAACCAAAGCAGACCTTCTGAATATATATAAAGTCATTTGAGCAAACATGGGGCCTTATCGGTCACCTGAGTCGAAGGAGCACAGAAACAGGTAAAAGTATGAAACCAAATATCAAAGCTCTAAGCCTTTCTGTTTTGGAGAAGAAGATTTTTAAAGTTTCACTATACAAGCCCTACGTAAAGTTTATACAATCTTGATAGAGGTCCACCAGGTGATGCTACATACAAAATATCAAAGCTCAAGACCTCTTTGGGTTGAGCAAAGAAGATTTTTAAAGTTTTCACTATAAACTATAAACGTATGATAAACTTGAGACATCTGGGAAATAAATATTCTAGAAGTTGTCACTATTTAAGATTATGACCTCCCCACCTTGGCCCCCGCCATGCTTGTCCATTTGTCAACAGATTTTTTTTCTTTTCAAACTTTATAGTCCTTAGCCTAAAGACTCTAAATACTAAATGTGAATTGAATCCAACAACCAACTTGTAATTTTTAAAGATGTACCATGGGGATGATTCCTGCCAGGTTTGATTGAAATCTGTCGAACATTTTTAAAGATAAAGTCAAAATGATAAGTTAACGCATACCAAATGACAAGGTGCACAAGTGACAATAAAGAACACCTAAACATGATTGCCACAGGTCACTATGATCTTTGGTCAGGTGACATAAAAATATGGCAACAAAAATTTTCTAAAATTTGACCTACTGATATGGCCCAAATTTAACTTTGCCATGTATACAATCATTGACAAAGTTTGAAAATATTTGAGCTAAAATTGTAGCCTCCAGAGTGCAAACAAGGATTTTCTAAGATTTTACCTAGCAACCTAATTTTTCATCCCATGAGACCCAAATTTGAACTCTGCCAAGAGACCATGGAGGCAAACATTCTTACGAAGTTTAAAGACAATAGAGCAAAATATGTGGCCTCTAGAGTGCAAACATGTTGTCACACAACACACAATGCATGACATGCACAGCATGATCACAATAGCTCACCTGAGCACATTGTGCTCAGGAGAGATAAAAACAAAAGGCAATAACTAACAAGATGTGTTTGTGAAACACCATGCCCCCAAACAGGAATTCTTTAGAAACAGGTAATTTTGTTGTTGCTGTTTTTTCGTTGTTTTCGGGAAAAGAGTTAAAATTTTGACCTTGACCTTGATGACATGACCTTCCCCAGTTGCCTTGTTGAGACCTATCTACATACCAAATATAAGCATTGTTACTTAATCAGGGTTGAATTTATAGCAAAATATTTAGTTGGCAGGTTAAGTTTTGCAGACAGACAGATGGACAGACAGACAGATGGACAGACAGACAGATGGACACTGGTAAAACAGTATGCCCCGATCTATTGATGGGGGGGCATAAAAAAAAATCAACAGGGTAGAGTTATGGTTCTTGTGCACTGTACTCCATAAACATACAGAATACAACTGCTAACCTTCAAATCAATCTGACATATTAAGGTTCAAGAGTTACGCTCTGGACAAAGAATTGGATACCATCCACCTGGAAGCCAAGGGTGATCCCATAATACATTTCATCTTTTAATATGCGTATGAAAATTGTTGTCTTCACTTTTTTTTTTAATTTGGGCCAGTCTACAATTGTGTCGTCTGGTAATAAGGGTGTTACTAACCTTCGAAAGATTTCAATCCAACAAGCCAGTCACTGCTTTCATAATAAGGGTAGTTATCTTCATACTCTGACATCACATCTTCAAGTTCATTACATGAGCTTCCTGTCTTTATCTCAGTCATCAATATCCGGCGCAAAAACATGATCGCAATATACATAGCATCATCTGCAGGAACTGGTAACATCGTGTGATGTATCTGAACAAATCAATCCATTACCACTTGAAAATTTTTAGACAGGTCCAAATTGAAAAAGTTGCAGACATCATTTCAAATTGCCCTAAGATTGGAAAACTTGTGCCAAATAAGGCAGAAGACAGTGTGAGAAAAGGAGAAATTGCTTGTGACGAGAGATTTCTCCTTTTTCCACAAAGTTTTTCCATGATAACATTTCTTTTGGGTGTTAAACAGTGTCATTGTGTGGTAATGGGATATAGAACAAAAATTCTCATTTTCGCATTTGAATTTGAAAAAGACAGAAACTTGAAGATGGGCAATTTTTCGACTTGGAGAAGTAAATAATTATATGAATAAAGAGCAAAGCAAAAGTAACCAGGGTAACAAGAGCCATGTCGGACATGGTCATCCCCCGCCTTAAAAGCTTGATAGTAAACTGTATGCTCAGGACAAAATCTAAGTCTTTAAAACAACAAAGGCCAATAACTCCAAAATTATTCAAGCAAGAGTTGTGGTTCTTGTGCACTGCACTTCTCCTCAACGAGATCTATCCACCTATGAAGTTTCAAGTTAATAGCTATTATACTTTCAGAATTATGCCCCGGACAAAATCTAAGTCTTTAAAACAACAAAGGGCAATAACTCCAAAATTATGCAAGCAAGAGTTGTGATTCTTGTGCACTGCACTACTCCTCAATGAGATCTATCGACCTATGAAGTTTCAAGTTGATAGCAATTATACTTTCAAAGATATACTACGGACAAGTTTAGTGACGGAAGGACGGAGTGACGGAATGACGGACTGAGACCATTACTATATCCCCTTTGCCAAATGGCGGGGGATAAAAAGGACTATCTGGAAATGTGAACGATATCAATCCTCAGGTCAGTCTGAACCTTTTTGGACTTGATTGAATATATAAAGAAGAACTGTTTGTGATAGTGCAATACCGAGTTAAGTTTGGCCTCAGGTGTTCATGTAATAAAAGAAGAACCAATCTTTCATGAAAATCAAATAATTATTCTATTTCTTTCAATGCAAAAAGACACAAAATGTGACCGATTGTGGGCAAAATCTCCGAAAGTCTGCCATTTCGAATAGACAAATTGCTGGCCCTGCCCTCTTACCCAGTTATGTCAACCAATTGACTCTGACAATAAGTTCAACTTTGAATTTAAACATCATTATTTTCAAAAATTGTGGCCAGAAATATGTAATAAACAAGGTGGCAAATTGTCACAAAAAATGCCCGTTACACTGCTGGTTGTTGACTGGGGAAGGGGATTAAATTTAAGTCTAATTTCAAGAAAGAGTAACAGTTCACAATGATAACTTATGGTTTTGATGTTTTTCTTGTTATCATGAGGTTTTGTCACACTATAAGGGATTTGAAAACAATATCAAATGTGAAAAACAACAAAGGGGAATAATTAAAAAATAAGCCAGGTAGAGTTATGGTTCTTGTGACCTGCACTTCCCCACGGTGATGTCTACCCACTCATTAGGTTTCATGATCATAGCTATTACACTTTCACAGATATAATCCAGACAAAATCATAGCTTGAACAAAGTCTGAAAAACAACAAAGGACAATAACTCTCAAAATATACTTGAAAGTACACTGCACTTTTCCTTTATGAGATCTATCTACCTGTTAAGTTTCAAGATCATAGCTAATATACTTTCAGAGATATGCTCTGGACAAGATCAAAGTATGAAAAACAACATGGGCAATAACTCAAAAAATAAGCCAGGTAGAGTTATAGTTTTAATGTGCTGCACTTCCCCTTGATGTGATCTATCTACCCTTGAAGTTTCATGATCAAAGCTTGAATACTTTAAGAGATCTGCTTCAGACAAGATCCAAGTATGAAAAAACAACAAAGGGGAATAACTCAAAAAAAGGCAAAGAAGAGTTATGGTTTTTGTACACTGCACTTCTCCTTGATGATATCTATACACCCATAATGTTTTATGATCCTAGCTATTATGCTTTTAGAAATATGCTCCAGACAAAATCAAAATATAAACAAGAGGGCCGTTGGCCCTGGGGCGCTCACCTGAGATAAAGGCTCTTTTTCTTTTAACAGTCTATTTTCATGTTAAGGTTAGGATTATGAAACAAGTGGGCCACAATTACATATAAACACTATGAACTTGGGGATCCAAGTCTAAATTACAAATTCCAAGGCTTTAGTGCTGATTTGAAAGAAGGAAAAAACTTTTTCCATGGGTTATAATTTAAGAAATAAGAAAGAAGTCTGTGAACTGATGCTTATTGCCTATAACCCCCCCCCCCAGGGCTCTGCCCCTGGGAACCCGAAGATCCTGATTTTAGCTATTTTGAAAGAGGTCAATATACTGATGCTTCATGCAAAATATCAAGGCTCTACGTCTTCTGGGTCAGGAGGAGAAGATTTTTAAAGATTATCTTAAATTTTACTTTTGTTGCCATGGCAACCAGAGTTTTTAATGGATTTCAATTCTTTTAGCTATTTTTGAAGGGGACCACCTAAGGAACATTTCTGCCAAATTTGGTTCAAATTGGCCCAGTGGTTTGGGAGGAGATGTCATTTAAAAAATCGTTCTTTATTTCTATATAAACCCCACCCCCCTGGGGCTCCGCCCCTGGGGACCCGAGGATCATGATTTTAGCTATTTTGAAAGAGGTCAATATACTGATGCTTCATGCAAAATATCAAGGCTCTACGCCTTCTGGGTCAGGAGGAGAAGATTTTTAAAGATTATTTTAAAATTTCACTTTTGTTGCCATGGCAACAAGAGTTTTTAACGGATTTCAATTCTTTTAGCTATTTTTGAAGGGGACCACCTAAGGAACATTTCTGCCAAATTTGGTTCAAATTGGCCCAATGGTTTGGGAGGAGATGTCATTTAAAAAATCGTTCTTTATTTCTATATAAACCCCACCCCCCTGGGGCTCCGCCCCTGGGGACCCGAGGATCATGATTTTAGCTATTTTGAAAGAGGTCAATATACTGATGCTTCATGCAAAATATCAAGGCTCTACGCCTTCTGGGTCAGGAGAAGAAGATTTTTAAAGATTATTTTAAAATTTCACTTTTGTTGCCATGGCAACCAGAGTTTTCAACGGATTTCAATTCTTTTAGCTATTTTTGAAGGGGACCATCTAAGGAACATTTCTGCCGAATTTGGTTCAAATTGGCCCAGTGGTTTGGGAGGAGATGTCGTTTAAAGAAATTGTTGACGGACGACGCACGACGCACGACGGACGACGGACGGACGCCGGACGAAAGGCGATCACAATAGCTCACTTGAGCACTACGTGCTCAGGTGAGCTAACAAGAGGGCCGTTGGCCCTGGGGCGCTCACCTGAGATAAAGGCTCTTTTTCTTTCAACAGTCTAATTTCATGTTAAAGTTAAGATTATGAAACAAGTGGGCCACAATTACATATAAAGCTTATGAACCTGGGAATCCAAAAGTCGAAATTACAAATTCCAAGGCTTTAGTGCCGATTTGAAAGAAGGAAAAAACTTTTTCCATGGGTTATAATTTCAGAAATAAGAAAGAAGTCTGTGAACTTATGCTTCATACCTATACCCCCCCCCCCCCTGGGTCTGCCCCTGGAGACCCGAGGATCATGATTTTAGCTATTTTGTAAGAGGTCAAGATGCTGATGCTTCATGCAAAATATCAAGGCTGTACGCCTTCTGGGTCAGGAGGAGAAAATTCTTAAAGATTATTTTGAAACTTCACTTTTGTTGCCATGGCAACAAGAGTTTTTAACAGATTTCAATTCTTTTAGCTAATTTTAAGGGGGACCACCTAAGGAACATTTCTGCAAAATTTGATTCAAATTGGCCCTGTGGTTAAGGAGGAGATGTCATTTAAAAAATTGTTCGGTATTTCTATGTAAACCCCACCCCCCTGGGGCTCCGCCCCTGGGGACCCGAGGATCATGATTTTAGCTATTTTGAAAGAGGTCAATATACTGATGCTTCATGCAAAATATCAAGGCTCTATGCCTTCTGGGTCAGAAGGAGAAGATTTTTCAAGATTATTTTAAAATTTCACTTTTGTTGCCATGGCAACCAGAGTTTTTAATGGATTTCAATACTTTAATCTATTTTTGAAGGGGACCACCTCAGGAACATTTCTGCCAAATTTGGTTTAAATTGGCCCAGTGGTTAAGGAGGAGATGTCATTTAAAAAAAATCGTTCTTTATTTCTATATAAACCCCACCCCCCTTGGGTCTGCCCCTGGGGACCCGAGGATCATGATTTTAGCTATTTTGAAAGAGGTCAATATACTGATGCTTCATGCAAAATATCAAGGCTCTTTGCCTTCTGGGTCAGGAGGAGAAAATTTTTAAAAGATTATTTTAAAAATTCACTTTTGTTGCCATGGCAACCAGAGTTTTTAACGGATTTTAATTCTTTTAGCTATTTTTGAAGGGGACAGCCTAAGCAACATCTCTGCCAAATTTGGTTCAAATTGGCCCAGTGGTTTGAGAGGAGATGTCATTTAAAAAAAACCTTTCTTTATTTCTATATAAACCCCACCCCCCTCGGGCTCTGCCCCTGGGGACCTGAGGATCATGATTTTAGCCATTTTGAAAGAGGTCAATATACTGATGCTTCATGCAAAATATCAAGGCTCTACGCCTTCTGGGTCAGGAGGAGAAGATTTTTCAAGATTATTTTAAAATTTCACTTTTGTTGCCATGGCAACCAGAGTTTTTAACGGATTTCAATACTTTAATCTATTTTTGAAGGGGACCACCTCAGGAACATTTCTTCCAAATTTGGTTTAAATTGGCCCAGTGGTTTAGGAGGAGATGTGGTTTAAAGAAATTGTTGATGGACGACGCACGATGCTCGCCGGACAAAAGACGATCACAATAGCTCACTTGAGCACTACGTGCTCAGGTGAGCTAAAAACAGCAAAGGTGAATAAGCTAAAAAATAAGCTAGGTGGAGGTACAGTTCTTGTGCAATGCACTCTTCATTGATGACATCTATCTACCCATGAAGATTCATATTCATTGCTTGAATACTTTTAAAGATATGCTCTGGACAAGATCCAAGTATGAAAAAACAACAAAGGGCAACAAGTCAAAAGATAATCCAGGTAGAGTTATGGTTCTTGTACACTGCACTTCCCCTTGATGAGATCTATCTACTGATGAAGTTTCATTAGCATATCTTATACACTTTTATAGATATGTTCCTTACAAGATCCAAGAATGCAACACAACAAGGGCAATAACTCAAAAAAATAAGCCAATTAGAGTTAGGGTTCTTTTGCACCGCACTTCCCCTTGATGAGATCTATCTTACCATGAAATTTCATGTTCATAGCTTGAATACTTTTAGAGATCTGCTTCCGACAAGATCCAAGTTTGAAAAAACAACAAGGGGAATAACTCAAAAAATAGGCAAAGAAGAGTTATGGTTCTTGTGCACTGCACTTCTCCTTGATGAGATCTATCTACTGATGAAGTTTCATGAGCATATCTTATACACTTTTATAGGTATGTTCCTTACAAGATCCAAGTATGCAAAACAACAAGGGAAATAACTAAAAAAATAAGCCAATTAGAGTTATAGTTCTTTTGCACCCCACTTCCCCTTGAATACTATTAGAGATCTGGTTCTGACAAGTTCCAAGTTTGAAAAAACAACAAGGGCAATAACTCAAACAAGAGGCCCAGTGGGCCTTAACGGTCACCTGAGTAAAAGAGCACCAAGACAAGTGATTTTATTTAAAAGAATTAGAAAAAGGTTTGGTTGAAATCCCCTCAGTAGTTCTAGAGAAAAAGATGAAAATGTTTAAAAGTTACCAAAAATGACCCCCTTTTGGTCCCCATTTTAGGGCCCCCTGACCTCCAGCCTTTTAATTTTCACAAATCTGTATAATCAGTACCCAATGATGCTTTTCACCAAGTTAGTTTGAAATTGGCTTAGTACTTCATCAGAAGAAGGTGAAAATGTGAATTTTTTAACATGATGAACTTTGACCTCTGGGTGTGGCCCCATACATGACCCCAGGGGCATGAATTTCACAATTTATAATATACCTGTCCTAGTTGTCATGCACACAAAATATTTAAGCTCTGGCATTAACAGTTTATTAGAAGAAGATTTTTAAAGAAGTACCAAAAATTACCCCTTTTTGGCCCCTATTTGGGCCCCTATGACCCCCAGAACCCCTATTTTCACAAACTTGAATTGGCATCTCCCAATGATGCTTTCTACCAAGTTTGGTTGAAATCTGCCCAGTAGTTCTTGAGAAGAAGATGAAAATGTTAAAAAGTTAACGGACGACGGACGACGGACGACGACAGACAAACGATGATTGCAATAGATCACCATGACCATTCAGTCAGGTGACCTAAAAATAGGCGAAGAAGAGTTATGGTTCCTGTGCATTGCACTTCTCCTTATGAGATCTATCTACCCACGAAGTTTCATGATCATAGCTTGAATACTTTTAAAAATATGCTCTGGACAAGATCAAAGTATGAAAAAACAACAATGGGCAATTACTTAAAAAATAATCCAGGTAGAGTTATAGTTCTTGTACACTGCACTTCCCCTTGATGAGACCTATCAACCCATGAAGGTTTATGATCATAACTTATATACCTTAATAATATGCTTTGAACAAGATCCAAGTATGAATAAACAACAAAGGACAATAACTCAAAAAATAAGCCAGGTAGAGTTATGGTTCTTGTGCACTGCACTTCCCCTTCATGAGATCTATCTACCCATGAATTTTCATGATCATAGCCTTTTTAATTTTAGAGATATACTTAGGCCAAAAGTGCACGCGCCCACCCCCCCCCACCCCGTCTTCAACAGGCGTATAAAAAGTAAAATGGTTGGTTGGCAATCTAAATGTTGTAATCGCAGCTTGAATAACTTGTAGTTATGACAGTTAAATCACCAAACCAACATAAAAGCATAGCAAAGATGGTGGCCAGTGTCAGAGTTCAATCACACTTCTTGTCTTAATGATTTTATTGGTCAACTTGTTATTTGATTGATAGCCGTGAATGGTCAACCTGACAACATCATCAATGTCTTTGATCCAATTGACATTCATTACAGTGTTATGAATATAAAAGCAGGGCTTATAATCTACTTAAACAGAAAGTTTATCATTTTGATAATTTCACATTTTTTTTCAGTAAAATTATCAACAAAAAAATCTCAATAACTTACTAGAAATCATTAAAGAAAGTAAATTATTCTACCATTCTAATTTTCATTTGAAATATGAACCTCATAATGATAGACCCTAGCTTTTTTGCTTCATGATATTAATAGATGTTGACAGATCACAAATGTATTTAAGAGATGAAGAGAATATTTTTTGTTATCATGGAGGTATGAACCGAAAAAACTAATCACACTATATGAATACGCGAAGCGGACTCATACATTGTGTGATTATGTCTTTTTGGTTCATACACATTGAAAACAAAAAAATTCTCTTCATCTCTTATAGTTAAATAGCATCAAACGAAAAAAAAAAAAAAGCTCTATAAATTTTGATACCTTTTTGTATGGACTATTTTGTGTGGAAGCATACAAAATTGCTGCGTGCTAAAAATTTTGTTCATGGAATAGTGAATTTTTTTTTCAACCAATCAGAACGCTTGTTTTTGATAGACGAAACTAAAAATCAAATCATTATGTAATACCACAACATGTTTATACTGTTGAACTGTATCTTTTAAGTCTCTGTTTGTGAATTCTATAAGGTTTGGTATGGATTCTTCAGTTCCATCTTCCACTAGCTCAAGCATGGTGCCAGTCTCTATATAAAAGAGTAACAATATTGACCATGTGGTGCCTAGCCCTATTTATCCCATCACCAGATGGCAAACTTTTAGACTAGTCCAAATTGAAAGGAGTTGCAGACGACAATTTAAAGTTTGTGAAATTTTGGATGTTTGTAACTTTCTCAATAGGAAACAATGAGTAAAATGAAAAAACTTATTATTCCATTTATTATCAACATAGATACCTAGGAGTTTTTCTGTATACTCTATGAGTTGACCATTTAATTCAAATCGCAGGCCAGATCCTTTATAAAAATATTTGTGAGGAGGATAAGTACATAACTTTTGTCTTTTCTGCATTAGGTAACATTGTATTAAGTTCACACCATTCTTAGACAGATTGAAGAGAACTTTGGAGTGTTCTGTGAACATCATTTAAAGTACTGACAATTGCAGTTATTGAAGTGTAATCAACAAACATGTCAGTATAAAGGTGTAGAGGTAGAACATTGATTAACACAACAAAAAGAAGTGGCCCGAGAACAGAGCTTTGCAGTATACCAAATGAAAAATTCTGAGTTTCGGACAATTCTCAGGCTATATATTTTGTGAATGGTTGTGTCTGGTTAGATATCATTTTATCCAAGACAGGTTTTGTTTGGATAAATTGTAACAGGTCAGTTTTTGTATGAGAAAATTATGATTTACAAGGTAAGGTCAAGAAATATAGTTCTAGCAATTTTGTTATTGTTAATAGCTGATAACCAGTAATCAATCATTTGTGTAAGAGCCGTTTCACAGGAATGAGAATTTTGAAATTCTGACTGATTTGAGTACAAAAGTTTACTTTATTCAAAATACCGTTTCAAATTCTTGTTATTAGCTTTTAATCTTTTCAAAATTGTTTAAAATTCCCATGGCAATATCATTATTGAACCAGTCAGGTTGATGTAAATGTTTAACCCTTTAAAGGAGCATGGAAGTCTAGGACTTTCAAAAGTATTCTGGTAAATGTATTGATGGCATTATTAGGATCAACAACTATTTCAACAAGCACTCACCAAAGGTTACTTTTCTAAATCTAAGTTGAAGACCTTTTGCATCAAAATCCATTAAGTTTCAGTATGTAGCGCTTGTGTGTTTTGACACTTTTTTATCTTTCAAGTGTAAAAATCTGGAAATGTTATTGGCTAATGCTCACTTGCAGAAGAAAATTTTACTGCCAAATGTCTGATTTATAAGGATAATTTGAATAAACAATATTATAGATGAAGAAGAGGCGGTACCCTAGTAGGTATGTCTTCTAACTGATGTAATTGAAAAGTGTTGATTATTTTATTCCAGCAGTTATTGTTTGTCAAAGATGTAACAGTGATAAAATTGTAATCAGCATTACCAAATAGAATAATTTCTTTTTATTATACAGCCTCTCCAAAGCAGTCTTTAAATTAGAATTCCAGGTTTGCAAAGATGAAGGGAGCCTGTTAATCTATCCAACTACAAATGGCTTTTGATTAAATAATTTCATTTCAATCCAGATTGCTTCAACGGTTTTTGTTTGTAAGTCTAATTGTTGTATAGAAGGGACATTATTTCTTACATATAATAATGCTCCAACTCCATTTGACAGTTGATTACAGTGGAACATAGCATTAATCCTATTGCCAAGTTAACAAGCAGTTTCTTCTTTTTCTACAACATTTTCTCAATTGTAAATTCACAGGGACATAAAAATCAGGGATTCAACAGGAAAGGACTAAATACTGGATATAAACAATATATGGATTATGCTGATCGTAGAATTATAATTTGAAATTTTCCATAGAATACCATAAGGTGTAGCTGTATACAAAACTTGAAAATCCAAATCCTTTTTGTTTGGGAATAATTTTTTTTAAAGTTTTTCATTCTCTTGCAATGGCAACCCTGAGAGTTCTTCACTGATTTCAATTCTTGGAAGTACTTTGAAGATACCCAACATAAAGATCTTTTCTGTGAAGTTTGGTTGAAATCGAGTGATTAGTAGAGGCATAGACTTTTTTGTAATTGTGGATGGACAAGCAGGCAACAGAACAATCATATATTAGTTTACCTTGAGCACTTTATGCTCAGATGAGCTAAATTTTTTGGAGAGTCCTTACTTTTCTTACATCCTGTTAGAACCACAATGACCTCTTACCTGGGCCTACTGTAAGAACAAAAGTCATCATCTTGGAGACATATTCAATTTCTATCTCATTTTGGTATCTAGCAAACAGTTTGACCTTCCAGGTACAATCTGAAGAAGAGAAGTAAACAAATGTCCACAAAGCCACTTGTTTTCAATACCATTAATTTTGTGAAATTGTTATCTAACAAAGGGATAATAAAACAAAAACTCTAGTTATTGTAAAATGGGTTTTGATCATATAGTTTTAATCAAATGGAAGTAAACTCATTCACTTGAATCCTCGATATCGGTAATAATATTGCACAGACAATGAATGCATTGTCAAAGTAAATACCAACATAGCTAGCAGTCTAGCTAGGTTTCAAACCAGCAATCCTTAACACCCAACCACTGAGCCATGCAGGACCCCTACAATTTGAACCTCATTCGTGAAAATACACAGTTTACAGTTTTGCATCCATGAATTATGAAAATCTTCCCCATTGAACATGGTTGTAATGGTTTGGGCGATTAACTCAATTGGTAGAGCACTTGACTTCAAACCTCAAGATATGGTTCAAACCCTGGGCTGACCATATCAAGTTATAAACTTATTGTCTTTTGGATGAGACGTTAAACCGAGGCTCCAATCTGATGGTGCTATCCGTCGAGCATTTTAAAGAACCAAGGGGAGCTCTAAGTAGTCTCATGCTGTATCCTTGCACTATCCCCTAACACCTTACCATCTTCTGGGGGAATAGCTCATGGGAATGTGCTACAGTAGCAATGATAAATGATTAGAAATGCACACAAGCATAGTTGTAAATGTTACAAAACCATTAATTTTGGCAACAATAACTTAAGTATTTTGCAGATTGATATAAATTCATTAATCATTGTTATAGCCAGAGTAAACTAGTTTTTTTCCTTTTGTTTATGTGTTGGAGGATGGTTAACATGATTTTAAAAAAAATCTTATTATATTGGAAATTTCATTGTAGGAAAAGATGATTATTGCCGAACTCCAAAACTAGATTCAAGGCTGTTTTAAACTCAATTAAGTTACTAATGCAAAATAATGTCAGCAATATATTTTTGCTACAATTAGTCTGCATATGTCTGCTCACAGGCTGAAACTTTTTTTACCCAAATTTTGATTTATAAACTTTATTTTTGATCTTTGAAGATAACCAATTTATATTGGTTTTATATAGTGATAATTTTTGGACACCCGGCAACCAATCATGGTCTCAAGGTAATATTGCATTCAAAGAGATTTGATTTGACACATAAACAATGATACTGTGAAAAGGTCTATAAGTACATACTGCTGACCTTGTACAGCACTTAGTAGCAATCATCTGATTTGAAATCAGCGCTGCATATGATAGAGATTTCCTTTTTGTTCATTGTTAATTTATATACAAGTTAAGTTGTATCACAGAATAAACTATTAGATTGCAGATATTTGTACCACTCTGTGAAAGTATAAAGTATTATACATGTACATCTTTTCTTCCAGTGATACAAAGCAACTTTGGTTTTCATATTGAAATTATCATTTGTATTTCTGAATCATTCCTTGATAAGTTAACTAAATACCGTATTTATTTGAATAATCGCCCGGGCGATTATTAGAATAGTGACCATCGGCAAATTTGGGGGTGGGCGATTATTAGAGTTTTTGGTACGGAGGTAGGCGATTAGAGAGGTGTGTGGTATGAAAGATGACCGGGGAAAACAAAATAGTACCAAAATCATAATGACATTTTATTTAGGATGTATTTACGACTTCTTAAAAGCCAACGGTCGATTTAGTTCTGCATTTGCATCGGAAATTAAACAGCCATAAGTTGGAAAATCCCGCAACACTGCATCATAGTCACAATGAATTTTAAAATGTCTAATAATTTGACCCTCGCAACATCGCGTATCATCGTTATTTCTGTATGAATAGGACAACAAAGATGTACCTGTTTAAAGTATAATCCATTTTTGAAAGACCTGGTAAATCGACGTAAAGCTAGTTTCGATAACGTTAGACTTGTACCCTTGTCGTCTTAGCCACGGTTTTGTTTAAGGCATTTAAACATAACAGAAACAAAAATCAAGGCTGAGTTCATTACGACAAATTAGTTATAGTAGGGTCGTGTAATAATCTTAACGCATGAGTAAGCGTGCCAGGTGTTCAACTCGACAATGTAGAGACGCGTCGGTCACCAAGGAGATATGGCCGCGCAGGAACTTTCCCGACTCTTTTCACTTCCTTCATTATTGAAAATAGCAATCTCATTTCATTTAAAGAAAATAACAATAATAAGTATTTTGTTACGGATATTTAAATCAAATACTTATTTTCTAGCGTTTCACTGAATATGACCGGATATTTAAACGTATAAGCGCTGAAAAATTCAATATACATCCTGTCCACGGCCCTAAACAGGGAGCGTCCACGGTAAAGGTCTTTCTTTGCTTTTGCAAACTTTCGTGTCTTTTTTTTTACCCGTATCTCCTTATCCTAACTGATCGGATTAAAGGATATCTTGGCTCATTACTGAGGTAAGAATTGTCAAGACCAGAAATAAGTTAATGCTTGCAACTGATTCCATTGTTGTTGGTAGTTCTCTGTAGTTTTTACCTAAAAATGTAGAATCTTTGGATTCAGCCATTTAATTGGATAATAAACATTTAACTTTTTTCAATATTGATATGTTTATTTAAATCTAAATTAACATTCCATCTAAGAATTTCACGCCCGCAGACACCAAGACAATTCGAGCCTCATAACTAAGTTTAAAATCACTCCTATGTCCATATGATACGGAAATAGATTGTTTTGGGTTTTTTTAGATCAAGTGACAAACTCCATTTTTTCTTTCCATTCACATTCAGTCTTTAACTGACCTTGGCAAGTTGAAACAACTAACTAAGATGATGTATCAAAAGTAAAGTCTGGGCAGTTCAAGTTGAATGATGGATAATTATGCAGTCGCGGCGACGATCTCTTTTACCTTATACATTCAAATGAAATATTATTTCATTTCATTCAAATACCCCAATTAATCATCACTTAATTTTCGATCATAGATTGGGGATGGGCGTTTATTAGAATCACCTATTGTTACTGAAAATCGGCGAAAAAAGGCCACATTTTATGCAGTATTTTAGGGGATGGGAGTTTATTAGAATATGGGCAATTATTAGAATAAATACGGTATATCTAAGCATAAAACTTTTCTTCAGGTTATCAACGAAGATTTTCCTAATATTATCTTTGAAATCTGACATGCATAGGAAAATCACCTTTGAATATATGCAAAAAAGTTTCATGCTTAGATATATTTTGTTGATAAAATCTTGAATATATATATATATACAACATATGTATGTAAAGAATGTTAATGCTTCAAAGCCTTTGATGCTATCAAATTAGTATAGATTAAGAACATACTTAAGCTGTTTAAGCATGTTTGGCAAAGATTGGGCCAAAGAGTGATTTATTAATGGGAAACTAAAACGCCTTTATTGACCGTCTTCTCTTGAACAGACTAGGACAAAAAAAACCAGTCTATAGAGCCAACTAATACAGAAATCATTGCAAGGGCACCAGTTGCACCTTCCTAATGACCCTATGATACAATCACATTCAGAAAATTTGTTGGATGTTGCATGAAAAACATCCAAGTATCAATAAAGCCCACTTTTAGCTTAATAAGAGCAGGATATCCTTACAATTGAAGGATTACCACACTAATGTGTGATGCTTTGTTTGTTGTTTGAATGGGGTTTAACACCTCTTTTAACAGTATTTCATGTCAGCTTGAGCATCTAACCCTGGATTCCTCGTATTTCCCACACCAGTGCTACCCCTACATCCCACAAAGTATTACCTACTTGGCTAGAAGAATCATTAAAGGACGCCTCCTCCCATGTGCATAAATGAAGTATACAGAAAGCTGGCTTTGAATCAGGTGCATTTATATATACTTGAAGTTCTGTAATCCAATCCAATCTATTTTTCATCCAGCAGAATATTGTACATCTTAACATTAAACTCTGCATGAGTTTGAATTTACCATGTTAGCTTTGGCATTTTATTGCTTTCACAGGCAATCACTGGCCAAAAATCAAAACTCTCAGCCTTATGGTCTGGGAGAATTTATTCTTATATAAAATCTGGGATCACACATTATAGCCTTATTTTCAGAGAAATATCAAAGCTTCAAATCTTCGAAATCACAACAACTATGTCTCGCTCACCACAAGCTGGCTCAACAAAAAATTGATATTAAGTTGGCTGTTTCTGTGACGAGGCTTCAGTTTTGGAATACAGGAAATATGCAATATAATAAAAGTTCATATCTGAACTTTCATTCAGTTTTACAGAAACTGACTTCCATAACTTAGAAAGTTTTATACCGTAGAGCAGTGCTCAAGCTATGCCCTTTCAGAAGGGCACCCTACCTGATCTTAAAGTGTGGCACGTTTTTCGACAATTCAAAATTATATGAAAGAATCCTGGAAAGAGTCATCTAAGGATCATTCCTGTAAAATTTGGTTGAAATCTATAAAAAGGTTTCTGAGAATGTTTTCAAAGTTTCCAATATATACCATATGACCTCATATGGAAATTAGCCTGCCCATTATTGCCATCTTATTCATCCAATCAAAATTCTTTGGAGAAATCTGATAAAGGGTCACCCAAGGATCATTCCTGTAAAATTTGGTTGAAATCCATCAACTGGTTTCAGAGAAGAAGATTTTTAAAAGTTTTCATCTTATATGGAAATTAGGGCCACCCATTTAAGACATTTTTTTCATCCAATCAAAATTCCTTGAAGGGATCTGATAAAGGGTCACCCAAGGATCTTTTCTGTGAAATATGATGGAATTCTGTTCGGTACATTCTGAGAAGACTTTTTAAGTAGAAGTTTACAGACAGATTGGCGCACGCACAAACCCATGCACAGCCAGACCAATGACGGACACAATGCCATGACAATATCTTGCTAAAAAAAGAGACTTTAGCAGGGGGATTATTTGCAGTATTTTTACACAAAAATTTTACTACCACCTGCCTGATGAAACCCATGCAGGGGTTGAAATATTCTGCCCTTTTGAAATCCAAAACTTTATTTTATCTTTGAAAAAACTTTAAGCCTTTGGGGTTTAAATTTTTCTTTGGGGAGTCCCCCCCGTAAGGGGGACACCCTTCCCACGCCTGTAGGGGGGGGGGTAAAATTTTACTTCCACCTTGAGTATTTGTCTTTTATTCATAAGGTTAGATGAAATGACTTACATACTAAAAATGAGAATTGTAACCTAAACAGTAAACAGGCTTGAAGGATAGGAAATGTTTAATCTCAGAGTCAAAAATGCACAAAATGTAAAGTTCAAGACATAAAGACCGATTTTTAAAGAGAATGGCTAAGTTAAATGAGTTAAAATGACGTTCATACTGTCTGAGGCTTTTAATAACCAGTATCATTGTGAAGTTTCAAAAACTTTTGGCCATAGAATTAAGAAAAAAAATTAATTTGACACAAAGTCCTTTTTTTTTAATGATAAAGACTCAAATTGAAAATCTGGGAAGATTGATGACTGGGCATATTCATATGCCGCCCAGGGATTGTGTAGATATTGCTCCTTATACATGTAAGTGTATCTGTTTATTGTAATTCAATCCGCTGGTTCTTTAACTCATTCCTACTCAAGAAAAATTAAGACTGGTCCAAATTGAATGGAGTTGCAGATGACAATTTAAAGTTTATGAAATCTTAGATTTTTTCAACTTTCTTGGTAGAAAACATTGTGTAAAATGAAGATATTGCTTGTGACAAGCAATTTCTTCATTTTACATAATGTTTTCTCAGGGGTTTTTCTTGAGGGGCGTCCAAAAGCGTCACTGTGTAGGAATGGGTTGATGAATGTGGATACTTCACAGATCCCTGCATATGCTCAAGGAATATCAACTTTACTTACAGTCATTTTTCTTGGCAGCCACAGTCGTCGCAGCTGGGAAGTCGAGAGGAATATCAGAGAGAGTTGCCTTGATCCTATTTTTCAAGGTATTGGAGGGTGTGAGTGCTGTGATATCAACAACTGAAACAATAAGCAAGTCATCGAGTACAATTGTTGTTTATCCATTTCTAAACAAAACTGCTTTTCTACAATCTGCCCTAGAAAACACTTTTGGAAATGATTGAAGAAAATGCAGAAATTGGTAGTGACAGAAAATCTTCTCTTTCAACAAAGTTTCCTCTACTGCAAAACAAAAATATTTGAATTTCATACAAAATGAGTTTTCCTGTTTTCAGGCTGCTTACTGATCTACAAAGCAGGGAAAAAGGTACATAACCCATCACTACGCAGTGGGGCTTTTGAACTGCTGAAGAAACACTGTGGAAAATGAAAAAAATTGCTTGTTACAAGCAAATTTTTCATTATCCACAATGTTTTCTAACACAAAAGTACAAAGATTTCATAATTCCATCAACCTGAAATTGTTGACTGCCACTCCTTTTAGTTTGGAACAGTCTATAATTTCCTCTTGTGGTATTGGGTTAAAAGCAGAAGAGTGTATATTTAATGGTAATCTACATCTTGTTTCTGAACATATTCAGCCCTATACTGTGCACTATTTTAGATGCCTGAGTTTTTGTTAAAATGAACCTTTCAACACATTACCAGACGGAAATATTTTAGACTGCTCCAAATTGAAAGGAGTTGCAGGCAACAATTGACAGTTTATGAAATTTTAGATCTTTTCAACATTCATTGTAAGAAGCATTGTGTAGAATGAAGAAACTGATTGTTACAAGCAATTTCTTCATTTTGGACTAGTCTAAAATTTTGTCCTATTGAAATGGGTTAATCCATTTCAACACTATTACGCTTTTTGACACCTGAAAAAAATTATTGGGATACAATTGTTTAAAAAGAAAAAAATTGCTTGCAACAAGAAATTTCTTCATTTTCCAAAAATTTTTTACCAAGAAAGTTAAAAAAATCTAAATTTCATAAACTTGTCATCTGCAACTGCTTTCAATTTGGATCAGTCTAAAATTTTGTCATCTTGGAATGGGTTAAAGAGAATAATAGGATTTTGTTCAAAACAAAGGAAGCAACTGATATGCAACATAGTTATTAAAGCCATCAGAGACGGATTATGATCACAAAATATAGCCCTGTCAAAAATGGGGAAAAGGGTTTCTTGTGAAATCAATCCTCAAGAAATGCTTTACTTTCAAAATCGACCTTGAGATGTGACTTTGACCATGTAGGTACCTGAAAATTTGTTCCAAATAGCACATTTAGTCATGATAAACACAATAGGGCCAAGTTATTTTGAAATCTAAACACAATTGTAGTAGCTATGCTCTGTACAAGCTCAAGCTATCCAAAAACCAGGAAATTTGCATTGGCTCAGTATCATAAGGAATTTACATGTGGGCTCAGTATCATAAGGAATTCACTAGTGAATTTTAATCTGATCTTGTCTGTGAAGAAATTGCTGTGGACAGACGGAATGTTCAAAGGACAGACGCAAATGAATCGGCATTTGAATGCTCGCCCTTCAGGAAGCATAATAAGCCAAACAGCATTATTTCCCCCCTTCCCCCCCAAAAAAAAGTGGCAATGAATTAAGCCTATTAGGGTCATAATTTTCAACCTATTAATTTTTTTCAGAAGATGTTATTAAATACTTCTAAAGAAAATTTTGTGTAAAATTTGGTTTGAATACACTTTATAGTTTCCAAGAAGATTAACAAAGATGCTAAATCTGTATATAGAGTTGTCATAAGTCACTCTCATCATACATCTCTACTAAATCTGTATATAGAGTCGTCATTAGTTACTCTCACCATACATCTCTACTAAATCTGTATATAGAGTCGTCATTAGTTACTCTCATCATACATCTCTACTAAATCTGTATATAGAGTTGTCATTAGTTACTCTCATCATACATCTCTACTAAATCTGTATATAGAGTTGTCATTAGTTACTCTCACCATACATCTCTACTAAATCTGTATATAGAGTTGTCATTAGTTACTCTCATCATACATCTCTACTAAACCTGTATATAGAGTTGTCATTAGTTACTCTCATCATACGTCTCTACTTAATCTGTATATAGAGTTGTCATTAGTTACTCTCACCATACATCTCTACTAAATCTGTATATAGAGTCGTCATTAGTTACTCTCATCATACGTCTCTACTTAATCTGTATATAGAGTCGTCATTAGTTACTCTCATCATACATCTCTACTAAACCTGTATATAGAGTTGTCATTAGTTACTCTCATCATACGTCTCTACTTAATCTGTATATAGAGTTGTCATTAGTTACTCTCACCATACATCTCTACTAAATCTGTATATAGAGTCGTCATTAGTTACTCTCATCATACATCTCAACTAAATCTGTATATAGAGTTGTCATTAGTTACTCTCACCATACATCTCTACTAAATCTGTATATAGAGTCGTCATTAGTTACAATCATCATACATCTCTACTAAATCTGTATATAGAGTCGTCATTAGTTACGCTCACCATACATCTCTACTAAATCTGTATATAGAGTCGTCATTAGTTACAATCATCATACATCTCTACTAAATCTGTATATAGAGTCGTCATTAGTTACTCTCATCATACATTTCTAATAAATCTGTATTTAGAGTCGTCATTAATTACTCTCACCATACATCTCTACTATGTTTTAAATGTTAAGATTCTTGTCAAACCAGGAAATGAAGACATGTACTTTGTCTGTTGTTTCAGGAGAAACAGAACTTATCACAGTAGGTGACTTAACACCCCTTCAATAGCACTGTTTATTAAAAAGAGTCTAATTTGATTGATTGATAATATCTACCAGGGGGACTTGAGACTTCTATAAAATGTCTTGCAAAACTTCAATATGTTATCAATATATATTAAATTTTAATTCTTTTGGAGCAAAACTGTTCTCAACACAAAATTACTTGAATCAGCAGTATTTATGACAAAGTTTTAAAGTTCAAGGGGAGATAATTCAACTGCCAGGAGGAGTTGGATTCAGAGAGATAATTCTTCTACCAAGAGTCTTTGGATCTCTATAAAATATCTTGCAGAACTTCAATATGTCATCAAAATTCTTCTACCAGGGGGAATTGAGACTTCAAAATTAAGTCTTGCATAAGTTCAACATGTCATCAATGTATGTGTGAAGTTTGATTACTTTTGAAGCAAAATCGGAGGAGGAGTTTAAAACATGTGACAAAAAAAATCACTTGAATTTTTTAAAGACAGAGGGAAGGACAGATAGATGGACAGACAGGCTGATTCAAGGTTATCCCCGAAAAAAATTCATTTAGCTGGGGTATAATTAAGCCTTTCGGGTACAATAAATATGGCCAAAGATACTTACATGTGAATTAAAACTTATTAACCCTTGTCATGCTAAACCCGAAATATTCCGGTTTTGGCAGGAGGTGTAGACCAAGATCAGCCTGCACATAAGTGCTGTCTGATCTAGGTCTACACCTCCTACTTGTACTTTTCTTGCCAGAGTTGTTTATGAAATTCATTTCTAAAAGAAATGTTCATTTTTGAACAAGTTCTATCAGTTCTTTCAGTGCTTTGATTTTACAGCAATTCAGGAAGGTAATTTATACAGCATGATAAGGGTTAATTTACTTTAAACCACCAAACTCCCTTTGTTATGGAGCTATTTTAATTATTAGCAGAAAAAACTCATGGTCATGGATTACGGATTATTTACGTAACCCATTACAGAGGTGAATGGCAATAAACCGGAGTGCAAGATATGGTAATTAAAGCATAATATTTCAACAAAATTTCCTTGTTGTACGGAAATTATCTTTGCCCTTGATACTCATGTTTTTCATCAATTTAAAATTTCTTTAGAAAATATGATTAATGATCACCAAAAGAATCTTGTCGAAAACCAGTCAATAGTTTCTAATGGGAGATTTTTAAAGACTAAGTTTACTGATGGACATATGCATGCGCAGACTTAACCAAACTGATGCAATTTCTGATGTCCTTCAGCCAGGGGAGCTTAAAAGTGCATGGCCAAAAAGCGCATGGTTATCAAAAGTTTTTTCATTAGTCTCTATAAACAAGAGGACCATGATGGTCCTAAATCGCTCCCTTGAGTATGATGGTTCATGGCTTTATGATATAAACAAAATAGCAAAGCCCTCTGCCTAATAATTTGGGAGAAGATGTTTAAGGATTTTTCTTTTAATCCTGGGTATATTGATGATCCCACCATATAGCACTAATTTCCTGAATATGGTAATGCTTTAAAGTATAGACATCAATACATACTATGTATAAAAGCTCTAGGCCTAATGGTTTAGGAGAAGAAGGTCTTCAAAGATATCATTATTTATTTCTAACTAAAATTAGGGATTGCACAGAAAAGGGCTAATTTTCAGAATATGGTAATTCTTTCAAGTATTTTGGTACAGGGTAAATAGTTGATGATATGTACCAAATATCAAAGCTCTAGGCCTAATCGTTTGGGAAAAGAAGACTTAAAAAGATTTCCTTCTTTATTCCTTTGTAAAATCAGGGATCACACAGACAAGGACTTATTTTCAGAATACAGTTATAGCCTGAAGTATTTTGTTAGATGGTCAATGGCTGATGATATGTACCAAATATTAAAGCTCTAGGCCTTATGTTTTGGGAGAAGTAGACTTTAAAAGATTTCCTTGTTTATTCCTTTGTAAAAACAGGGATCGCACAGAAAAGGGCTAATTTTCAGAATACAGTAATTCTTTGAAGTATTTTGGTAGAGGGTTAATAGGTGATGATACATACCAAATATAAAAGCTCTAGGCCTTATAGTTTGGGAGAAGAAAATCTTCAAAGATTTTCTTCTTTATTCCACTGTAAAATCAGGGATTACACAGAAAAGGGCTTATTTTCAAAATACAATAATTCTTTGAAGTATTTTTGTAGATGGTCAATGGCTGATGATATGTTCTAAACATCAAAGCTCTAAGCCTAATGATTTGGGAGAAGAAGATTTTCAAAGATTTCCTTCTTTATTCCTTTGTAAAATCAGAGATTGCACAGAAAAGGGCTTATTTTCAAAATACAGTAATTCTTTAAGGTATTTTGTAGAGGGTCAATAGGTGATGATACATACTAAATATTAAAGCTCTAGTCCTTATGGTTTGGGAGAAGAAGATTTTTAAAGATTTCCTTCTTTATTTCTTTGTGAAATCAGGGATTGCACAGAAAAGGGCTAATTCTCAGAGTATGATAATTCTTTGGAGTATTTTGGTAGAGGGTTAATAGGTGATGATATGTACCAAAAATCAAAGCTCTTGGCCTTTTGGGGGTAGGAGGAGAAGATTTTTAAAGATTTCCTCTGTCAAATCAGGAATTGCACAGAAAAGGTATATTTTAAGAGTACAGTAATTCTTTGAAGTATTTTTGTAGAGGGTCAATAGGTGATGATATGTACCAAATATCAAAGCTCTAGGCCTTATGGTTTGGGAGGAGAAGATTTCTTAATAATTGTTTACGGACGGACAGATGAATGCCGGACAATTACCGTTCACAATAGCTCACGTTGTGCTCAGGTGAGCTAAAAAATGCATTTTTTTGCTTAAAGCCTTTCCTTTTTTTTCCTAAATTTTAGACTGGTCTTAATTGAAAGAAATTGCAGACAATAATAACAAGAGGGCCAGAATGGCCCTAAAATCGCTCACCTGACTAATTTAAATGCTTCTAGATGTGTTGATTGTCAAATTTATTATCATGATAATTATAATTAATTTCAATGTCTATTTACCCAGAGTTCTCTTTTTCATTGAATTGAATTGGAGGCTATTTATTGCTTTCATATCCAAATTCAATTCATGTCCAGTTACTGGTACACTTAATATGTTGCTTTGGATTTTCTCCCTAAATATTTGCTTTATGCACTCTAATCACATATAAATTTAGTAAAATTGGACACCTACCTTCATTCCTAGCAGAAAACTAAGTACCATGCTTGTATATTTTGTGAAACAAATACCAATTTCTCTTTCTCTGCAGACATTGTGACGTGATAATGCATCCCCATGTAATTTACACTGTGATAAAACCTACTGGTGTGGGGGATACTTGTCAACTGTTTGGAATATGTACTTTAATTGGGTCTTGCATCTTTCATCAAATTGATTAGTCTTTTTCCTAGTTTTTCCTTTTTTTAATGATATCACAAAACCAAGACTTTTTCCCATTTTACCGGTAGCCTGGGAACCCTGGACACACCATGATTATAGATTCGGTGTCTGACGCATTTCTAACAAGCTATGGTGGCAGCCCTGAAGCACTCAAAGAAATAACAGCATTGTAATAGCCCCATTGGCAAATGTCAGTGAGATTCATGCCCAGTTTGAGTGAAATTGGCCCAATGGTTAGGGAGGAGAAGATTTTAAAGTCAAAAACAGCCATGCCCATATTTGGGCTTCATTCAAAATTTAACAAACTAATATTGAAAAGGGTCACCCAAGGAACATTCATGCCAAGTTAAGTTAAAATTGGCGCGAACATTACTGTGGAGAAGATGTTTGAATATTTCTAAGTAAAAAACTACCCCATCCTGCCTCGCCCATTTTTGAGTGTCATTCAAAATTTCACCAACATCTTTTGACAAGAGGGCCGTTGGCCCTGGGGCTCTCACCTGAGATAAAGGCTTTTTTTCTTTCCACAGTCTAATTTCATGTTAAGGTTAGGATTATGAAACAAGTGGGCCACAATTACATATAAAGACTATGAACCTGGGGATCCAAAAGTCTAAATTACAAATTCCAAGGTTTCTGTGCTGATTTGAAAGAAGGAAAAATCTTTTTCCATGGGTTATAATTTCAGAAATAAGAAAGAAGTCTGTGAACTGATGCTTCCTGCCTATAACCCCCCCCCTGGGGCTCTGCCCCTGGGGACCCTAGGATCATGATTTTAGCTATTTTGTAAGAGATCAATATACTGATGCTTCATGCAAAATATCAAGGCTCTACACCTTCTGGGTCAGGAGGAGAAGATTTTTAAAGATAATTTTGAAATTTCACTTTTGTTGCCAAGGCAATCAAAGTTTTTAACAGATTTCAATTCTTTTAGCTAATTTTAAGGGGGACCAGCTAAGGAACATTTCTGCAAAATTTGATTCAAACTGGCCCTGTAAATTGGAAGGAGATGTATTTAAAAAAATCGTTCTTTATTTCTATATAAAACCAACCCCCCTGGGGCTCGGCCCATGGGGACCCGAGGATCATGATTTTAGCTATTTTGAAAGAGGTCAATATAATGATGCTTCATGCAAAATATCAAGGCTCTACACCTTCTGGGTCAGGAGGAGAAGATTTTTAATGATAATTTTAAAATTTCACTTTTGTTGCCATGGCAACCAGAGTTTTTAACAGATTTCAATTCTTTTAGCTATTATTGAAGGGGACCACCTAAGGAACATTTCTGCAAAATTTTGTTCAAATTTGCCCGGTGGTTTAGGAGGAGATGTCGTTTAAAGAAATTGTTGACGGACAATGCACGACACATGACACACGACGCAAGACGCACAACGGACAATGGACGGACGCCGGACAAAAGGGGATCACAATAGCTCACTTAAGCACAACGTGCTCAGGTGAGCTAAAAAGGGTCAACAAAGGAATATTCATTTCAAGTTTGGTTGAAATTGGCTCAATGGTTACTGAGGAGAAAATGTTTTAACATTTCAAAGTAAAAAACTGCGGCGCCCTGCCACGCCCATATTTGGGCATGAATCAAAGTTCTGCAAATGACTTTTAAAAAGGGTCTCCCAAGGAACATTCATGCCAAGTTTTGTTGAAATTGGCCAAATGGTTACTGAGACAAAGATGTTTAAAGATTTAAAAGTAAAAAACTGCCCAATCCTGCCATGCCCGTATTTGGGCGTGAATCACGAACAACTTTTAACAAGAGGGCTGTTGGCCCTGGGGCGCTCACCTGAGATAAAGGCTCTTTTTCTTTCAACAGTCTAATTTCATGTTAAGGTGAGGATTATGAAACAAATGCCACACTTACATATAAAGGCTATAAACCTAAAATCCAAAAGTCTTAATTACAAATTCCAGGGCTTTAGTGCTGATCTGAAAGAAAAAAAACTTTTTCCTCCCTCTGGATCCATGGGTTATAATTTCAGAAATAAGAAAGAATCTGTGAACTGATGCTTCATGCCTTTACCCCCCCCCTCCCCTGGCTCGGCCCCTGGAGACCCGAGGATCATGATTTGAGCTATTTTGTAAGAGATCAATATACTGATATTTCATGCAAAATATTAAGGCTCTACGCCTTCTTGGTCAGGAAGAGTAGATTTTTAAAGATTATTTTGAAATTTCACTTTTGTTGCCATGGCAACCAGAGTTTTTAACAGATTTCAATTCATTACGTTTTTTTTTGAAGAGGACCACCTAAGCAACATTTCTGCCAAATTTGGTTCAAATCCACCAAGTGGTTTGGGAGGAGATGACATTTAAAAAATCGTTCTTTATTTCTATATAAAACCAACCCCCCCTGGGGCTCTGCCCCTGGGGACCCGAGGATCATGATTTTAGCTATTCTGAAAGAGGTCAATATACTGATGCTTCATGCAAAATATCAAGGCTCTACACCTTCTGGGTCAGGAGGAGAAGATTTTTAATGATAATTTTAAAATTTCACTTTTGTTGCCATGGCAACCAGAGTTTTTAACAGATTTCAATTCTTTTAGCTATTATTGAAGGGGACCACCTAAGGAACATTTCTGCAAAATTTTGTTCAAATTGGCCCAGTGGTTTAGGAGGAGATGTCGTTTAAAGAAATTGTTGACGGACGATGCATGACGCATGACACATGACGCAAGACGCACGACGGACGACGGACGCACGCTGGACAAAAGGGGATCACAATAGCTCACTTGAGCACTATGTGCTCAGGTGAGCTAAAAAGGGTCACCAAAGGAATATTCATTTCAAGTTTGGTTGAAATTGGCTCAATGGTTACTGAGGAGAAAATGTTTTAACATTTCAAAGTAAAAAACTGCTATGCCCTGCCACCCCCATATTTGGGCATGAATCAAAGTTCTGCAAACAACTTTTAAAAAGGGTCACCTTAGGAACATTCATGCCAAGTTTGGTTGAAATTGGCCCAATGGTTACTGAGACAAAGATGTTTAAAGATTTAAAAGTAAAAAACTGCCCAATCCTGCCACGCCTGTATTTGGGTGTGAATCACGAACAACTTTTAACAAGAGGGCCGTTGGCCCTGGGGTGCTCACCTTAGATAAAGGCTCTTTTTCTTTCAACAGTCTAATTTCATGTTAAGGTTAGGATTATGAAACAAATGCCACACTTACATACAAGAGGCCCAGTGGGCCTTAACGGTCACCTGAGTAAAAGAGCACCAAGACAAGTGATTTTGTTTGAAAGAATTAGAAAAAAGTTTGGTTGAAATCCCCTCAGTAGTTCTTGAGAAGAAGATGAAAATGTTTAAAAGTTACCAAAAATGACCCCCTTTTGGTCCCCATTTTAGGCACCCCTGACCTCACAGCCTTTTAATTTTCACAAATCTGTATAATCAGTACCCAATGATGCTTTTCACCAAGTTAGTTTAAAATTGGCTTAGTACTTCATCAGAAGAAGATGAAAATGTGAATTTTTTAACATGATGAACTTTGACCTCTGGGTGTGTCCCCATACATGACCCCAGGGACATGAATTTCACAATTTATAATATACCTGTCCTAGTTGTCATGCACACAGAATATTTAAGCTCTGGCATTAACGGTTTATTAGAAGAAAATTTTTAAAGAAGTACCAAAATTACCCCTTTTTGGCCCCTATTTGGGCCCCTATGAGCCCCAGAACCCCTATTATCACAAACTTGAATTGGCATCCCCCAATGATGCTTTCTACCAAGTTTGGTTGAAATCGGCCCAGTAGTTCTTGAGAAGAAGATGAATATTTAAAAGTTACCAAAAATTACCCCCTTTTGGTCCCCATTTTAGGGCCCCCTGACCCCCAAGCCTTCTTATTTTCACAAATCCCAATAACCATTACCAAATGATGCTTTTCACCTAGTTTGTTTGAAATTGGCTTTGTTCTTCATCATCAGAAGATGAAAATGTGAATTTTTTAACATGATGAACTTTGACCTCTGGGTGTGGCCCCATACATGACCCGAGGGACATGAATTTCACAATTTATAATATACCTGTCCTAGTTGTCATGCACACAAATTATTTAAGCTCTGGCATTAACGGTTAATTAGAAGAAGATTTTTAAAGAAGTACAAAAATTACCCCTTTTTGGCCCCTATTTGGGCCCCTATGACCCCCAGAACCCCTATTTTCACAAACTTGAATTGGCATCCCCCAATGATGCTTTCTACCAAGTTTGTTTGAAATCCGCCCAGTAGTTCTTGAGAAGAAGATGAAATATTTAAAAGTTACCAAAAATTACCCCCTTTTGGTCCCCATTTTAGGGCCCCCTGACCCCACAGCCTTTTTATTTTCACAAATCTGAATAACCATTACCAAATGATGCTTTTCACCAAGTTTGTTTGAAATTGGCTTTGTACTTCATCAGAAGAAGATGAAAATGTGAATTTTTTAACATGATGAACTTTGACCTCTGGGTGTGGCCCCATACATGACCCCAGGGGCATGAATTTCACAATTTATAATATACCTGTCCTAGTTGTCATGCACACATAATATTTAAGCTCTGGCATTAACGGTTTATTAGAAGAAGATTTTTAAAGAAGTACCAAAAATTACCCCTTTTTGGCCCCTATTTGAGCCCCTATGACCCCCAGAACCCCTATTTTCACAAACTTGAATTGGCATCCCCCAATGATGCTTTCTACCAAGTTTGGTTGAAATCCGCCCAGTAGTTCTTGAGAAGAAGATGAAAATGTTTAAAAGTTAACGGACGACGGACGACGCACGACACACGACGATGGACAAACGATGATTGCAATAGGTCACCATGACCATTCGGTCAGGTGACCTAATAAAGACTATGAACCTCGGGATCAAAAAGTCTAAATTACAAATTCCAGGGCTTTAGTGCTGATTTGAAAGAAAAAAATTTTTTTTCCTCCCTCTGGATCCATGGGTTATAATTTCAGAAATAAGAAAGAATCTATGAACTGATGCTTCATGCCTTTACCCCCCCCCTCCCCTGGCTCGGCCCCTGGAGACCAAAGGATCATGATTTTAGCTATTTTGTAAGAGATCAACAACTGATATTTCATGCAAAATATTAAGGCTCTACGCCTTCTGGGTCAGGAAAAGTAGATTTTTAAAGATTATTTTGAAATTTCACTTTTGTTGCCATGGCAACCAGAGTTTTTAACAGATTTCAATTCATTAACGTTTTTTTGAAGAGGACCACCTAAGCAACATTTCTGCCAAATTTGGTTCAAATCCACCAAGTGGTTTGGGAGGAGATGTCATTTAAAAAATTGGTCTGTATTTCTATATAAACCCCACCCCCTGGGGCTCTGCCCCTGGGGACCCGAGGATCATGATTTTAGCTATTCTGAAAGAGGTCAATATACTTATGCTTCATGCAAAGTATCAAGGCTCTACACCTTCTGGAGCAGGAGGAGAAGATTTTTAATGATAATTTTAAAAATTTCACTTTTGTTGCCATGGCAACCAGAATTTTTAACAGATTTCAATTCTTTAAGCTATTTTTAAGGGGACCACCTAAGCAAACATTTCTGCCAAATTTGGGTCAAATCAGCAAAGTGGTTTCGAAGATGTTGTTTAAAGAAATTGTTGACAGATGATGCACGACGCAAGACGCAAGACGCACGACAGATGGACGCCGGACAAAAGGGGATCACAATAGCTCACTTGAGCACTACGTGCTCAGGTGAGCTAAAAAGGGTCACCAAAGGAATATTCATTTCAAGTTTGGTTGAAATTGGCTCAATGGTTACTAAGGAGAAAATGTTTTAACATTTCAAAGTAAAAAACTGCTATGCCCTGCCACCCCCATATTTGGGCATGAATCAAAGTTCTGCAAACAACTTTTAAAAAGGGTCACCCAAGGAACATTCATGCCAAGTTTGGTTGAAATTGGCCCAATGGTTACTGAGACAAAGATGTTTAAAGATTTAAAAGTAAAAAACTGCCCAATCCTGCTACGCCCGTATTTAGGCGTGAATCATGAACAACTTTTAACAAGAGGGCCGTTGGCCCTGGGGTGCTCACCTGAGATAAAGGCTCTTTTTCTTTCAACAGTCTAATTTCATGTTAAGGTTAGGATTATGAAACAAATGTCACACTTACATATAAAGACTATGAACCAGGGGATCCAAAAGTCTAAATTACAAATTCCAGGGCTTTAGTGCTGATTTGAAAGAAAAAAAACTTTTTCCTCCCTCTGGATCCATGGGTTATAATTTCAAATTAAGAAAGAATCTGTGAACTGATGCTTCATGCCTTTACCCCCCCTCCCCTGGCTCGGCCCCTGGAGACCCGAGGATCATGATTTTAGCTATTTTGTAAGAGATCAATATACTGATATTTCATGCAAAATATTAAGGCTCTACGCCTTCTGGGTCAGGAAGAGTAGATTTTTAAAGATTAGTTTGAAATTTCACTTTTGTTGCCATGGCAACCAGAGTTTTTAACAGATTTCAATTCATTAACGTTTTTTTGAAGAGGACCACCTAAGCAACATTTCTGCCAAATTTGGTTCAAATCCACCAAGTGGTTTGGGAGGAGATGTCATTTAAAAAATTGTTCTTTATTTCTATATAAACCCCATCCCCTGGGGCTCTGCCCCTGGGGACCCGAGGATCATGATTTTAGCTATTCTGAAAGAGGTCAATATACTGATGCTTCATGCAAAATATAAAGGCTCTACACCTTCTGGGTCAGGAGGAGAAGATTTTTAATGATAATTTTAAAATTTCACTTTTGTTGCCATGGCAACCAGAATTTTTAACAGATTTCAATTCTTTTAGCCATTATTGAAGGGGACCACCTAAGCAACATTTCTGCCAAATTTGGTTCAAATCAGCCCAGTGGTTTTAGAGGAGATGTCATTTAAAACAACATTCTTTATTTCTATATAAATCCCACCCCCCTGGGGCGGACCCGAGGATCATGATTTTAGCTATTTTGAAAAGGGTCAATATAATGATAATTCATGCAAAAATTCAAGGCTCTACGCCATCTGGGTAAGGAGGAGAAGATTTTTAAATATTATTTACGTGCTCAGGTGAGCTAAAAAGGGTCACCCAAGGAACATTCAAGCCAAATTCGGTTGAAATTGGCCAAATGCTTACTGAGACAAAGATGTTTAGAGATTTCAAAGTCAAAAACTGCCCCACCCTGCCATGCCCATATTTGGGCATAATCAAAATCCGCGAACAACTTTTAAAAAGGGTCACCCAAGGAACATTCATACCAAGTTTTGTTGAAATTGTTTAAAGATTTCAAAGTCAAAAACTGCCACGCCCTGCCTCGCCTTTATTTGGGGGGGTCAATCAAAATTCCACTAAAAACTTTTGAAAAGGGTCACCAAAGGAACATTCATACCAAGTTTTGTTGAAATTGGCCCAATGGTTACTGAGGAGAAGATGTTTAAAGATTTCAAAGTATAAAAATGCCATGCCCTGCCATGCCTATATTTGGGGGTCAATCGAAATTCCGTGAACAACTTTTGAGAAGGGTCACCCAAGGAACATTCCTGCCAAGTTTGGTTGAAATCTGCCCATTGGTTACTGAGGAGAAGATGTTTAAAGAATTGTTGATGCCTTCCGACGCACAATGCACGAAGGACAAAAGATGATCACAAAAGATCACCTTGAGCACGTTGTGCTCAGGTGAGCTAAAAACTGGATGCAATTAGAAACAAAACCACCATCAAAAGTCACGGGTAGAAAATAATATTGAAAAAGGAGGAATGTTTTCTCAATTATAAAATCACAGCGACTTAAAACCCTGCATAGAAATTTGGTCCTACAAATATTATAAGATTTCACTCACAAAGGTCAATTATCTAATGGCTATCTATGTAAGCTTCAGTTTTTGTTTAATTCCCATTACCACACAATTCTACATAAGAAATATAGTTGCGGAAAATATGATGACAAAAGATAACATTACTTGTAACAAGCAATTTCTTCTTTTCTGACTATATTTTCTACTCCATATGGTTCTTTTCTTTCAGTTTCCAAATTTCCAAATTTTATTTGTATAATAAGGCTAACGGCCCATACACATATACAAACATTTTACAATATTAACAAAATTATGTGTAAGTGTACAAAATATAAACAAATGAAATGTTTTACAACATATTGAAAAGTTAAACAGTCATAAATTTCATCCCAATAATTATATTTATAATATCATTATATAGCTATTCATCTGTAAATGAGTACATACTAATTTATTTGACCATAGTAGTTTTACAGAGGTACAATGTGAATTAATAAGTATAGATTTATACTTCTTGTGATTCCAAATACAGTTTTCTTTTTTTAATGAATAAAAGATAAACATGAATCGATGTAATCTCTTCTCAAATCATTATATAGAGGACATATCAATACAAAATGCATTTCATCTTCAACATAAGAATCACAATAAATACAAAATCTATACTCTCTGGGTATACCATAGTGTTTCCCTTTTTCAATCATAAGTGGATGTGAAGAACTTCGAAATGAGGAAAGGCATATTCTAAATTTTTTCACATCAATAATTGACAAATATTGTTCTTGTCAAAGAGAGTTTTTGAATCCACAATAATAATTTAACTTTGAATTTTCCATGAAACTAGCTCTCCATTCTTTTAACTGCTGAGTATATTTAGATAAAAATATGCTTTCATTATGAACACTTTGGTTTTCCCAAATTTGGTCGTTTTGGTCATTTCTGCATAGATGTATACGCAAATTTGAAACCCAATTTTGGTATCCCAGGTTATCACAATATAAGAGCATTTTATAACAGAATTTGACAAATCTGTTATCTGATATATTTAGAATTCGAAGCCAGTACTTAATAACTCTTTTGGAAGACAAAATTCTAAGAGGGTATCTGCCGGTATCGCCTAGAATTGCCACATTGCATGATTTACATTTAACATTAAGAAGTCGTTTACATGCGTAAATCTGTACTTTTTCATTACAATTCATATTTTGTAAGCCCCATAGTTCAGATCCAAACAGTTTAGAGAACTATATTGGGGAAAGTCGGAAATTTTGTCAGTTGGGAATAGTTAATCCCTTACTACACAATCCTCAATTCTGATGCAGTCAATATTGTTATTTGTAGGAAACATTGCAGTAAAAGAGAAATATCTTGTCAATGCTTGATTTTTGTTTTAAACACATTTGATGTATTGTCTGCCGTTGTTTTCAAATCGGTCGAACCTAAATGTTGAGGTCTGGTTACAGGCATTCCAGACGGTCCCTTTTTTAGTAATTTTTATATAAATCTGTAATTATTCACCTTGTGTTTTCATAGTGTTCCCCAGCTCCAAACAATTTGCCACAACTTCAAAACTTAAATCTTCTAGGCCAGTTGCATCAATTTCCTCACCGATATCAATTTCAGAGCCACAGAATTCCTGAAAAATATATTTTTTTTTTTCATTTACATGCCATCAAAAATAAGACTCTGTCCAGACTGATAGAAGTTCAGAGTGCATAAAATTGATCAAAATACTCACTGATCATAGTTGGCAAGTATGTAAATTCAGTATTCCTTCAACAGAAAAAGAGTTAATTGCAAAACAAAAAGCAGATAGCAAGTTATCTAGACTTGATAGAATTGGATCAAAATTTTTGACAACAAGAGGAACCAAATAGCCCCAATTCACTCACCAGAATTTACAATTCAGACAACCAATCTGACCCATTTTCTGGTCAATTGAGCCGAAAATGTCACAAGTGTCAACTAAGTGTTTCTCAGATTTGATCTAGTGTTTAACTCTATGGCAGGGAAGTAAATTAAAAATTCATACATATGTTTAACAAGAAACCTACATTGACTGATATTTAGGTTGACTTAGCAAATATATTGGCTCAAGATAGTATTCTAAGATTTGACCTAGTTTTTCAACCCTAGTGATGAAATCAAGCGCAAGTTGTGGAATCTAGCATGTTTACAAAATTCTTCTAGGAATTAACCTAATCACCTAGTTTTTGACGAATTTCGTGAAGCAATTTAGAACTTGTCCAAGATATCATAAAAAAAACATTCTGACGACTCTTCCTATAGAGTGTCTATACAAGTACAAAATGGGTTCACTAAAGTGTAATTAAGGTTTTTCAAAGATTTTACCTACTAGTGACTTAATTTTTACACAAGAGACAAAATTTTAGTGTCATCATCAAGAAAAACATTCTGATTAATTGTCAGCTTGATTGAGCATGAAATTGTAGCCGCTAGCATTTTAATAAGGTTTTTCTAAGAAGTGACCACATGACCAAGTTTTTGACCTCAAGTGAACCAATCTTGAACTTATTCAAGATTTTATCAAAACAACCATTCTGTCCAGTAAAAAGGCTGAATGAGATCCAATTTTGGTCTCTAGAAGGCCTCTAAAGTGCCCACAAGGATTTTTGACCGAGTTTTTTTTACCCAAAAGTGACAAATTTTAAACTTGTAAGAGACAGTTTCTAAGGTTTGGTATGATGACCTAGTTTTTGATCCCAAGTGACCAAATTTCAAGCTTTTCCAAGATAAGACCAGGACTTAAAATCCAACATAATTCTAGGTTGATTGGGCATCAAATGTGGCTTCTAGAGCACCAACACGTATTTTTATGATATGACCTAAGGACTCCTTTTTTTTTTAATACAAGTGACCCAATTCAGATCTTAACTGAGATTTCATCAAGACAAACATTCTGACGAAATTTTAGGCTTACCAAGCATCAAAATTAATGTTGCCTTTGGAGTTCTCACAAGTAGTTATTTACCTCAAGTGAGCCAATTTTGCACTTGTCCAAGATTTGATCAAGACTGACTGATTTTAAAAGTTGATTGTGTAAAAGTTGTAGCCTCTAGAGTATCCACAAGGTAAATGTTAATGGAGGACAACACATGACAGATGACAAAAGAAGGATATCACATAACCACAATATCTTTCTCTGAACATGTTGTGCTCAGGTGAGCTTATAAGCACTAACATTACATATAAACCAATTGCTTATATTTTCAATGAAAGTTAGTTCCCTTCAGCCATTAATAAATAAACCCACTCCAACAAAATCAAGCTTTTTGAAGCCCCTCATCACATGCTTTGGAAAACATTGTGGAAAATAAAGAAATTGCATGTTACAAGCAATTTATTCATCATCTACAATGTTTGCTACCTATGAAGACAAAGGTTTTCAAATTCCACCCACTGAAATCTTTGTCTGCATCTTCTTTCAATTTGAACCTGTCTGTGATTCTGTTGTTTTGTAATGGGTTAGTCATCTCTATTTCTAAAAGGGTGTGAATCTGGTATCAGCATTTAACATCTAATCCAATTTTACCTGTTTATTAAAAAGTTCTTGAATGTCATGTGTTAACTTAAAGTATTCTCAGAGGGAAACTCCCTAATTCATAACAAAAGCCACCCCTTGGCTGGTTGAGTGTGTGATAGTGGGTAAAACTTTTTAGTCCAAAAAGAGGTATAATTTTTCTAAAAAAAGATATCTATTCCCCTTGTTGGTATAGATTTTATTTAGATAGTGAACATATAGTCTAAGTTTCAAGTGAAAGTGTTCAGTAATACTACAGGTAAATGTCAAAGTTTAGAACGACAACACTGATACTGACAGACAACCTGGCCAAAGCAATACCTCAGCTTTTCTCCAAAAACAGCAAAACTAGAAATCAGTCTATTTTAGAAGTAATCAATCATGGGAGTCTCATACAATCATAATTGATTCTAATGGACTTAAGGCTTCAATAATAGAGTTTGTATGCTTTGCCTCAATGCCTTTGATCAAATCATTCAATTCCTTCTAAGAAGATCCTCTAGCTTCCTTTCAAACAGAACACAGACAGTGTCTGTTGGAGGCAAATTGACTGATTTCTGGCACTGCCAATTGACTTTGCTGTATACGCCCTCTGTGCTATAAAAGGAAGTTCCACTTCAATGTAAACAGCAATAACACAACTGTAATGTTAAGGTAAAATGGTTGGTTTGCGACATTAAATGCTTGAATAAGTTAAAGTCACCAAATGAAAACAAAATTGCTGCACATATTTTATGTCAGCCAGTGTTGGAGTTCTAGGTTAACTTCCAGCTTTATTGAATGATGTGATTGGTTGATCATTCTTAATTGACTGTCATGATCATTAATTGTCATCATCTTAAACTATACAAATTGGTGTACCCTAAGACTCAAAGCTTGGTACAGTACTTTTATCCTTTGAATAAATAATTTTCCTTTGCATATAACCTTTTTTACTAACTATCCAAAAAATAGTTGTTGCAACACCATAACTTACTTCATTTGACTTGCATTGCCTAGAGTTTACTATTGATACATTTATTTCACTATATCCTTTGCTATTTTATTTTGTCTAGATCAAACTGGCAGAGAAATTTGGATCCATCAAATAGAATTTTGTAGATCTCAAATTTAATGTCATAGGAACATACAAGTGATATAAACTTTGCCACAGAGCCCCAATTGTCTCGGTGTCTGCCAGCTTGAAATTCTTGGATCAACAATTATTTAACCTATTACCAGTTGGTTAAATTTTAGACTGGTCCAAATTGAAAGAAGTTTCAGACGACAATTTTGGTAGAAATCATTGTGGAAAATGAAGAAAATGCTTGTCACAAGCAATTTCTTCATTTTCCACAATGTTTTCCAAAGCTTTTTTTTCTTGGGGGCATCTAAAAGCGTCACTGAGTTGGAATGGGTTAAGTAATTTGTGACAGTTTGATATGCCTTTCAATCTATATCCACACAATGACACAACAATTTTGGGAAATATCTAAAAAAAAAAAAATCAAAACATATTGACTGCCAATTCATTATATGTGAATGGACGAAAAAATGTCTTAAACCTTAAAATTTTATTGTCTTGAGTTTTAATATAAAATCCTGCACCAGGTTGGAATTCGTGCAAGAATGGCATGTGTATACTGCCAATCTGAAGCTGCGCTACTCTATCAATAATTAAGGGCACTCAGCTCAATATTATTAAACCCATCAAAAGATATGAATCTGATGTCATAAACACATAAGACTCATTTCAGTTGGAATAAGAAATTAAAACAGTAGAGAAATTGATTGTAACTTGAAGACTTGAAACAGTGACATGCAGCATTACCCCCTTAATGAAATATGAGCCTATGCATGACATTTCCAACCATTTTGCATGTGCATGACTCGCACACATTGAGCAACCTGGACACCCATTCGGGGCAATTAGAACATCGCTGATTGTTTAAAGAAGCTTTTGGTCAGTCTCTATCTACAGAGTGCAGAGCAAAGACTCTGATCAGACTGTGTGGATGACAGGCTGATCTGAGTCTTTACTTGTTACACATGTGTAATGGTTAGAAATGTCATGCATGTGCTCATATATAAGACATGTAAACAAATCACAGTGCAGAGTTTTGTCTAACATAAAGACGCCTGTTCCACAAATAATTTTGTATTTCAAGATTAATATCATTGTTGTCTAAAATTGTCGTTTACATGGTGTAGATTAATACATTCAACTCTATATTTGTGCACATTTCAACACAAACTATCATAAGTTGACATCGAAACAGTGATTTTATTTACAAAAGGTACTTTTGTATTTTTTATCATGTCAACCCCTAGCCTATATTTACTTACATATATAAAGTTTTCAATTGTAATTTGTTCCAGTAACAACAAACACATAGCTTAAACTAATATCCCCTCAAGTAGTAGTTGTATTTTAAAAAAAAAGAAAACTTTACAATTGGTATGGGGTGGTTTCTTGTAACACCATTCGAAACCTCTTTCAATTTAGACCAGTCTAAAATTTAAAAAAAAAAAACAGGAAAGGGTTAAGTTTAAAACTTTGATTTTTTTCCCTTCGATCTTCCATTTTGACCTTTCCCTTCACAAATGACCTTGACATTGACTGTTAATAAATAAACCTTACCATCAATGTGAAAAGTTGTTTCCTAGTAGTAGAGGTGAAATTTCCATTTCTACCATAACACACCACCCTTAAAGGCATAGTCTGGGATGAAGTCATTTGACCTGAAATTAGAAAAAAAGAATTATGTTAGTATCTGTGGACTGTCAAACAATTGATTTTTAGGTGTGACTGGCCCAAGATAAATACAAAATCAGAAATTGGTATATAACATACATGGTTTGACTGCGCTGATTCAGCTAGCTGACTGCTGAAGTATAATGTGTCACTTTCCTGTAACTTTTTGGAAAGCAAGTGGCAAATGTGCAAAGTTTGTTTCTAATACTAGTAACAAATATCTTAAACGATCACAGCTATAGGAAGTCCATAGCAAACAATTGATAAAGCAAAAGATCTGCACCCCATGACTATTCAGTTTTGGACAGACAATTTAAAACATCTTTCAGGCCAGATGATGTAACACAGAATATTCTGTTACAGTTGTCGTCTAGATTTTTAAAATGAACAGGAGGAATGGGACGGTACTTTTGATGTTTAACCCATTACAAGACGACAAAATTTAAAGACTGGTCCAAATTGTAAATAACAATTCAAAGTTGATGAAATTTTATATATTTTCAACTTTCTGGGTAGAAAACATAGCATCACAAGCAATTTCTTCATTTTCCACAATATTTTCCCAATTATTTTTCTTGAAGGGCGTCCTGAAGCGTCATAGTGTGGGAATGAGTTAACTTTGAAAGATATGAGCTTATTTTGGGTTGTTTGCAGTCTATTCTTTAACTCTTTCCTGTTCAAACCCGTGATTTTACGTTACTGTGATTTAATAGTTGAGAAAACATTGTGCAAAAAGGAGAAATCGCTTGTGACATGCAATTTCTCCTTTTCCCACAATGATTTCTACCACATAGGATGATGTAATTTCAAATTGCATCCAATTCCTGTTGTCGTCTGCAACTTCTTTCAATTAGGACCAGTCTAAAATTTAACAAGAGCCATGTCCGACATGGCCATCCCCCGCCGTTAAAGCTTGATAGTAAACTGAGTTGTGATTCTTGTACACTGCATTTCTCCTCATTGAGATCTATCAACCTATAAAGTTTCAAATTGATAGCTATTATACTTTCATAGAGATGCCCCTGACAAAATTTAAGTCTCTAAAATAACAGAGGGCAATTACTCCAAAATTATGCAAGCAAGAGTTGTGGTTCTTGTGCACTGCATTTCTCCTTCATGAGATCTATCCACCAATGAAGTTTCAAGTTGATAGCATTTACACTTTAGGAGATATGCTCTGGACAAGCTTAGTGACGGAATGACAGAGACCATTACTATATCCGCTTGGCCAAAAGGCGGAAGATAAAAAAGCAGGAAAGAGTTAAATGCTTGGATAAACAACTGTACCACAATAAACTGGCAAAGTCATTATTCCATTGGATAAAAGCTGCATTTGTTCAGCAGGTACTTCTATGCTTTTTTTAATGAAAAAAGAAATTCCAGCCTAGATTTCTCTGAATCTACTATAATTATTCTACATTATCAGGTTGTTTTGTTTGTTTAAAGTTTTAAGAAATGCTATCTCATATTGACCTCTGCTAGATCTGACCACTTTTTCAAATGTTTTTATCCCCCATTTCCACACATTCCCTCTGACATCCCCAAAGAAAAGAGAGTTTGGAAAACATTGTGGACAATGAAGATATTGCTTGTAAAAAGCAATTTCTTCATTTTCTACTGTTTTCTATCCTAACTGACAAAAGATTTTAAAATTCCTTCAACTTTTACCCTTGTCATGCTGAACCCAGGATATTCCGGTTTTGGCAGGAGATGTAGACTGCACATAAGTGCAGTCTGATCTTGGTCTACACCTCCTGCTTGTAATTTTCCTGCCAGAGTTGTTTGTGAAATTGATTTCTAAAAGAAATATTGATTTTTGAACAACCAGTTCTATCGGTGCTTTCAGCCCTTTGATTTTACATCAATTAAGTAAGGTTACTTATACCAAATGACAAGGGTTGAAATGTTAGCTGCAATGTCTTTTTCATATTAGAATAGTCTATAATTTTGTAGTCTTTTTAAGGGTTAGCAGATTTCCCAGATGGTCAGTTTTTGCATGACAGGTCACATTTACAAAAATTGTGTTAAAAATGGTCTAATAAATAAAGAAAATTATTTTAATTGCATTACAAAATCTTTTTTTGATTGGAGCTGTGTAGGAAAATTTGGATATTTCACGAAACCAAAGGTCAAGTGAAAACCCATTGCACTGTTTTGTATTAACCCTTTACTGTACAAACCGGGCATTTTACGTCACTATGACTTTATACTTGAGAAATCATTGTTGAAAAAGAAGAAACTGCTTGTAACAAGCAATTTTTTCTTTCTCCTAAATATTTTCTTCCACATAGGATGGTTTCATTTCAAATTGTATCCAATTTACATTGTCATCTGCAACCTCTTTCAATTTTGACCAGACTAAAATTTCAAACTAGAGGCACTGTATCTCTCCATATGTTCCCAATTTTCAATAAATGGACTGAAAGTCCCGAGAGCGGTTTAGCTGGTTTCTCACTTACCGGGCTCAATAATGCGAGCATATTTCATCAATATGAGTGAGTAAATCGTACACCTAAGTAGGAGGAGCAGCTGGAGACTCGATAAGGATGTAGTGGTAGTATTGGTGTGTGAACTACCAGGAATCCATGGTTAGGAGCTCCAGCCGCCCCAATATAACTGAAATACTATTAAAAGTTGATTTAACCCCAATTCAATCAATCATGACATGTTACTGTTTACTGAAATCGCTGTTTTGAATTAATCGCTTCTTAAGTACTTGAAAATTTGTGGTTGGGAGGTAAAAGGTTAAATGATAAAAGGTCAAGAAATCAAGGCTAACATTCAATTCTTTTTACGTTGAGCATATTATTATCACAATTAAAGTAGTAACATTTCAAAGATTTAGTCGAATTCGAGAGGCTATATAAAGGGTGTTTTATTCGATGGGGCTAATAGGCGCTTCAATCGCCTCTATAACAGGGTTGTAACGTGTTACATGCACTGTGTATGCGGGGTGTAAATTTGCCCAGGCCTGCCAGGTCAAATCACTATCAGACAGTTTACATGTATTCGCTTACTCCACCAACCTATGACCTATATTATATCTTGAAACGTGAGGAAATTATTTCTCTCATTTTGACAACCCATTAGACAATTTACCAAGGATATATTAAGTTTTAAACCATTTTCCAGGATATTCATCACTAAAAGGAGGCTGTTGGCATTCAGCAAGTAAGTTATTTTCTTCATCAGTGATGAAACATAGATTTTCACTTCAAGTTTATGAGCATGCGTGGAAATGAGCGGAAATGTGTGAGAACTTGTTTCCGATTGATTGATATGAAATACCGGTTTTTCCTAAAAAAAACCCTAAAAAGGGTCAATGTGCTAAGTGATAATTGATCAATAAATGGGTTCTAAAGTAGCAAAGTATTATTTAGTTATTCAAATGTATAGGAGAAAACTATTGAAAATATGATGCGACATTTGCAAATTCAAAAGGATTAAAATTGTTCCACTCCATTTGTGCAAAATTGAGAAAAATACTACATCTGTCATAGACAGTAAAATCCTTTATCAATGCAATGCAATTGTGTGTTTGTGGGTGTTTTACTTTTAGAGCAAGGCTTACATGTAGCATGAAATTCTCTCAAGGTTTTGCACTAAGTTCTGGATATTAAATATATAAGTTGGTCCACTAAAATTACACAAAATGACAAGCATCTAACCTCTCATGAGACATGCATGTCAACTTTAGATACTATACCTGAAATAGCTGAACATCTTGTGTCAGCTCCTTTGATCACCTGCTCTACCCCTCGCAGTAAAATAAGGTTACCCAATTATGGCATTTACATGATTGCCACAAGGTGTTAATTTATCGCTCATGGTTGGACTTTCAGGATTTAATTTTTGGAATATCACAAGAAAAAGTAAATTTCTTGTAATCGTCTTCTATTTTCTCTTTGCTATCTGGCTTGTTCCAAATATTTATTTCATTCCAAGAAGTTAAATAATTTTTATTTAAAAAAGGATAGTTAAAAGGTAGAATATATCTCTTATTTTAGATGGTTTACAGAAAATGAATACTTCTGAGCCAGGTCAGCCTGTGTAAATCTTGCAGGGTCATTGGGATTGATACTTTTTTGTTGGTACCGGCCTTATCTTTACGAGTTAGTCATATTATTATGACACCACATTTTAAAATTTAACTTTTCTGTCTGCGTTCTGATGAGATGGTACATATCTTGAATCTTGACTGCTTTTTTAATGAATCTGTAGCCTCTAATGAACGCCAACATCCTTCTTTTGAAAGTTTATAATTTGAGTAAACGCTTGGGAGTCCATTAGAATTTTTACGGAATATGTGTTTCATATTCACAGAATATTTTTGAAAAAGTAATTAGAGCACGAAATGTACATCAAAACAAACTACAAATACAAAAGTAATGACACTATAGAGGTTCAGGTTCGACTGAGTGATCGAAGTTCAAATTTGCATTTGGAATGATAGGGAATAATGTTGTCTCGAGACTCACACATTGTTGTGGAATGCTTTGATTTAGAGTGCCAATATCTGAATAACATTCACACCTCAAAGCACATGGTTTATCTATCGGTGGTGAATTTCAGAAAATCTAACCAATCATTTCTCAGCGATACTTAACTTTCAGTTCTGAAACATTTCAACAAAATCAATATTCTTTAGGAAACTATTTCTTTACTGCTCTGTTCAATTTAAAATTTAACACAATTTTCAATAAAATTGTCAACTACAAAAGGCTCTCCGGAAAACAGAGACAATTGATCCATTAGTTTATTGATCATGTAAAGTCACGATCTTATTCCCAAGCATCAAAAATCTTGTTTACTTATTACAGAATAAAGTGGTTTTAGAACATTGACATCTAGCTCAAAAACCTCACTTAACCCTCCCCTGTATAAACTCTTACCATGACCACAGTTACGTAAATCCATGGTAGCCTCTTGTACCTTATGATGCCACATTCTTGTCAGCAGAAAGTTATAACCATCAAATCTTAAGGTTTATCATAATCATCCATTTCAACACAGCAGACAGCAAATTTTGAGACTGATCGAAATGAGTTCAAGTGAAATTTGGTTGAAATCCATCCTCTGGTTTTGAGATTTTCAAGTTTTCACCATGTATCGAAAATAGCCCTGCCCATAAAAGCCATGTTTTAAGTCCTATCAGAAATCTTTGAAGAAGTCTGAAAAAGGTTCACCCAAGGATCATTGAATTCAAATCTGCATTATCTGAGTATAAGATTTTACAAGAGGGCCTCAGAGGCTCTACTGGCTATCAAGTTTTCCATTAAAGTAATCTGATATTAAAGGAAATTAATTGCTTAAAGAAGAATGCATAAAATAATAACAAATTGGACTTTATCCCCTTTATTATTTTGAGCAACAATCCTTAAGACCCCCGTATTTCATGACAGATCCACTCCATTTCCAAAAGTAAGTTTCCTTATGACCTTACAATCATCCTGTGAAATTTTCGACAGAATCCAATAATAATTGTGGACTTTATCACAAAAACAAGATTGTTTTGAGTGAAAATCCACAAAGCCCTTTTTCTGAGTTTTCTGATGGATCCACTTCATTTCCAAATGGAACTTTTCCTATGACCCAACAATAGTCCTGTGAAATTTAAAAGACAATCTGATAATAATTGTGTACTTTATCACATAAACAAGAATGTTTTGAATGATTATCTGTAAAGCACCTTTTCCTGTGTTTCCAATGCCACAAATATTCAATGCAACTTTGAAGAAAATCTGATAAAAACTTTTGACTTCATTGTGTTAACAAGGATATTTCAATCAAGTTCTCAAAAGGTCCCTTTACCTGTGATACTTTATTGACCTTACCCATTTTAAAAAGAATTAATTCTTAATATTATACAATCATTCTGTGAAAGTTTGAAGAGAGTTTGGTGAAAACTATGAACATTTTTTAAAAAGAATTTCCATAAGATCCCTTTTCCCATGGTTTTAGTCTGATCAGATCCAATTTCAAAAGAACCATCCTAATGATGGTTTAATCATTCTGTGAAACTTTAAAGTAAATCAGATGAAATATGGGGACTTCATTGTGTTAACCCATTCCCAAATGTTACAAACAATTTCTTCATTGTACACAATGTTTTACAAAGCTCTTTATTCTTGGGGGTGTCTAAAAGCATCACTAAGTGGGAACGAGTTAACTAAAACATCTAAATAAAATTTTCATAGGGCCCCTTTTCACATGATACTAAATGGATTGTACTCAATTCTGAAAAGGACTTAATTCTTATGATTGCACAATCATTCTGTGAAAGTTTGAAGTGAATCCAGTGAAATCTAGGGACATCACTGTGTTAACTAGAATATTTAAATAAGTTTTTCATGAGGCCCCTTTTCATGTGATACTTGATGGATCAGATCCACTGTCAAAATCAACAATAATTGTAATGATGGTACAATCAATCCGTGTAACCTGTGGACTTCATTGTATTAATGAGGACTTTATAGTGAAATTTTCATAGGGCCCCTTTTTCTGTGATATTTTACAAAACAGATCAAATTTCAAAAGGAACAATTCTAATAAAGGTACAATCATTCTGTAAGTTTAAAGAGAATCAATGAAACAGTGAACTGAATTGTGTCAAGAATTTTTTGGAATAAAGTTTTCATAAGGCCCCTGTTCCTGTGAAACTTAACTAATCAGACCCAATTTACAAAGTAACAATCCTAATGATAGTTTAGTCATTCTAAAGGTTTGAAGAAAATGATAAAGACCGAGAACTTTATAACCGTGATAACAATATTTTTGTAATAAAATTTTCATAAGACCCCTTTTCCTGTGAAACTAAACAGCTCAGACCCAATTTACAAAGGAATAATTCAAATTATTGAACAATCATTCTATTAAAGTGTGAAGAGAATCTGATGAAGACAGAGGACATTCTTGTGTTAATTAGGATTTTGTTATAGAATTTTCATACAGCTCCTTTTCTTGTGATACTTGATAGATCAGCCCATTTTGGACAAAAACAAACCTAATGATGGAACAATCAATCTTTGAAAAATTAAAGAGAATCTGATGAAAACTGTTGACTTTATTGTATTACAAGGATTTTAAAATGAAATTATCATAAGGCTCCTCTTCCTGTGATACTTGATGGATCAGGTCTAATGTGAACATCAACGATAGAAATGATTGTACAAATATTCTGTGAAAGTTTGAAGAAAATCCTATGAAATCTCTGGACTTGGTAACAAGGATTTTTAAATGAAATTTTCATAAGGCCCCTTTTCCCGTTTCTTGACAGGTCAGATCCTATTTCGAAAATCATGACTGTTATAACCTTACAATCATTCTGTGAAAGTTTGAACAAAATACAATCAATGTTGTGTTCTTTATGGCTTTAACGAGGATTTTTTAATTCTATTTTCATACAGCACCATTTTCCATGTAACTTGATGGATCAGACCTAATTTAGAAAGGAACTATCCTTACAAAAGTTAGAGTATGAAGATAATTCAATGAAATGTGGACTTTATTGCATTTAATATGATTTTTTAAATTTAATTTTCATAAGGACCCTCTTCCTGTGTTTCTTGATGGATCAGACCCAATTTCAAAAGGTACAATCCTTATGATGGTACAATCATTCTGTGAAAGCCCTATGTGCCAGTGAAATCTCGGGACATCATTGTGTTTACGACAATTTTTTAATTATATTTTCATAAGGTCCCTTTTCCAATGATACTTGACGGATCAGACCCACTTTTGAAAGGAACAATGCTTATAATGGTACAAACATTGTGTGAAAGTTTGAAGAGAATCTGATGAAAACTTTGGACTCTAGAGGATTTTAATTGATTTTTCATTAAATTTAATTAAAGTTAGGCCCTTTTTCACGTGTTTCTTGACAGATCAGACCCAATTTCAAAAGGAACGGTCCTTATGATAGTACAATCATTCTGAGAAAGTTTGAAGAGAATCGGATGAGAACTGTGTACTCTAGAGCGTAAACAACGAAAAGTTAAGACAGACAACTCGCTATAGCTCTTTTCTCCTTTGGCAATTGGAGCAAAAAAACTGTGACAACATTTTATCAATTTCAGAGCACTTTGAGATGTCATCTTCAACTACTTCAATGACAACCAGTCTAGAATTGTGTCATCTGGAAATGGGATGAATTACTATGGATGAATTATTAATGAGGTAATTAAATCAGATAATCACCTAACTACTTGTAAACAGATATTGATTTTACTTGGAAAAGGAAATTATTCCTCACACCACTACATCCTTTCCTAGCCTTAAGTTTCGATTCTACTTAGGTTTACGAATATCCATCCATTGGTGAGAGACAATTTCCGAAAGGATATGTGCCGCCGCCGGGGATCTAACCCATGATATCCCAGGATTTAAGATCGGGAGTTTCTGCCCTATGTTGGCTGCTAAAAAAATTACAAATGCTCCCAAATACACTCAAACAAGGAATGAATAATCATAAATGAGCCTGATATCATCTTCATGGTAATCTGATGGTTAAAACAGTAGCAAAGCTACAGGTTTAGCAGAATCAAAAGTTATTTTAGAAATAACTGAATTCATGTATCAACGCCATATTGTCCTCATTTGCATACTACCCAATTTCAGCTGAAGAAAATTAAGTGTCTATTTAAACAACAGACGTCCCGATTCATGCCACATTATGCGGTTATAGCCAGACTATAGAAAGTGTCCATATTTATATAATTTCTTTGACAGTTTTGAAATCATCTATACAAAATGGAAAATCTGCTAGAAAGTAAAACTCCTGGTGACATCAGGAGGATGTTGGTTTCAGTGTGATTCCAATGGTTAAATGTCCCTTGTTACTGTCCAAATATTCATTGCAACTGTACAAACAATATCTTATCAAAGTGCTGTCAGCACTGTAATTGCATATAATTGAGAAATGTTGTTGTCGTGACTTTTAGTGTTGTATATTTCTTTAGAAAAATATAGATATGTTTCTTTTAGGCTAGTACAATGAGAGTCAGTCCTAAAAATAATTCCTTAAAGAGAGGTATCAATGTTTCTGAAACCTAGATAAGAAAAAATACCAAGTGCTGAAAAATAGACTCAAACGAACATTTAATACCTTGATTTAGGTCAGGTATTGTCTTGGTGATAATCTAATAATGGCTTTTTGAGGTTATATTGGAAAGTTTCAGCGGAATTCCAGGTTATTTTTAGATATCAAGGAATTCGGCTGTTGACATCGAATGACCTCATTTGCATAAGACCTTAGTCAAATGAAGGTAACAAATTTACTAGCAAAACAGCCAACGCTCTATATCATGTCATATGAAAGGACTGATCTTTATAGACCGGCTAGCAAACATAACTCCTGATGACGTAACGATGACGTTGGTTTGATGTAATTTGAACTAAATGCACGGTTCCAACGGTTATTTGCGCCACATGAAAGCCCTATAATCTTCGTAACTGTCACCAATTAATCTAAAAATTGATTAAAAGCCTACGTAGGCTATTAGGGAATTACCCAGCTTTTTTCTGATAAGCGACCTCATATTTTTGCAAAACTTCTTTGTGGCATATTGTATTTAAATAGTTTATGAGAGGAAATAAAAATAATTAAAATCTGTGACATGAAACAAAACATTGATACCTACCTTTAAAGTAATATGCCTTTGATGGAAGATTGCTTAAGATAAATATATTCCATCAATTTGAAATTGTTGTCTGCAACATCTTACAATTCGGGCTGGTCTAAAATCTTTTTTAGTGGGAATGGGTTAACCTTTTCATCAGCAGGTGCACATATATCTCAGTTACCAATATACCAGATATGATCATATTATCTTTGAGTAATATTGATTGTGTCTATGACTTAAGTTTTTAATAGAAGGACAACTTTTAAAAAATACGTCCCAATATTTTAGGGGGGCTATGGAAAAACAGAACTTTCAATAGCTCGTTGCTTTCTCATCTGCAAATTAATACAGATATTATGAGGGTCTTCTTCAGTCTGAAATACCCACAGCTAAGATTGTTGATTGAAAAATACGAAAGTTATCAATTCTTTCTCATTATAAAAAATGATAACATATCTATTGTGCTACGATCGCAATACATTGTATTGGTAGCTCTGGGACAAAATTTGACATTTACCTTTACCATCTATCTTGAAGTCAACTAATTTTATTGAACATATTTGTGAGAAAAATTTAACAAGAGCAGCGCCTACGGATGCCTACGCTGTTGGGTGCTGGATAGTGGACAAAATGCATCTAGAGTTATCCCCCTTGATAGTATATTTTGCTCTTTTGATAGTAAACAAGTGTGCCAAGTTTCAAGCCAATGCCTTTAGTAGAACCAGAGATATCACAAAATATCAAAGTTTTTGCACGCGGACGACGACAACAATGACAACGACGATGACACAAAGGCTATAGCAATTCCTCGGGTTTTCTCCAAAAACAGCCGAGCTAATAAAGAAAGAGAAAGAGAGCGAAAAGATAGAAAAGGGGAGCAAGAAATGGAAATGTCACAATCGAACTAAAAGAAATTAATAAAAACTAATGAAAAAAGTATTCGTTTAAATGGATAGGAAATGCAGCCTCCGAAATTCAATACCAGTTTTACTGATGGGCGGCTTTTCTGGATACAAAGTGCAATCTGTTTTTTGCATTAGGTTGGCATTCATATATTTTGCAACTAATTGTCTTGTCCACAATGTTTTCTACCCAAAAAGATGAAGAATTGAAGAATTTCATCTTCTAAATATTGTTGTCTGCAAATTCATTGAATTTTGATCAGTCTAAACTACTGCTGTATGGTAATAGGTTAAAGAAGGAAGGCATCAAAGTAAAAGAAATCTTATGCAAACTACATTTAAATAGGACGTGACAAATTTTTTAACTATTCCCAAACAGTCGGGGACCACTTTCTTAGGTCCCTCTGTGAAGAAAAGCTTCAGAAAACAATGTGGAAAATGGAGAAATTGCTTGCTATTTCTTCATTACCCACACAGTTTTCTACCCAGTATAAGAAATATTTTCAAAATTTCATCATTAAATTCTTTGAATTTGGACTAGTATAAATTCGCATTGTTTGATATAGATTTTAGTTTATGTGATAACTTATCCATGAATATAAATAACAATCAGAAAAGCAGCTTTTACCAGTTTGAGCTGATCTGTGTAAGCTACATTCCACAAATATAGAAATAAAAGACAAAAGACAGATTTTTATCTAAAAAAGGCAAAATCCATGCCAAATTAGGGCTCAAGATATATCAAAGGTATTTTGTTACTTTTTGTAGTTTAGCACTATTCTATTGGGATTACGAATGATCTGGTTCCATTTCTGATATTAAAGGTTAAATGGAAATCAAATAGGTCTGAAACAGATGAATGAATCTGTTAATGGGACCCATTGACATACTACATTAAGGCTGGTGATTTTGTACAATCAGACAATTAACAGTTTTGCTATGGAACCTAGATAGACTTTTAATACAGTAAATTTTGTATGCTGCCATCCTAAGGACGTCCAAAACACAGTCACAAAGGAAAATGGTTGCTTGATACAGACTAAGCGATTGGGTATAGAAAAAGCGAATTTGATTTGAAGCTATGCATGTGTTTTTTTGAAGGAGTTAGGTTTTTTAATCCATTACCAGACAGCAAAATTTTAGACTGATCCAATTAGAAAGGAGTTGCAGACGCCAATTAAAAGTGTCTGATAATTAAGAATTTTTCGACTTTCTTTGTTGAAACATTGTGGAAAATGAAGAAATTGCTTGTTGCAAGCAATTTCTTCATTTTCCACTTTGTTTTCTATAGCTTTCTTTCTTAAGTGCGTCAAGAAGCATCCTTGTGTGGGAATGGATTAATACCCTACACATATAATTGATGAATAGCTGGCTGCGCCCACACACCTCAGACTTAGGTATTAAACCACATTATTTTGTAAAATTTGTGGTCAAAGAAATGTAATAAACAGAAAATGGTTGGTTGGTGACTTTGAATAAGCTGTAATTCTTACATTTAACCCTTGTCATGCTGAATAAAATCCTGTTTAGATTTGTTCTTAAATGTACAAAATCTAAGCAGGACTTCCTGTTGAAGTCAATGGGTAAGGCAAACTGACTAAGTTGGGATGGCCAGCCAATTGTCATAATGAATTGAACTTAGTGGTTTTAAAGGCTAACAGAATTTCCATTGACCATGCAAGAGATTAACTACATAATCATACTTCTTGAATTAACCAATTCCAACATTTTAACGCCCCTCAAGAAAATGGCTCAGAGAAAATGTAAAGAGCAATTTTTTAATTCCCAATAAAGTTTTCTACCAGAAAGGCAAATATTTTTAAAAACTCATTATCTAAAAATTGTCCTTTGCAACTTCTTTCAATTCGGACTTGCCTAGAGTTTTTTTTGTCTAGTACACTCAAGTTACATTTGTATTTGTTTATCCAGCAGTGTGAACCAAGCTTTTTGCTTTGGATATAAGTTTGTAACAAATTCTCCATTACTCACAATGTTTCCAGCCCTGAGAAAGAAAAGCGTATTTAAAATCTCATCTAAATATCAAATTGTTTTCTGATACTTCTTTCGGTGAGGACCAGACTAAATTTTTTTTTTTTTTAGTATTTGGTTACTTAATCAAGAAGCGGTTTGCAACTTCAAAATACCATGTCTGGATTTTCAGATACAGACAAGTTATACCAATCAATTTGTTACAGAAATTCTAGTATACAAAATTGGTCTAACTTGAATAACTTGGACATTAATTCAAGACGAGTTTGATCAGAAAAAGGTACAATATAGGATAGAAAATACTGCGATGTAGAGATGTATGAATGAACATTGACAGGAAATGATACCAAGATCTGACCATCTTCAGAGCAATATAAAGTGATATGAATCTCAACTCTTCGCTAGAAAACCACATAATTCATCATCAAATGTTAAAGCCATTTTGATAGGAAATCAATTTTTCTGTAAAGTTTATTTACCCTGTATTCTGAACAAATACCCTGGTACATGAGCTCTGTCAAACTAGACTAAAGTTTTCACTCCACTCAAACAATAATGGAGAGAGAGCTCTTAAGCAAAAGTTTAATTAGAAATCAATTGTTATAATATCCTGCTACATTTAAAACCTGAAAAACACCTTTGGTAAAGATGAGCATGGGTGCTAGGGCCCATTTTGCTAATTTTCATATAAAAAGTTTGTAAAAATATCAGCTGGTAGCGTCTACAAAGATTTCATCCAAAATGAGAAACTAGATAATTATGGACACAAATGGCATTCATTGTAACACACCCATGGATATTTCCATAATTCTATGTTGATTGCTTCGGGAGTTTTTCTTGGCTTATTTCTTTTTCCTAAAATTTCTATATTTGTTAATCTGACAAGAGGGTTGAGCAGGTTTCAGTAGTTATAGCATGTTTACTACTTATTATGTGACCTGTTGACCTTTCCCTTGGTTAATGGATCTTGTTGAAACCTTGTATTATATGAGACCTTAGATATGCCAAAGACTACTCCCCTCAGGCCCTCACTTGTAAAAATTATCTAGATCCGTACATGAGAGAGTATTTTATAGTGTCTTTGGTCAAGTCTTTTTACGGGTCTGAGACTTTTTTTACTCTTTTAATATTATAATATTCCTTTTAAGAGTGATATTTAAAGAACTTTTTACCCGATGATAAAATTTTACACTGGCCCAATTATTGCAAAAGGTTGTATAGGATAATTTTTAGTTGATGAAACTTTCAATCCTTTGTCTTATGGGGTAGAAAACATAGAAGATAATGAAGTAATTGATTTATTGTTTATAACAAACAATATCTTAGTTTCCACAATGTTCTCCAAAGCTTATTTTCTTGAGGTTGTAAAAAGGGGTGGGAATAGAGGTAAAGTCTAAATAGTTTATCCAAAGCATTTAATTACTAACAACCACAGTTTTATTGAACGCTGATATTCTTTTCAAAGGATAATACTGTTATATACTCTTTAGAATTTGAATGTACAATAGCCAGGCCATGTCAAAGAATCATATATTATTTACATATTGTCTGATTTAATAGATGGTTTTAAATCCAAATTGTTGTGCTCAGTTGAATATAGAAACCTGATGCTCTGAACAGCTTATTAATTTTTCATTCATACAACCCATGCTGACGATTTGATGAAAGGAATCGTTTCAGCTTCAAATTTTATGGACTAGCTACATCTAAATGAAAGATATGTAGACCAAGATCAGCCTGGATGAATTAATTGCATGGGGTGACCAGATTGAAAACCTTTTTGCTTTGGGAACATTTTCTGGTTGCAAGATATGTTTAAGTCAGTAGTCATCATACCATACTGTGCATTTCATTTTCTTAGTTCAATTTTTGATGCGCCAGCCCCGTCATAGCGCAGTTGGTAGCGCGTCGGACTCTCAATCTAGAGGTCCCGGGTTCGATTCCCGACAGCAGCACTCATCCTTTCCGACTATTTGTCTCTCACCAATGGGTCGATAATCGTAGACCTATGTGGGATAGCAGCTGGAGGCTAGGAAAGGATGTAATGGTAGTACTGGTGTGAGAAATACCAGGATTCCGTTATTAGGTGCTCCAGCCGCTGCGATATAACTGAAAGATTGTTAAAAGCGGCGTAAAACCCCATTCAAACAAACAAAATCAATTTTTGATGCACTTTCATAATGTTGTCAGCAATTCATAATTGATTAAATGGAGTTTAACCTATTCCCACACAATCAATCCAACTTTTTATGCTCCTCAAGCAAACAGCTTCAGAAAACATTGTGGGAAATGAAGAAATTGCTTGAAGCAAGCTTTTTCTTCATCCACAATGTTTTACCAACTTTAACTACCGAGCAACCATCTGTATTAACCCATTCCAAAACGATAAAATTTTGGACCAGTCCAAGTTCAAAGAAGTTGCAGATGACAATTTTAAGTTGGCAAAATCTTTGTCTGTTAGGGTAGTAAACATTGTGGATAATGAAGAAATTGCTTGTAACAAGCAATTTCTTCATTCTCCACAATGTTTTATCATAGCTTTCATATTGAGGGGCGTTTAAAAGCGTCATTGTGTGGGAATGGGTTAAGCGATCACTTCCATTAAGGGACCACAAACAAAATTCCTTTTTTAAATTCAAAAGCTCTCATGAGGAAGTGGCCATATTTCATTAAAATGTATCAAACCAAAATCTGATGTTGTTGGAACTCGTTAGAATCACCTCACTGAGACGATTCTTACAAGTTCCAACAACATAGATCTTTTTAATAATTTATGTATGCAATTGAATCAGTCATTCATGTACATTTGAAAAAATGTGTTTTGAGCAATCATACTCTTAAGCGACCAGTTTTTGGTGATCTCATGAGTGGTCACCTAACCCTTTACTGTTCAATCCCTGGTTTTTACGTCCCTGTATCTTTATACTTTGTAGAACAAGAGGGCCAGAATGGCCCTAAAATCGCTCACCTGACTAATGTAAGATGATTCAAAATTGAAATTGGCCCAATGGTTACTGAGGAGAAGATGTTTAAAGATTTCAAAGTCAAAAACTGCCCTACCCTTCCAAGCCCTTATTTGGTCATCAATCAAAATTCTAGAACAACTTTTGAAAAGGGTCACTCAAGGAACATTCATACCAAATTTGGTTGAAATTGGCCCAATAGTTACTGAGGAGAAGATGTTTAAAGATTTCAAAGTCAAAAACCGCCACGCCCATATTTGGGCGTGAAACCAAATTCTGCAAACAAATTTTGAAAAGGGTCACCCAAAGAACATTCATGCCAAGTTTGGTTGAAATTGATCCAATGCTTACTGAGGAGAAGATGTTTAAAGATTTCAAAGTCAAAAAAGTGCCTGACCCTGCCACGCCCATATTTGGGCATTAATCAAAATTCTGCAAACAGCTTTTGAAAAGGGTCATCAAAGGAACATTCATGCAAAGTTTGGTAGAAATTGACCCAACTGTTACTGAGGAGAAGATGTTTAAAGATTTCAAAGTTAAAAAAACTGCCATGCCCATATTTGGGCATAAATCAAAATTCTGCAAACAACTTTTGAAAAGGGTCACCCAAGGAACATTCTTACCAAATTTGGTTGTAATTGGCTCAATAGTTACTGAGGAGAAGATGTTTAAAGATTTCAAAGTCAAAAACTGCCACGCCAATATTTGGGCGTGAAACAAAATTCTGCGAAAAACTTTTGAAAAGGGTCACCCAAGGAACATTCATACCAAGTTTGGTTGAAATTGGCCCAATGGTTCCTGAGGTGAAGATGTTTAAAGATTTCAAAGTCAAAAACTGCCACGCCCGGCCACGCCCATATTTGGGCATAAATCAAAATTCTGCGAACATCTTTTAAAAAGGGTCACCCAAGGAACATTCATGCCAAGTTTGGATGAAATTGGCCCAATGGTTACTGAGGAGAAGATGTTTAAAGATTTCTAAGTCAAAAACTGCCATGCCCTGCCACGCCCATATTTTGGCATAAATCAAAATTCCACGAAAAACTTTTGAAAAGGGTCACCCAAGGAACATTCATGCCAAGTTTGGTTGAAATTGGCCCAATGGTTACTGAGGAGAAGATGTTTAAAGATTTCTAAGTCAAAAACTGCCAGGCCCTGCCACGCCCATATTTGGGCGTAAATCAAAATTCCAGGAAAAACTTTTGAAAAGGGTCACCTAAGGAACATTCATGCCAAATTTGGTTGAAATTGGCCCAATGGTTACTGAGGAAAAGATGTTTAAAGATTCCTAAGTCAAAAACTGCCACGCCCTGCCACGCCCATATTTGGGCATAAATCAAAATTCCACGAACAACTTTTGAAAAGGGTGACCCAAGGAACATTCATACCAAATTTGGTTGAAATTGGCTCAATGGTTACTGAGGAGAAGATGTTTAAAGATTTCTAAGTTAAAAACTGCCACGCCCTGCCACGCCCATATTTGGGGGTCAATCAAAAATCCGCGAACAACTTTTGAGAAGGGTCACCCAAGGAACATTCCTACCAAGTTTGGTTGAATTCCGCCCAGTGGTTACTGAGGAGAAGATGTTTAAAGAATTGTTGACGACTTCCGACGCACGACGCACGACGGACAAAAGGTGATACCAAAAGCTCACCTTGAGCACGTTGTGCTCAGGTGAGCTAAAAAGAAGAAATTGCCTGTTACAAGCAATTTCTTCTTTTTCAACAATATTTTCTACCCTACAGAATGATTATTTTTCAATCAAAATCAACTTTGAATTGTCGTCTGCAAAACCTTGAATTTGTACAGGTCTAAAAATTTGAAAAACAGGAAAGGGTTAAAAACAAGATTTACTGTATTGTTGTCTGAATCTTCTTTCAATTTTTGGCCAGTCTAAAAATCAGTCTAAATCACCAGAAATTTAACGGATGGTGACAAATGATATGTACTATAGAGGTCATAAGTAATACATCAACACTAAAATAACAAGATTCAACTAGGAACACTCTAATTGATCTAACCCATCAACTGATGACAAAATCATGGACTGGTCCAAAATAAAAGAAGTTGCACATGACATTTTAAAGTGCAGTTAATTTGAAAATAAGGTAGAAAAAATATGAGAAAGGGAAAAATTGCTTGTTACCAGCAATTTCTCCTTTTCTCACAAAGTTTTCCATTACTATATTTCACAGGGGCTTATATCCCGGTAAGCATTTTTGTAGGGGAAAGGTTTACCCTTTTCATGCTGAATAAAATCATTACTGAGAATTGCATCAAAATCAAAGGGCTGAAAGCACTGGAATGCCTAATATTGAGGTTAAATATTTTTTGTTAAGTAATTCTATTTACAACTCTGAAATTAAAATGCCAAGCAGGTGCTTTAGACTAAGATCAGACTACACATTTGTACATCCTTATCTTAGTCTATACCTCCTGCCAAGGCAGGAATATTCCAGGTTCAGCATGACAAGGGTTAATAATCAAATTTGACCCTTTTAGAGTTAGGCTCATAGTGTTAGTAAATCAATTAATCTGATGAACATCATGTTGTAAAACTAGGTCAAATAAGTATGATGATAAATTATGCACAAATCAAGACTATTACATGTACCTTATTTCATGCTAGGTAACATAACCTGTAGAGCTACCACTGATTTTAGACAGAAATAGATTTATTTTTCGAATCTCAATCTTAAAGATGGATAGAAGGAAATCCTCTTTGAGCAATTCAATTTTAGTTTCTTTTATTACAACTGACCTAGCATTTTGTTTCAAATCTCCATGAAAAAGCACAGAACTATTTTGTGTGCATGAGAACAAACTAATTCTATAAGATCTATCCAGAAACAGTTTTCTATTTGTTTTTTGATGTTTTTGATATTAAATTAAAAGAAATAGAGAATATTTTATTTATTTCATCAAGGTATGAAACAAAAAACTCATACTTGAATGAAAACAAATATTATCTTCATTTTATGAAGAAATTCTTTAGGAGTAATTATAAAACAACAATCTCCAAGCAGAGTTGTTGTTCCTTACTCTTACAATACATCTCTTCAATGGGCTAAATGATAAGATAAAAGCTTTGGAAAACATTGTGGAAAAGGAAGAAATTGCTTGTTACATGCAATTTCTTCATTATCCACAATATTTTCTACCCTAAAAGACGGAAGACATTTAAAAATTTCATCAACTTTAAACTGTTGTCTGCAACCTCTTTAATTTTGGAATGGTCTAAAATTTTGTCAAGCGGTAATGGGTTGATCTAAACTTTCATAAACTTTAAATTGTTGTCTGCAAATTCTTTCAATTTGGGCCAGTCTAAAATTTTTCTGTCTGGTAATGGATTAAGAAACTCAATTGTGAAAATACCAAAAAGACTTTTGTCAGCCTGTATGACAGTTAGCACTTAACTCTGCCTCAGTACTAGAAATTGTCTCGAAATAATTAGTTTAGTAAGAAATTAAGAAGACCATGATGGTCCTTTATTGCTCACTTGTATGATGGTTCAAGGGTTTAACCCTTGTCATGCTGAATAAAAGCTTTTTCAGAATTATATAAAAATCAAAGGGCTCAAAGCACTGGTAGTACTTCTAGTTCAGTTGTCAATACTTCTTTTGAAAATTAATTTCATAAACAACTGTGGTTTCAAAAGGACAGACAGGAGGTGTAGACTAAGATCAGACTGCACTATACCTCCTGCTAATACCAAAATATTCTGGGTTCAGCATGACAAGGGTTAAGATATACAAAATGCCTAATGGTTTTGGAGAAGAACATTTTTAAAGATTTTCTCCTTTAATCCTATGTCAATCCAGGATTCCACAAAAGAGGTTTAAATTTCAGAGATTAGTCATTCCTTGAAGTATTTTGGTAGAGGGTAAATGAGCAATTATATATCTACCAAATATCAATACATGTACTCTAGACCTTATGGTTGTTACAAGCAATTTCTACTTTTCCCAAAAAGTTTTCAGTAATTGATTTTCTTCAGGGCTTCAGAAAGCATCATTCTTTGGTAATCAGTTGAGGACTTTAAAATGTAGAAACAAGTGGGAAAGGAAATATTTACAAGTTTTGAACTCTTGTGACCTTATAATGGAAGAATTGAGATGGCACTTTTGGTCCAATGCCTTTTTTTTTCAAAAAATTGATGGATTTGTCCTATCATTTTCATAACTTTCAATCCTACCTGTCTATATCTTTTTTTAAGATAATAAGTATTGATTAACCCTTTCCTATTTTTTTTTAATTTTAGACAGGTCGGAATTGAAAGAGGTTGCAGATGACAATTAAAAGTAGATGCAGTTTGAAATGAAAACATCAAATGTGGTAGAAAATATTATGGGAAAAGGAGAAATTGATTGTTTCAAGCAATTTCTTCTTTCTCCTTTTTTCACAATGTTTTCTCAAGGATATAAATAGGAGCCAGGTAAAATATCGGGTTTGTACAAGAAAGGTTAAAATAGAAATAGGAGTTTTTCTTGTTTACTTTTATTGACTTAACTCATTACCAGTGGACAAAATTTTTCAACTGGTCCAAACTGAAAGATGTAGACAACAATTTTAAGCTGATAAATTTCTAAAAATCTTTGTCTTTATGGGTAGGAAGCAATGTGAAAAATTAAGAAATTTTTTAACGTAAGCAATTTCTTCATTTTTCCCTCTGTTTTTACCAAGTTGTTTTCTTAACCCATTCCCACACAATGAAACTTTTGGACGCCCCTCAAGAATCACAAATGAGAAAACATTGTGTAAAATGAAGAAATTGCTTGTAACAATCAATTTCTACATTTTACATAATGTTTTCTACCCAGAAAGTTAAAAAAATCTAAAATTTCAATTTCTTTCAATTTGGATCAGTCTAAAATTTTGCTGTCTGGTAATGGGTTAAGGAGTTTCAAAAAGCAAGATTGTGTGGAAACGATATTTTGTTTTGTTTTTGTCGATGACAATTTAGAGCAATCGAAAAAATTCCAGAAGGAATCTATAGAGATCATATCAAATCCTGAGTGTTTTAGTACAATTTCATGGCTAATGAGTTTGAATACTGATCAATCTATTTTTTCTGGAAACCCCTCGTTACATTATAGTTTCATATGAATGCAAATAAAAATGTTTTTGAACAATTTGGCATCACATGAAGTTAACCCATTCCCACACAGAGACGCTTTTGGACGCCCCTGACCCTCAAGAAAAATAATTGGGAAAACATCATGTAAAATGCAGAAATTGCTTGCTACAAGCAATTTCTGCATTCTACATGATGTTTTCTATACGGAAACTTGAAAAAATCTAAAATTTCATCATCTTCAAATTGTCTTCTGCAACTCCTTTCAATTTGGACCAGTATTAAATTTCATCGTTTGGTTATGGGTTAAAGGCTCATTCCCACTTTACTCAACCAAAAAATAAACACTGTCCAAAAGTGGTTGAACAAATTCCCAGAAGGCAAAATTTTAGACTGGTACAAGTTCAAAGGAGTCGCAAACAACAATTCAAAGTTTGTGAATTTTTTTAATTACATTTGAGGTGGGAAACATTGATGATAGTGATGAAATTACTTGTAACAAGCAATTTCTTCATTTTCCACGATGTTTTCCAGAGCTTTTTTTCCTAAAAGGGTCTTAAAGGGTCATTGAGTGGGAATGGGTTAAATCCCTAATGAGTTTGTTTTGATAGAAAAATAGAACTGAAAAAAAAAGAAATAGAACTATATTTGTTCAAGTCATTTTGAAAGCCCAATCTCACTCGATTTGAAAGGACTGAGGTTTTGTGTATCTGACACTCTGTTTTAATACTAATAGCCAGGACTACTAATAGCCAGGACTATCAAACGTATTTGATGAGTCCCATGGACCCTCTAGTGCTCAAATCAAAGATAGAATTAAAGGTTTTAATCTTTTACCAAACAATAAAATTCTAGTCCACAATTTTTTGTTTGTTGTTGTTGTTGGATTTTTTTCTTCTATTCTTTTCTTTAATTCTGTCAACAACAAAAATCCTGGAAAACGAAGAAATTGCTTTTACATCTTGGAAAAAGAAGAAATTACTTGTTACATTTCTTGATTTCTAAAGTTTTTTCCAGATGGCTATAAAAAGCGGCTTCTCGGAGAATGGCGAGTCTTCAATTCTTCAAGCCAAGTCATTGACTGAAAATGCAGATTTTCCTGAAACATTTCCCATTACACTATTTCTAGAATCTGAAAAATATAACATACCATAGGTCACGCCAATACAGACGACGCCCAGAAGGAACACCAAGTTAAATTTCCCCGCCATTCTCAGATAGAGAGTTCGTCTGCAAATGTAACGAAAATCCAATCGGACCGGGTACATATATCCGAATAACCTCAGCCGAAGTCACGTGATGAAGATCCTTCAGGGTGGCCATGGCAACCTGTAAATAGAGGCGATATTTATGTGAACTGATATTTGCTGCGTGTTGGAATTGCTTTCGATATTCTTCCCCGGCGGAGTGTTCTTCAAATTTCTATTTCCTTCTATATCACGTGAGTGGAGTGGTCTAGTGTAAAACTAAGAGCAACAAAATGTGAGACCGTCTCCACCAATTCTCTGCTGACAAGCAGAATGAGGGCTACGATATCGCGGCTAGCCGGCAGATTGTCAGAAAGAGGGCTATGGTATCGCAGCTAAATTCTACCCAGCTATAGCCACTGACTTTTTAACATCTGGATTGTGACATAGCGGTCCGTAATTCGAGTTCCTTCCTCCCCATAGACCAATATTATTTTTTAGATATTGGTCTATGGGGTGGAAGGAACTCGAAATTAGGGACCCCTATGGATTGTTAGTGTTCAAGAGCGATTCTATAAAAGATTTCGCCACAATCGAACAAAATTAAGTTAGTATAAACTAAACTAAGCTATGCACAAAGCCTAGAAGATACGATATCGTAGCCCTCTTTCTGATATTCCGCTGGCTATCAGAAAGAGGGCTCCGATATCGCAGCCGAAAGCGCAGAGACCACATTATATCATACAGACAGGATAAGGGGGGGATGTCAAATACACTCATTATTATAATGATTATATAGCTGTAAGCACTATATCAGTAACAATAAGATATAATTATGCTGTTAACCCATTACCAGAAATTTTAGACTGGTCCAAATTCAAAAAAGCTGCGAACGACAATTTATAGTAGATGAAATTATGAAAACAAGCATTTCGATTTCTTCTTTGTCCAAAATGTTCTTCAAAGATTTTCTTCGGGCGTCAAGAAGTAGGATCGTGTGGGAATGGGTCAATGGTGATTATGTTTTACCCCCCGAGACAAGTTGAGTTTTTTTAGACAAAAAACTCTTCTTGCCTAAACATAATTATATTTGTTTGACCTCTAGTGTCTATACCTCATTGTCAGACATATTTCTTGTATAAAATCAGCTAATACTGATGTGTAATTTCAGTAATATGCTTGATAATCATAACAACGGTTGGTCATTGTCTACCAATGTTACCACGTTTCGAAATTCCAACAGAATCGTACTATGGTGTAGAAAATGAAGTACCCCGTGAAAAACATGGCTTTTATAAGCGAGACTAATTTTCATATAAGGTGAACATTTTGACAATCTTCTTCTCAAAAAAAAAAAATCGATAGGTTTCAACCAAATTTCACATGAATGACCTTTCGGTGACCCCTTATCGAATTCCTTCAAAGATTTATGATCGGACGAAAAACGTGGCTTTGATGGACGTTGCTAAATTCCATATTCATCGAAATCTTCTTCTCAGAAACCTGTCCATGGATTTTAACCAATTTCAAAGGAATGATCCTTGATTGGCTCTTTACCAGATGCCTTCAAAGAATTATACATGATTAAAAACATGGATTTTATGTACGGGGTTTATGTCTATTTTACATGTAGTGAAAAAATTAAAGTCTTGTTCTTGGAAACCGGAGGATGGTTTTCAATCAAATTTCACAGGCATGATGTTTTTGATCATCCTTTATCAGATAGTTTGAAGAGACTTCAAACTGGTTTGATTATGCAGCTTAGGAGGATAGTTAAATTTTCAGGTTGGGATCGCATGTTTCCGTCGCTAAGGAATAAATGATTGATTGATTGAATGTGGTTTTAATGCCACTTTTAACAGTCGTATCGCGGCGACTGGAGCACCTAACAATGGATTCCTGGTACTTCTCACACCAGTACTACCATAACATCCTTTCCTAGCCTACAGCTGCAATCCCACATAGGTCTACGATTATCGATCTATTGGTGAGAGACAAATGTAGGAAGGAATTTTTGCCGCCGCCGGGATCGAACCCATGACACCTTATGATTGAAGACTAGGAGCCTTGTGCGCTACCGACTGCGCTATGACGACCCCCTTAAGGGGGTATGTAGTGATATAATCAAGTTATATTTGTCTTGTATTTGATCTGTGCTACCCTATCTTTAAATCTATAGTGCGTTCAATGATCACAGTTGTGAAACACCAACCATTGTGCTTTGAGGTTGCACCAGCTTACGATTTTGTGTTTGGTGTTAAAAAAAGAGAGAGAAGGGGAATAGATGGAGCGAGAGAGAAAGAGATAGATAGAGAGCAGGGAGAGAGAGATCAGGGGGAGGGAGAGAAAGAGGGTGTTTGTGTGTGTCTGTGAAAAGTTGGATCAAAGGTCGGTCAATTCTGAGAGTAGCCTGATGTACATGTACATTGGTACCATCGTCGACTTTAACATGTAACTCGTCACCAATCTAGATATGATCAGTCACGAATTACACGCATGACACTGACATTGGTTTTGAACTGTCGGATCGCTGGTCTCGCCCTGTGTTCTCTGGCATGACAGTTTGACTGAGGTAATAAACCATTACCAAAACGGCAAAATTTTAGACTGGTCCATAATGAAAGGTGTTGCAGACGACAATTTATTACTTTATGAAATTTTAGATTTTTTTAAATTTTGTGGGTAGAAACATTGTGGAAAATGAAGAAATTGCTTGTGCCAATCAATTTCTTGATTTTACACAATGTTTTCCCATTGCTTTTTTTTTGGGGGGGGGGGGGTCCAAAATTGTCACTGTCTGGGAATGGGATAAACGACGGCAGTTTGTAAAATATGTGGTTAGGGATATATAAAATGGGGGAATTTGTTGTTCGGCGATCTTAAGGTCAAAAATAGGCTGTCGTTACGACGTTTAAGTCGCCAAACCAGCTAATAACGATAATAAAACAATTATAATAATAATTCAGGAAATAAAGGCAAATTCGCCTATCAAACCACATACTAATGAAACGATTAATACTCAACCTCGCATTTTCACACGCTTTTGGAAAATAACAGAGAAAAACATTTTGACACAAGGATGAATTACAATTTCTCATTTTTGTCAAAATATTGCCTATCCTTTATGACATGAAATCTTCAATTTAATCATGGCACTGTCTGTTATCTGCTTCTTTCAATGTGGGCCGGTAAAGAAATAAGTAAGAAATATAAATAAAATAAATCATAGTGGTAGAACCTTTAATTTGAGCACCGTGGGAAAAACTTACACTCTTACTTCACTTAAAAAACTCAGAGAAGTACCTTAAAAACCAAGCATGCAAGCCAGAAATCCGAGTACCAACAGGTCTATGGACGGTAACATAGTCTGCATAGACTTCATTATTCCCGAGAGACAGGCAGTGTTTGAATGCCATGAACCTAAAGTTGTCGCCTGCAATTTCTTTTAAATGTAACAGGTAAAAAACTCTGTCGTAATTGGCGTTAGGATGGATTATCGATATCGACCTAATTGGTACCATTTTTAGAGATCACAAACCATCTGGTAATTGACCACTGTCATCTATTGATCTTTATAGTTCACAGTATGTGGCATAACGGGCACACAGGCACTAGGGCTTGGGACTTTAACTCATATAAATATATCTTGTATATAAAGTTGGACAGCTACTATGTTTTCCGGGAACAGATGTTTTAAGAAGTTGCTGGTTTCTGTCAAAAGAGAAATTTGCGTAATCTGAATGTGGAATCAATATCTTTGATAAAATATTAGTTCCCATAAAAAATGGCAGCTGCGCAACCTTGTATATAAAATTTTATAGTCAGCTGTTAGAAAATCCCTGAATCCAGGTGCCTGTGATAAGAGCTACACTAAGAAACACAAATAATTATGTGTGTATATTGTGTGTGTGTGTGTATGTGTGTGTGTGTGCTTTTTTATCGTCGCTACCGTAGCATCAACCCTTAACAACGACTCCACTAGAAGATGTTTGTTACGAGGAATAGTGCAATGTTACTGGGAGGTTTTTGTCTGGCTCTTTGACGTGCTCAACTTATAGTATAAGCACACTGCTTGAATAAACGTGTCTTACCCGAAAGACAATCAGTTTTGCTACTTGGTCAGTCTTGAGGTCCGAATCACGACCTGGAGGTTTGGTGTCTCTACCAGAGACTCAATGTCGATCAATCATTATATATTGAAAGAGAATGACGCGTGTAGAGCACGTAAATCGTTATGAATAGCTGTTGTTTATATAATATTTAAAGGCACGTTCTGCATCACACAACAATCAATCAGAACAAATGAAATTCTTCCCTTTTTACTTTTCATCGTGAATTGAAATAATGAACTGAATAATATTTCGAGTTTTCAACTAGACAACGTATTCTTGTCAATATTCCGAAGTGGGAAATTGATTTTTCCCCCGAGATTGTATAAGTCGTTTCCGGAAACCTAAAATTATCGTATAATTGTTGTGAACATAAGTAATTTGGAAATTTACTTTTTTTTTCTATTCAGAAATGCTCTTATGTCGGGTTTGTGGCCTCTTCCTAAATTATTGATTGAGAAGTCTGAAAACAATTTTGACGAATCTTTAAGAATTTCTTTCTTATTGAGAAGAGTAACTTGAACAACAATCGACAGAGCGCTGTTGTCATGAACTTGACTGACCAATAAAATCACTCATAATAGACCGAATAGTGATTATTCAACTCAAACATTTATGTAAAGTACTCAAGCTGTGTTTACGACGTTTAGGTTGTCCGTTGGGGTTTTAATTTTATTCGTCCGTTATCATATTTATATATTTCATGGAAATATTTTTGATGGTAAATATCGGATTTTAGACCTATTTATGTCGAACATCTTCCTAATTCACATTGCCTGATCCGTGCTTATTTGGTGTAAAAGAAAAGTGTAGGAAGAATCTTCACGGTATTTATTGCATTTCAGTATCTCCAAGCAGAGTTGTCGTTCGTTACCCTCACCAAACGCCGACTTTTTAGAGTGTGAATTCCATGGTTATTTTGAAGATTTCTAGGCATTGTATTTGATCAATTGAGGAACAGCTTTTTAGCAGATTTTAATGCTCGTTTTTATTCTTCTCCCCAAATCCGCCATTTACAATCTATAGCTGTTTTCCTGGAGCATCTAGTATGTTGGAGATATAATTTTAATAGAAAACCCTTACATTGGCCGCCAATAATATGAAGCTTTTTTGTTCGGCGAGTCACGGAGATAGTGGACGGGGACAATGGAGTAGGTGTAGCTGGGGCCAGCGACTGGCCATTGTAGATCTATGTTCTAAAATACCGATATTTAAAAATGTTCTTCCAAACCACTTGTCATACCATGAAGTTTAGTGAGTGGATTTTCATCAACCACTTTCAAACTAGCATTGAAAAGACGTAAGTATGACATTTTACTGGAGGAAGCTTACTTTGCATGATATGATAAAATATTTGAAAATCTTCTCAAAATGTAATGATTGGAGTCTACTGTTATTCAATCGGAATATTCCACGGATGTAAATGGTATAATAATTCCACAAAAATATCTATCGAAAATATGAATTCTGTGGGCAGGGGTTACTTCTGAGTGAATGTGAAATGTCTATAATCTTTTCCTCCAAAATAAATCTTTTAATCTTCAATTTATCTAAGAGATGAATAGAATATTTTTTTGTTTCATGGAAGTATGAAACGAAAAAACTAATCACACTGTATGAATACGCTAAGAGGATTCCTACATAAGTGTGATTAGTTTTCACAATTGAAACAAAAATATTCTAGTCATTTCTTATAATTTAATGACATCAAGCGGAAAAAGCAAATATTTTTTGATACATTTTGCATGAAACTATTTTGTGCCGAAGCATACAAAATGGCTGCGTGCTCAAAATTATGTTCATGAAGGTATGATTTTTTTCGGCCAATTGTTTTTGATAGACGAAACTAAAAAGTTAATTATTTTAATGATTTAATGTTCAATTGGTGGAGTTCTATCTAATTCAATTCATAACGTACATAATGCATCTTTTAGCGCTCTCGAAGATTAGTTTACAACCGTTCTTCTTTGAATTTTCAGACTGTATAACGTTAAGTGGGAAGGTGGAGTGATGTGGCCTTATTGGGGCTCTTGTAATCCATCTCCCTTGACGCCCACGAGCAAAATGAAATCTTTCGAAAAAAACTGTAGACATTTAAGAAGTCGCTTGTTATCCGCATGGTTTTTAACCGTAAAAGACAAGAAATAAGATTGCACCAACTTAAAAATGATCGTCTGCAACTTCATTGGATTTGGGCCAGTCTAAGAATTTGTCGTCTGGTAATTGATTAATTGTGTCCGTATTGAACGAAGCAAATGTCTTCCACGTAACAGAGCCTCGTCTTAAGACAAAACACTGATTAAACTCATTCCAACACGATCCCGCATTTTAACGCCCATCAATAAAGGAGCTGCGAAAGACATTGCTTACAATGAAGAAATTGCTTGTCACGAGCAATGTCTTCAATATCCACAACGTTTTCTACCCCAAAAGACAAAGATTTGTAAAATTCCTTCGACCCGAAATTGTCGTCTGCTATTTCTTTGAATTTGGACTAGTCTGAAATGTTGTTGTCTTACAATGGATAAGGTGGTTTGTGATACGAAAGCTTGTAATTCATCTATATGGGAAGACATTCATGGACACCTGTCATTTACGTTGTCATGCAACTGTCATTCAAACAGAACCTATTTTCATACCATGGAACGTTCAGTACATGTCTTGGTTGAAAATATATATTTCTTTAACCGTATATAAAAATGGTCCATTATTCCCTTTTCAAATTTGAGTTAATGAATAATACATGTGTTTGTCACCAGGCTACGAGAAGAAAACACATATAAACAATTACTGCAGAAAATTTAATCAAATTGCTTTGTTGCTGAACAAATTGTTTTTTTTTTTTTTTTTTTTTTGCAATAAAATACACATTTCCTTGAAAATAACAAACAATGCCTTTTTCATGTACTTATCTGTACGCAAAATGTTTCTTATTTTTACACTTACGCTCACTTCAAAACATCGCCTGTACTGCGACAATCGCCCCAAACAGGATTTTTGTATTGGTGTTAACCCATTCCACACAGCAAAGTTTTATCCTGGTCTCACTTGAAAAAATAGGTGCAGGCGACGATTTTTAGTTGCTAGAAATGTTTGTCTTTTGAAGTAGAAAAAATATGTAGATAATGAATAAATTGCTAGTTGCAAGTGATTTATTCATTATCGACAATGTTTTCTCTTTCTTCGTAAGGGGTGTAAAAAGCGTGATCGAATGGGAATGGGTAAAGGTAGAGTGTCGAGACAAATTCAGACCGCGAGCGCGCGCCTCAATCAAAAGTACAGCAGAATCTGATAAAACGGTGAGGATAACGAGAGAGAATTCCGAAGCCAGTTGTAGTCGTTTGTTAAAAGAGAGTGCAGAGAGAGCACAAATTTATCACAAAAAGTCGCAAAAACAACAAAAATGTCCAAAAAGAAAATGTCGGAATTCGAAGCTCATTTAACGCTTTCCTGTACAAACCCGGGATTTTTCGTCGCTGTGATTTTATACTAGAGAATTTATTTTCGAAAAAGAAGAAATTGCTTGTCACAAGCAATTTCTTTTTTCACACAATATTTTCTACCACATAGGATGGTTTCATTTTAAATTGCACCCAGTTCCATTCTTGTCGGCAACCTCTTTGAATTTAGGACCAGTATAAAACTTCAAAACAAGAGACAGGTTTAAACCTGGTCTGAATGAAAGTCTTGAATCATCTATAGATTATTTTATTGACAGCTGCGATCCACCAATATTTCTGTCGGAGACAAAATTTCGACTTTAATCACAGTTATGTCGAGTTATTGATGGATTGCCCATCGCAATGACTACAAAGAGAGATTTCCAAAACATTTCAACGGCACAGTTTGCATGGAATTACTTTTGAAATATTCAATACTATTTGGTCTTTTGCCGAGGAAGGAGCATAAAACGATATTCGAAATCTATATTTTTATTGACAATTTGTCAATTGTCATCTTGCTCTCTCGATCTCACAATGGTTCTCTCATCGACTCGTGTTTCTATGGTCGAAATATAAACTCCTTAAAATTTTCATTAACCAATTACCAAAAAATCCTACTATAATAACGCCCTGAAAAAAAAGATACAGCAGCTTCTGAAAACAACCTATTTCTCCTTTTCTGACAATGCTTTCTATCATATAACAGCAACAACAACAACAACTGCAAAACCTAACAAGCTATTTTTTCGTCTTTAACCCTTTCCTGTTTTTTTGAAATTTTAGACTGGTCCAAATTGAAAGAGGATGCAGACAGAATGAAAATTGGATGAAATTCCAAATAAAACAATCCTATGTGGTAGAAAACATTGTGGGAAAAGGAGAAATTGCTCCCTTTTCCACAATGTTTTCTCTAGTATAAATTCACAGTGACCTAAATTCCCGGGTTTATTCAGGAAAGGGTTAACCTCTTTGAACTTGAACAAGTATTAAATTTTGCTGTATGGTAATGGATTAAAGGATACTGATAAAGTCACTTGCCCTTACAGTTCCTACAAGCCCCGTCACTTACGATCATAAGGTATGTTGGCTTCTAAACTTTGTCTTAGTTGTAGATACGATGTTTTTGTTTGTTTTAACACCGCTTTGAACAATCTGCTAGTTATATCACGAGGATGTTCACTTAATTATAATTCTATTCTTTTATTGTAAATAATGGCCCCTGACCCAAAATACAACATTACATTACAATATTTACATACATGTTCCTTTTAGATATTTCGAAATTGTATATTGATATTCACTATTTTATCAAACATTTCCATAAATTTAAAATCTTACTAGATATCACCAGTATATGGTTTATTTGCTATTAAATGCCTTGTCCAAGGACATACCCATCTTTCAAGTGATGCGACTTAGAATCGAACCTGCAACCCATATTGTCTCTCTGATTACGAGTCTGTCACTGACCAACACAGGCTTCCCGATGGTTTTGTTCTCCCAAAGGCGATGATTTATAGACCAAAATATGAGTTGGTAAGATTTTAAAGGTTGACAATTGAGCACATCGATTAATTGATCTTTTATATTTATTTTGTCGACTAGACATATAATTATGACTTCTTTTGTCCGAACAAACCATGGTTCGGTGTCAGATGAATATATTTTAAGGTTGACTGAAATAGGGCGATTGGGTGTCGCGATATCATCTACCTTTTGAACCCTCTAGGATCGAAGGTCAACCTTTGGTGATGAATAAACTGTTTTCTTTGCGGTATCACAGATGTAATCATGTCGTAACAAGGACTGGTTCAACCCTTCTTAAAAAAGGAGATTATCTCGATTTGCCTTCACCCGTGAGGATGAGCAGGTGTAAGAAAAAGTAGATCGAAATGCCAACTTATTTGTACAGTATCGACCGAACACAGCCAGACTAGAGTCGATGGTCTTTTTTCTTGCAGATCAAGTCATCTATTTGCTACCAATGTCCTTTGGATTTGTATTAAAAGCCATGTTCGATTCCTTTTACGATATAGTTAGTGGACAGGGCCAGTGATGGGTCAATTTGCGAGGAATCCTGTCGGTATTGTAGCTAGCTATTTCTGTTGGACATATTTGGTACCTAACGGTGCTTGTGTGCTCATTAATCTTGACAGTACTTTTTAGCTCACCTGAGTACAACGTTCTCAATGTGATTTTGTTTTCGATCAAGCTGTGTCAGCCGTACGTCATCTGGTGCCCGTCTTCCACCAACACCTTGTGTGCAATCTAGAGGACACAATTTGTTTTGATATTTGGTCACGAGGCTTAATTGTCTTCTTAATGATCCAGGTCGTGTTTGATATTGGGTCACATGATGTCAAAATTTAGGTACTAGGTCAAATCAAGAAAAACATGATGTGCACTCTAGAGACCACAGTTTTGCTCAGCTTTCTTGATACTCGATCGGTCAGAATGTTTACTTCTATGAAATGTATGCCTAGTTTCAAAGTCCATCATATCGGGTAAAAAATAAGGTCACTGTGGCAAATTAAAAAACCTTGTATGCTCGCTGGAGGCCACATTTTTTCCCAGATGTCTTGATATTTGATCAGAGTGTTTGTCTCCCTGCTATCTTATTCAAACTGTAATACGAAATTTAGGTGGATTAGCGTCTGTTTTAAGTCCACAAATATATATTCTGAGTGTGCCGTTTCATATCTATAACAAACTAACATGTCGGAAGTCAGATGGGCCTATCTCAGTTAATTTACCGATCATTGGTCAAGCCAAATGACTTCCAATACGGTTATGCTATAATTTTCAGAAAATCCATCCACTTATTTAGAGTTTTCTATGCGATTTTCGATTAATGTCGTGTAATGAAAGTGGTTGATTGAGGTGGTCGGTTGGGCAAAGTCGGCTGTTCGTATAATTCATGTTTTGCGTCAAGTTGATTCCTGGAGTGATTAGATTTGAAGATATTATAAGATGAAAGAGGTAGTTTTCATGGTGACAAGAGATTTTTCCTTTTCTTATATATGTCGTTATAGTTATTTTGTCAAAATGTTGGCTCCTACATACAGACATTCCCACGGTTTATGATTTTAGTGCAAGATCTTGTGACGTAATTTTCAAAAAGGTTGTCAACAACTGAATGTGCCTCTACTCAACACGTCAAGTTACCTATATAAATTGACCTCGCACATCGAAGCCTTTTACTATTTTAATTACTCATTAAAAAGTTCTATATAGTTATTGAATTTTACATGGAGGCTTTCACATAAAAATAGGCATGTCATTTTGACTAGTCACTGGCAAAGGGACTTCCTGGGAATATAAAAAGTGTCAACCCTGGTGGGACTGCCAGATCTGTGCAGGGTTGGCTGGGTCAAAACTTGCAGAGTTTATCACGGTTTTCTTAAAATTGATTATACGTGACAAAATATTCTCTATATCTTATCTTCAAATTCCATTTCTGTTTGACGTGTGATGTGCGTTTGTTAGTGACCTACTCTGCACGAGTTAAAATATATGTCTGTGTAAAAATAGGACAATCTAGGAATGCTATGAAGCTAAATTAAAACCTAACTATCAGAGGTCGACCAAAGACGGCATTTCAAAAATACATTTATATGTTGAATGACGGTTCTAGATTCAGGAAATCTAATGGCGAAAAAAAAAAAAAAAAGACTCTGGTCAGCAAGCTAAAATCGCGTAGGCTGACCAGGATGAATATTTTTTTTGCATCGAGATTTTAATCAGTGTATAGTAATAAACTCTATAATATTCCTAAGAATAGATTAGATTGAAAAAAAAGCCTTTGGTACGTCACGGGAAGAAAGGTGCGCGAATAATCAATCTTTGTCCGTCTCGCGGCTAGGGTGGATACTTTTTTTTCATTTGACAGTTTTTTTTCAGTGTGTAGTGAAGTCATTCTACCTCATTGTATATTTTGAGAATCTATCTCTTATTGACGGATCGCTAGACAGGCCCTCTGATCACCTTTGGCTGATTTATCAAATGACATTAGTTCTGTCAGAAAAAAAGACCTTTGATCAATCAAATTACTTCTAATAAAACTTGATTTTGAGTAGTACAGATGTTTTTATTGGAGGGGTGGCGCTCTTGAAAACGAAGGGAATGCTATAAACAAGGGCTTGCAAAATGTCGAAGCTACAGCTTTATTCAACCTGTAGTTACGACAAATTTCTTCGTATTTTTTACAATATTTTCTATTCTTTATTCTTGAGGGGTGTAAAAAGGTGGGATTATTTGGGAATGGGTTAAAGTGAAGAAACTGACTAGCCTGAAAGTCCATATAATGCGATAGGTATTCATTTCATTTGTGAAAAAATGGCTACTCCCGGCGGCGGCACATATCCTTTCCGAAGTTTGTCTCTCATCCAATGAGTGGAAAATCGTAAACCTAAGTGGGATAGCAGCTGGAGGCTAGAAAAGGATGTAGTGGAAGTACTGGTGTGAGAAATACCAGGAATCCATTGTTAGGTGCTCCATCCGCCGCGATATGACTGAAATACTGTTAAAAGTGGCGTTAACCCCCATTCAATCAATCGAAACAAGATAACATAATATAAACTGATCAGACTGCACGGATGTGCTGAATTGAGCTTTTACTGGGTTCACATGTGAAATTTCGGTACTGTCTCCCCAGTAAATATTTGAAATGTTTAATACTTAGTTTTTATAAAAACTAATTGATCAATCACGGCTGCCAATCAAGTAATCAGTCGACCAATGAATTCACTCACTTAGACTGTAAGTCCAGTTTGAACTCCAACATTGGTCGCTATTATCGTGTATCGTTTTTTGTTGGTTTGGCGACTTAAACGTTGTAATACAGCTTATTAAAGCTGTAATTATGACGATTAGGTCGCCAACCAACCATTCTATTTATTTGTAACATGCTTCTTGCCATACATTTTAGAAAATAACGCCGTTAAAAATCGAAGCGGAACTTCCTGTCGGAGTCAATGGGCGGGACCAAAGAAGTAAGTGGGCTGGGCGAGCGACTGGTCAATTCAGCCACCACATTGATAAACGAAAAATGAATGCTAGTATATAATCTAGCATTTTTATTTTGTTCTCTAGGGAACGAATCAGTTTTTGTGGTCCTTCTTTTTCCTCTTATGGTAGCCTGGTAGCCTGATTGTAACCCTTTTTAAATGTCTTTACCAATTGAGCAAGATTTTGACGTGACCTGAAAATCGATCTATCTGTCCAATAATTCTATTTATATGTACATCCAATATTTATATTTAACTGTTTTAATTGTAGTAAATGTGGAATTATTTTTTTTTTTAAAACAATGAGCCGTTGTCAGTTGTCAGTGGAGCCAGCTATGATTAAAAGCGCAAGCACAGAGTCAGTCCAATAGAGATAAAACCGGAGAGTACTTTCTCTTCTGTTTGAAGGTTTGAACATGTAACCAGAATACACTGAAGTATTATTACATCTAGGCTTTTATTTTCAGACGTTCATGAAAAATATTTTATTTTGATCAACATTATGGAGTCATATTCTAAGAACATGTCAAAAATGCAATGACTTTAATAGATTGAGACACTGTTAAACGAAACAACGTTTTGTGCACGAATTTATTTGTTTGTTTGAATGGGGTTAAACGAACTTTCTTCCTTAACTGATTGATTTCAACAGGAAGTCCCGCTTCGATTTTAAACGGAAAAAAGAAGAAGAAAAGAAAAAAAATACGGCCAGTAACAAAAACAACAACAACAACAAAAAACTTAACAAATATACCGGCCAATGTCAGAGATGAAATCTCATTCTGGTCTAAATGAATGATTTCATTGGTCGACTGGTTATGTGATTGACAGCCGCGATTGGTGAATTCAAAGATGGTCCCTTTCTGAGACGCGTCACTTTTATCAAATCAATCAATTCAAAGCGTTGGAGAAAAGTAGATGGAAAACATAGGGAGAAAATAATTTCTTTCGATTGACATAAGCAATTTCTTTTTATCTTTCAATGTTTTGTACTCAACAAGGTCAACAAGGTCATAAATTTCCATTTCTTACGATTTTCGACTATTCTGAAAAATGTTTTCTTGTATTAGACTAATTTTTACTACTGACGTTTTCTTAGATATTCAGAGTCAGTATTTCGAGGTCGTTAGCGTGACAAGCCAAAACGATATATCTCTTAGCCCATTACCACACAGCAAAGTTTTTAGACATGGCCAAATTCAAAGAAGATGCAGACAACACTTTCAAGAATTATACATAACCCAGTCTTTTTGTGCAGAAGACAAGGATGTGAATGAAGCGTTTGCTCGTAACAATCAATTTCTTCATTTTCAACCTTGTTTTTCTTAAAGATTTTTATTGTTTGTGAATGGGTTAAGAAAAGGAGAAATCGTGTGACTAGTTATGACCTCTGCATGAGTGCATATGGTAATTATTGATGACACAGGCCTACTTATGGTCGTCGTTAATTTATCTGGTAAAATATTGTGATTGTGTCGAAGCTCGATCACTTTAATTTTAATGCATCGAGTTTGAAAACAAATTGATTTGAGAGAAACCCATTTATATGGAAATTTATCGTGAATTTTAAAATAAGACGTCATTCGGCTTGTTAAGTTGAATTCGTGAATACATGACAAGTTATTGTGACACCTTAAAGGAAACACAACGACATTGAAAGTGCGACGCAAAGAGCTATTACATGTTACAAGTGATTGCCTTTTATTCACAATATTTTCAAGTCTAAATGCAGTTATTTTCAAATCAAAGGCATTTCAAATAGGCGTCTGTTCTTTCAATTTTGAATTGTCCAAAACCGTGTTTCCTTGATATTCTAGTTTAGACGACAGAATACTTTAATACATAAAAGTAAGTTATCCTAAGACAGAAACACTTAATCGGTGCTACTGATATCGTACAGAAGCACTTTATGGCTGTGATATTTCAGAGACCACATTGTATTTAGTTCTCGGAGAGTGGTTGTGTGAACTGCAGACTTAAAATTGCTACCAAAGACTGAATACCAAAATAAGGCCACTTTAGTATCAAATTGACGGATCGCTGGCCCCGCCCACTGACTCCACTAGCCACACCCACTGACCCCGACAGAAAGTTTCGCTACAATATTTAACGGCGTTATTTTGCAAAGTCCGTGACCAATAACATGTAGCAAAAAAGTAAAATCTTTGGTTGGTGACCTAAATAAGCTGTAGTTACGACCTTTAAGTCGCCGATCTAACAAAAATGGCTCATAAAATGTTGGTCTATACCGGATTTCAATATCCAATACTTTTCTAAATGAATTATTTAATTGGTCGATTGATTCTTTGTTTTAGAGTCGCAACTGAAAGGTAGTCTACAGTGAGACAAGAACGATTTGCAACGACATATCAATTTAAACGGACAAAAGACTTCAAAAACTGTTATGCAAATAACCTAATAACGCTCTCGAAAATTAATAAAAAAGTTTTACAATTCAATTGTAGGATAACAATAACTTTTTTTTTCAAGCACATGTTAGAAACACATGTGATTTTGGTGAGGTGAATAAGGTTATTACAAACAAGAGGACCATGATGGTGCTACATTGCTCTAATGAGTCTCCTTGACTAACAGTGCGTCAAATGGACTTATTGTTTAGGGATTCTACATACCAAACTATTTATGCTAAAAAATTTCTGGTTTTAAAGAAGCTGTCTGAACTCATTACCAGACGTCAAAATTTCACACTGGTCCAAATTAAAAAATGGTACAAAAGACAAATTATAGTTGATTACATTTTCCTTTACTTTTGGGGAAGAAAATATTATGGATAATGTAACAACCAATTTCTTTATTCCCACAATGTTTTTCAAAGTTTTATTCCTTGGGGGCGTCAAAATGCGTCATTGTGTCGGCGTGGGTAAAGATATCCTTCTTTTATACTTAATGAAATAGAGAAACCCTGTTGGAGCCCACATGTAACCTCAGGGTCATAATATGTATAAACTTGGAAGAGGTGCTAGTTACCAAATATCAATGCTCTGTGCCTTCTGGTTTCAGAGAAGAGGATTTTCATGATACCCTTCTTTGTTTTTATATTAAATGGGATACATCCGAGCTGAGTCAAAAATGATCAGTGGGTATCAAAGATTAGTAGAGGTGTATAAAAACATTTCATGCAAAAATGAGAATTATCCCCAGAAAGGGTTTTTCAAACATTTTCCTCTGTGTTTCTTAAAAGAGGTTGACTAGGACGTGTAACATACCAAATATCAATGCTCTAGGTCTTCTGATCAAAGAGACCAAGATCTTCACAGACCTCCATTATTGTTTATCTCTTTAATGAGATGAGACTGTAAGAAGAAACAAAACAAAACAAAACAAAAATACAACAACAACCCCCAAACAACAGAGTCTTCTATGTAAAAAATAGTGATCCCTAGTGGAGCCTAAATATGACCCTAACGTTGGATTGGGGCTTGAACAGAAACATTAACCCGGAGTCATAAAAATCAAACAAAACTGGTACAGACCCACTAGCTGATATATTTTGCAAAATCTATTGCTCTAAGCCAGTTAGTTTAAAGATTTCTTCCTCTGCTCCAATGTTGAATTGAGAAATATCAGGCAGTTCCCCAAATATGACTGAAGAATAATCTTTATTGACGGAATCGGAATTTTTTGTTACATGTGGCAGGACACAAGTTTTTGCAATTCGCCGTCTAATATCGAAGAGGAACTTCCTGTCGGAGTCAGTGGGCGAAACCAGCGGAGTCAGTGGGCGTGACCATCGGAGTCAGTGGGCGGGGCAAGCGATTTGTCAATAGTACGAGGGCTTAGTGAAAGTTCTTGGACTTTGTTTACAAAAGCTAAATTTCTCGTGAGATAACAATGAATTTTACAGATGTTGCAAGACTATTATACATGGAAAAAACTAGATTAATATCAAAGGAATTTGTCTTTAAATGAAAGTATGAGCACATTTTTTTTCTAAGAATGGAGACAGCACACCGACTTAGGTCGTAGGAAAACGTCAGTTTACTATAGCTATCCTTAATGAAACAACGATGTCATTTCATTGAAGAAGTATCTAAAACTCGTCGAATATGTCTTCTTCGATTCTTATTTAGTTTTCATCTACACACACAAGCACATGCGCGCATGCGCAAGCTCGCAACCCTCCCCCCCCCCCCACACATCTCAATTAATTGTGGAGAAAGTAGAACGCCTTTGTGACAAGCATTTACCTCTTTTTCCATTATATTTTCTATCCTACTGAATGATTATTTTTAAAAAATCAAATTCACTTTAAATTCTCTAAAATCGTGCGTTGACAAGCAGTCAGGTTTCCTTCTTGAGACCTAATTCACTTGTTTAAAGCTGCTAACACTATAGCACCTAGGCAGCCGAATTGATCATGTTCAAGAAAGCAGTTGTTTGAAAGGCGTTAGCGCTGGCTCCTGTATACTCATACTCGACCGCTGGCATGGGATATGTTGAACTGAGATTGGTCAGCAATTATCCAATTATGCTAACGACTAAAGCACTAAGCACTTGACCACGGTTGATTTCTTACCGTGCATCGAGTAATAGGCACTCCTTGATACGTTGATTATGTCGTTAGAAATATGTCACGAATGTGGCACATTTATCCTTCCTAACCGACATAAAGCCCGGTGCTCCAGATCGGGGTGTAGCCGAAACTGTGCCTGTGGCCCTTACCATTTGGATACGACGGACAGTTTATGGATCGCTGGCCACGCCCACAGAGCTCCAAAAGAAAGCCCCACTTCGATAATAAATAAGCGTTAATTTGCAAAATCTGTGGTCATTAGCGTGTAACAAAAAGTAAAATGGTTGGTATGCGAGCTAAACAGCGTAACTACAGCTTGAATAAGATATGACGTTTAAGTTGCCAAACCACCACCACCACCACCAACAACAACAACAAAAGCCAAACATTTTACATAAATGTCGGCCAAGTCGGAATTCTAAGTCCAAATGTATGGTTTGATTGTTCGAACGATTCTTTGATTAACAGCCATTGGTACGTCAACGATCGAACAGGCAAAATTAAACGTCTTGCCACCTGTGCTTGAGAAAGGCCCTGCTTCAACATGGCTAAATATTGAGCCATTCCTTCCCAAATCAATCTCGTCATTTTTAAACAGTTGTGTTTCGGGGGGGGTCGTTTTCGGGCTCTGTATCATTTAATACACGCACCTGTAGACTTGTAGTAGACTTTTTTCAGGCCAAGGAATTAAAGCCAATAACTGACTACAAAGAATACCTTTGCTAATTCTGTTTTTTTTTTTAAAAAAGCCAGATATGAAAACTGGAGAATGAAATTGATTTCCTAGGAAGGGAAGACGATTAAAATGTGTCAACGTTTATTACAAACTATCACAAGAATTTCATATTCTAAGAGTAATACAAGTGTATTGAACATTTCTCTGTGTGAAGTACTGAAAGGTAGCTCATTCTGCTAAAACAGGAGCATTTAATCTGTTTAAACCGACACTACCCAGTCTGATCAACTGAGTTTATTAACCCTATCCTGTTTCCCAATCCCTGGTTTTACGTTCCTGTGATTTTATATGATTTTGTAGAAAAAGAAGCAATTGCTTGTAACAAGCAAATTACAAGCAATTTCTTCTGTTTCTACAATACTTTCTATCCCACTAAATGTTATATTTCAAATTAATTCTACTTTAAATTCGCATCTGCAAAAAATTTGAATTTAGACAGGTCTGATAAATTTCTGCAAACAGGAAAGGGTTAAAGTGCAATTTTCGGTAGAGGCCCACAAGAAGTAAGAAACAACATGTACATACAAGAGGGCCGTTGGCCCTGGGGCGCTCACCTGAGATAAAGGCTCTTTTTCTTTCACCAGTCTAATTTCATGTTAAGGTTAGGATTATGAAACAAGTGGGCCACAATTACATATAAAGACTATGAACCTGGGGATCCAAAAGTCTTAATTATAAATTCCAAGGCTTAAGTGCTGTTTTGAAAGAAGGAAAAAACTTTTTCAATGGGTTATAATTTCAGAAATAAGAAAGAAAACTGTGAACTGATGCTTCATGCCTATACCCCCCCCCCTGGGTCCGCCCCTGGGGACCCGAGGATCATGATTTTAGCTATTTTGTAAGAGATCAATATACTGATGCTTCATGCAAAATAACAAGGTTCTACGCCTTCTGGGTCAGGAGGAGAAGATTCTTAAAGATTATTTTGAAATTTCACTTTTGTTGCCATGGCAACCAGAGTTTTTAACGGATTTCAATTCTTTTAGCTATTTTTGAAAGGGACCACCTCAGCAACATTTCTGCAAAATTTGGTTCAAATCGGCCCAGTTGTTTGAGAGGAGATGTCATTTAAAAAATCGTTCTTTATTTCTATATAAACCCCACCCCCCTTGGGCTCCGCCCCTGGGGACCCGAGGATCATGATTTTAGCTATTTTGAAAGAGGTCAATATACTGATGCTTCATGTAAAATATCAAGGCTCTACGTCTTCTGGGTCAGGAGGAGAAGATTTTTAAAGATTATTTTAAAATTTCACTTTTGTTGCCATGGCAACCAGAGTTTTTAATGGATTTCAATTCTTTTAGCTACTTTTGAAGGGGACCACCTAAGGAACATTTCTGCCTAATTTGGTTCAAATTGGCCCAATGGTTTGAGAGGAGATGTCATTTAAAAATCGTTCTTTATTTCTTTATAAACCCCAACCCCCCCGGGGCTCTGCCCCTGGGGACCCGAGGATCATGATTTTAGCTATTTTGTAAGAGATCAATATACTGATGCTTCATGCAAAATAACAAGGTTCTACGCCTTCTGGGCAGGAGGAGAAGATTCTTAAAGATTATTTTGAAATTTCACTTTTGTTGCCATGGCAACCAGAGTTTTTAACGGATTTCAATTCTTTTAGCTATTTTTAAAGGGGGCCACCTCAGCAACATTTCTGCAAAATTTGGTTCAAATCGGCCCAGTGGTTTGAGAGGAGATGTCATTTAAAAAATCGTTTTTTATTTCTATATAAACCCCACCCCCTGGGGCTCCGCCCCTGGGGACCCGAGGATCATGATTTTAGCTATTTTGAAAGAGGTCAATATACTGATGTTTCATGCAAAATATCAAGGCTCTACGCCTTCTGGGTCAGAAAGAGAAGATTTTTTAAGATTATTTTAAAATTTCACTTTTGTTGCCATGGCAACCAGAGTTTTAAATGGATTTCAATTCTTTTAGCTATTTTTGAAGGGGACCACCTAAGGAACATTTCTGCAAAATTTGGTTCAAATTGGCCCGGTGGTTTGAGAGGAGATGTCATTTAAAAATCGCTCTTTATTTCTTTATAACCCCCCCCCCCCCGGGGCTCTGCCCCTGGGGACCCGAGGATCATGATTTTAGCTATTTTGAAAGAGGTCAATATACTGATGCTTCATGCAAAATATCAAGGATCTACGCCTTCTGGGTCAGGAGGAGAAGATTTTTAAAGATTATTTTAAAATTTCACTTTTGTTGCCATGGCAACCAGAGTTTTTAACAGATTTCAATTCTTTTAGCTATTTTTGAAGGGGACCACCTAAGGAACATTTCTGCCAAATTTGGTTCAAATTGGCCCAGTGGTTTAGGAGGAGATGTTGTTTAAAGAAATTGTTGACGGACGACGCACGACGGACGACGGACGGACGCCGGACAAAAGGCGATCACAATAGCTCACTTGAGCACTACGTGCTCAGGTGAGCTAAAAATACTTGTTTGTTAATCAATTATTTCAGTGAATAAATCTCTAGCAAGTTGCTTATAAAGTAATGCCGGCTTTTTATTTGTTTTTTTTATACCCCTTAGTTTTTGTGAAAATGTACCCTGATCACGAATAGCTCTCCAGTAGCATTAAACAATTCCCACACAAAGAAACTTTTGGACGCCCCCTTAGAATAAATCTTTAGAAACATTGTAGGAAATGAAGAAATTGCTTGTTAGAATTTCTTCATTATCCACAATGTTTTCAACCCAAAAATAAAAGTGAAATGAAAAGAAATGAAATTTCATCAGCTAAATCTTGTTTTCTACAACTTCTTTCAATTTGGACCAGTCAAAAATTCTGTTGTGTGGGAATGAGTTAAATGACATTCTCTGAAAAAATGGCTCAACTGGCATTGCAATATTACAAAATACATTAGCAAAGCTTTTCTACAGTGACAGGCTTCTGTCTAATACATTATTGATTGTAGTATCAATGTTTTAGAACGCAGACCAAAATCATGTTATCGATAAAATTTATCAGTTCTTTCGAAATAAAAGGATTTCGTTTTAAAAAAAAAACAGTTAAACTTAAGGGGGAAAGAGATGGGGATAGAGATAGATAGATAGATAGATAGATAGATAGATAGATAGATAGATAGATAGATAGATAGATAGAGAGAGAGAGAGCGAGAGAGAGAGCGAGCGAGAGAGATTGAGCGAGAGAGAGAGAGAGAGAGAGAGAGAGAGAGAGAGAGAGAGAGAGAGAGAGAGAGAGAGAGAGAGAGAGAGAGAGAGAGAGAGAGAGAGGGGGAGTGTGTGTATGTTTTTAGCCAAGCGTTTCTTTTTCTTTCAGTATTGCTTACTTTTGTTCACAAGTTTAAGTGTTGTCTTACACTTTCATTACCAAGTTTTTACGCCGCCCAAGGTAGGCGTATTTTGGTTTCGTCTTTTCAATCTGGCCGTTCGTCTGTCGGCCAACTTTCTCTTAACTCACCTATTCTTTCATCAATATTTCAAGATAAAATATTCACAGAATGTTCCTCATCATATCACTTTTCGCATTTATCGCATCACTTGACCTTTTGTTGGGCATTTGTAAGGGGAATAAAGCAAAAATTAAACCAAGTTGTAATTGACTTTATCTGAATGAATTTTGCACAGAATATTTGTGGCATATTACATTATACATATTTTTCTATTTTTTTTTTTATTTTTTTTTTTTTGGGGGGGGGGGGTATTTTTACTTCAAGAATGTCACAGGAAAAGGGGCCTTAAACTATTTTTCTTGTATTTCTATAAAGATTTGGAAGAAATTCCTATAGGTTGTTATATGTTTTAATGTCTCATCAGGGGTTTTGTCATATTATTTTTATAAACTAAAATTAAGCTAAACGGACAATTGCATTTGACTGCAACTCTTGCTTGATTTACTGGATTCTTTATGTATTCTCTATAGATAGTTTGTGTCAAATACATCTTTTGACACATGATAAGAGGTTTCTAATGATTACCCACATCTGGTGATTTCTCACTAGAAATGTCAGACACATTCTCTGGTAGCCTAATCTAGAAGAAGAACTGATAGACTGTATGTTTTGTTTATTTTCGTTCATTAATCGTCGCTACTGTAGCACATGCCCATATGAGCGACGTCCCCAGAAGACGGTTAGTTCAAACGGTTACGGGGGATAATGCAAGGATACAGGACGAACTGCTGAGAGCTCCGCCTGGTTCTTTAACTTGCTCGATGGATAGCATCGTCACGGGGACTCGGTTTAACGTCTCATCCGAAAGACAATTAGTTTTGTTAGTTGATATGGTCAGCAGAGGGCTCGAACCCTTGATCTTGAGGTTTGAAGTCAAGTGCTATACCAACTTAGCAAATCGAGCCGACAAAGACTATGTTAGGGAAATAACCTATTTTTATAGTAAGACATTGTTAGAGTTGTCTCCCTTTTGCTAAAAACGATAGGCGTAAACATCTTATTTTTCTTTTGCGAGACTCTTTATATAAAACAATATAAAACGCAATCTCTCTACTTACTATATAGATTTTGTTTGATTAAAACAAGATCGTTAATTAAGCTTATTGCTTTTGCTAATACTTTAATGAGCATATCTTTTTATTCGGAGGCAGCGTGAATATGCTCAACAATAAGTCATTTCCTCATGACATTGACATCTGTCCATTAAAAAAGGGGTCATTTTCAATCTTTGAGAGACCGGTTTATGCTTATCAAAATGAAATAGATTAAAACACATTTAAACTTATTGTTTCATTTAAGATCAATATATAAGTACAAACGTTAATTACGCCAAGATTACACGGGCTTTCAGAGATAAGTTCTTTAACTGCGTCATTTTAGTTCATAAGGATAATATCGATGGGTCAGAGCGACACAGTTGTAACTGCTCATATGTTTATAGGCAATTTAAAACGTTTCGAGCTGAACTATCGATGTTTTACAATGTTATCATTAACAATTTTAACATCGTTCTGATTTACTTGAAATATACCACAACCATTGGTTACAAGTTCATTGTTTTTGTGACTTCTACTCTTCTTCTTTATAAGTATCTGTTTCGTTGGTGGGCGTCCGGTATATCGTAACGTATATCGTATATCGGCTGGTATATAGTTGTCCGACAGGGCTATGGGAACCATAAAAAATAATATCAAATTTTGATGTGGCGTAGTCTTGTCCTTGTTCATCAATAAATGAGAAGTTTGACACTTAACATTACATCATATTGGCACAGGTTTTGAACCTGAATATATAAAAATCATTTTCTCCCTTTACTACATAGTTTAAACTAGACTATTACCATAACTCCATTCAAGAACAACGTGCAATACGGTATACATGTAGTTAAAATGCACTTGAAACGCATTTTTTCCTTAACACAATCGTTTTTAGCTACCCAAAACAATAAGAAACGCATTTCTTTGTCCACGTAATTATGTTGGTCGATGAAAACAATATAGTGAATATACTTTATTGTAACCGACCAATCGCGGCTGTCAATCAAGGAATCAACCGCCCAATCAAATCATTGATTTGAGCTTTCAACTTCGACATTGGTCGCCATTTTTAAAAACTTTTTTGTAGGTTTGGGGACTTAAACGTCGTAGCTACAGCTTATTCAAGCTGTAGTTACGATGTCTAGGTCATCTGCCAACCATTTTGCTTTTTGTTACATGCTACTGTCCTTAAATTTTGAACAAGAGTGCCATCGTCACAATATACGCCGCCACTTTGCTGCTGTTTCAAGAAAAAATAATTGTAGACACTACTTATTTTGACAGAACCAAATTCAGAACATTTGCAGACTACCTTTTTAAATTGTCAAGTTCAAACTGTTTGTTATGTTTGATTGATTTAAAGGGCCCAGGGGCATAACTCTTGAAAAAAACAATGAACCATAAAATCCTTGATCCATGTACACCTACAAATTATTGTGATGACATTGACTAAGTTTCATTTAAATCAAGACAAAAAGTTAGGAGGAGTTGCGTTCACAAGGCTGCAATTTCAATAAGCCCCAGAAACTAAGTTCTAAGAGGGCATAACTGAGGCAAAAATCAATGAACCATAAAATCCTTACTTCATGCACATTTACCGATTAAGGTCATAACATCCACCAAGTTTCATTAAGATCCAGCAAGAAACTTAGGGGGAGTTGAGTTCACAAGGCTGCAATTTCAATAAGCCCCAGAGACTAAGTTTAAAGGGGGCATTACTGAGGCATAAATAAATGAACCATAAAATCCTTAATTCATGCACATCTACCAATTAAGGTGATAATATCCACCAAGTTTCAAAAAGATCCAGCCAGAAACTTAGAAGGAGTTGCGTTCACAGGGCTGCAATTTCAATAAGCCCAAGAGACTAAGTTTTAAGGGGGCATAACTGAGGCAAAAATAAATGAACCATAAAATCCTTACTTTATGCACATCTACCAATTAAATTGACAACATCCACCAGGTTTCATTAAGATCCAGCCAGAAACTTAGGAGGAGTTGCGTTCACAAGGCTGCAATTTGAATAAGCCCCAGAGACTAAGTTTAAAGGGGGCATAACTCAGGCAAAAATCATTGAACCGTAAAATCCTTCCTTCATGCACATCTACCAATTAAGGTGATAACATTGACCAAGCTTCAAAAAGATCCATCCAGAAACTTAGGAGGAGTTGCGCTCTCGAGAAAAGTGGACATACGTACGTACGGACGGACGTACGGACGGACAGACGGAGAAGATGACGCAAATATACGACCGCCTCAGGCGGTGTAAAAAAGTCTACCAGGTTAACATGATTATGTACACCTCTCAAAAGCGATATGTAGATGTTGCATCGTTTGGGTAGAATTCGGAGGTAAAGATTTATAGATACAAAGTCCGAGCACGACCAAACTGGTTTCAGACAGCGCGAATATGATCCTATGAATGACCAATTAATTTGTTAAACAAAACATTCCAATCGTGCGTAAAACCGACAGCTTCGCTTCTCAGCTTTATACAGCAATTTCGTCTAACCGGAACCTTTTAATATTGTTACTCTAGAATAAGAAATATTACTTTGATATAAAACAAACGCCTCATTTTTTCTTAACAATATGATATGATTATATATGATTAATAATTTCAAATATATTATATATCTCCTTTCTTTCTGTCCATTCACTCATCAAGTTTTGATAATTTTGCAAGATTCAGAACCCTCACTCGAAAGTACTGTACATCAAGCCGACACCTTTCAATGAGTCATATCTCGCCTTCGTCCTTTTCGCCTCAATCGGGCGTATTAATTCATACTCGCAGTCATGTAATTCGCCCCGATCTAGTTTCCATGTGGCAGAATATTAAATCTATTGCGTTAGATGTTTTTACATGTTTACATTAAACTCTGAGTGGGTTGAAATTTTACCGTGGTAACTTTAGCCTCAGATTGCTACGCAATCTCTGGCTAAAAACGGTATTCCGACAGGGTGGTTTATACGACATACTATATATCCCTGTGTGTGACTTTGTTTACAGTTTCACATTAACGAAATATAGATAAAAATTTTTCTTTTAATTGAGGTATCAAACTTCAAACTTAATCACACTTATGTATGAATCCGCTTCAAAAACATTCTCTTCATTTCTTACGATATTATGCCAACAAGGAAACAAGCGTATATTTTTTTCTAGTTTCGAGTAAAATTTTGTGGATCTACTTCGTACTTAAGCTGAAGCATACAAAATAGATACGTGCTCAAAATTATTTTCATAGAAGTACATGTGTGAAATAAAATCAGCCAATCATAATGTTTGAATCTTGATAGAAGAAACTAAAATCAAATTAGAGCATACCGAACATTTATAATTATCTAAAGAAACTTTTAGTCAGTATCTAACAAATCAAATTAGAGCATACCGAACATTTATAATTATCTAAAGAAACTTTTAGTCAGTATCTAACAAATCAAATTAGAGCATACCGAACATTTATAATTATCTAAAGAAACTTTTAGTCAGTATCTAACAAATCAAATTATAGCATACCGAACATTTATAATTATCTAAAGAAACTTTTAGTCAGTATCTAACAAATCAAATTAGCGCATACCGAATATTTATAATCATCTAAAGAAACTTTTAGTCAGTATCTAACAAATCAAATTAGAGCATACCGAATATTTATAATTATCTAAAGAAACTTTTAGTCAGTATCTAACAAATCAAATTAGAGCATACCGAATATTTATAAATATCTAAAGAAACTTTTAGTCAGTATCTAACAAATCAAATTAGAGCATACCGAATATTTATAAATATCTAAAGAAACTTTTAGTCAGTATCTAACTACAGTAACCGTAGTGTAGATTCTGATCAAAATGTGCAGATGTGTAGGCTGATCAGAGTATAAACTTGGCACTCATTTAAATTGTACGAAATATCATGCACGCGCTCATATCACATTAACTTACTGCTGGTTGCTGATGACTTAAAAACGAAGGTAGAGTGTTATATCAAATGTCGTAACTGCAACAATACAAATAAGAGAGTTTTTACCTTATATGTACAACAACAAGTGATTTTACCCAAAAGAAGTAGGGGCAATGACACTCCAAATATTTAAGAACTCGTCTTCAACAACTTGAACCATAATGATCCACATCTAGGGGACCTATCAGCAACATGTGGGACATGCATACATATACACTTATAGCATACAGGCAATTGATGAAACCAGTTTAGGCACTTAGGGAGGGACACAAATGATTCATTAATACATTCACGTATGTGTATATAGATTGACTCTAAAATGAAATTGAAAAAAAAGTGTAACCATGTAAGCAAAAATATGAATATATGCAGAAACAAGTGCATGTCGTAATGCGATGCAAGATAGGAGCCCCCCCCCCCCCCCGGTTAAAAAGTCTTTTTTACAGTTAATCCTGGTCTTTTTTTATAGTTAATCTTCTCCAAAACAAGACATGGTTTTGACGTTTGCATCGAGAATCATTGTTGCACATTTAAGTTCATTCCTATTGATATTATTGTAGGACTTGCGCGCACACACAAAAAAGGCTAAAGGATAGACAGACAGATAGATAACAGACGGAAAGAGGTACTGACGGACATTCGGGGCAATAACATAATACAGCCCTTAGAAGAAATTATTAAAGTAACGTAGAAGCTTCAGTCTGAACACGTATAAGTAGCATAACTGTTTGAATATCAGAAAACTTAGCTTTAGTCTTAGCTTGGCAGATTACTGAAACCTTGTCCCTACCCAAATCTTGTGTGATATAATACTGCGAGCACTGTAAAAAGTTCTAAAAATATTTTGTATATAAACATTGGAATAACAAAATGACTAAGTTTCATAATCCTGGTCTTTTTTACAGTTAATCTTTTCCAAAACAAGAAATGCTTTTGACGTCTGTAAGAGACAATATTGAGAGATAAGAAGAAAATGCTGATAATTAACATTTTTAATAGAGATGAAAAAGGGACAATCACCCCAAAAGTTGGTATGGCAGTGAAACAGTTCTTGAACATAACACTTCTCAACATTGTGATCTATAGATGTATAAAGTTTGCTAGCAATTATGGTTCAGGAGATATGGTCCGGAAAAAAATTTAACACCAAAACAACAAAGGGCAATAACTAAAAAAAAATCGGCGTTGCAAAGTAACGGTTCTATCACATGACACTTCTTCACATTGTAATCGATAAGTGTATTTAGTTTGAAGTTGCTAGCAGTTATTGTTAAGAAGATAATTTTTGGACAAAAATGTAGAGGTAAAAACAACAAATGGCATTAAAAAAAAAAAAAAAAAAAAAAAATGGCAGAGCATCGGGCAATAACTCAAAAATAGGCGTGGCAGAGTAACAGCTCTTGTACATAACACTTAGAATATGGGTCCCATATGTGTCCCACATTGATGACAAGTAGTACGTTTGCATACTTTATTGACAACAAGAAGGTTTATATCAGGAGTAAAAGCTTCGAGTTGGGATTGATATTCAAAAGGTTTGTTTTATGCATTTGAATTCTGGGACTTTTTTTCATTCATATTGGTTCTTTAGTGGTCCAGCATGTCTAAATTTCCAATACAGTAAGTGTACCAAGTGGCCATTTTTTCCGTTTCTGTCCAATTGGGACTCGAGTTTCAATTTTTTGGGACCAAGCTTGATAGCCAATGTTTGAGATCTTTTAACAAGGGACCAAAATAAAGGGAGAGGGTATTTCTCAAACGTCTTAGAGAAACAGGCCATGAAATAACTATCGACAAATCTTTTAATGTTTCTCCTTTGCCACAAGCACGAAAACAAACCAACGTGGCTCAAATCCACAAAAATTAGACAAGCCGGGTAAAGATAAATACCGGCCAATCAGCCTTGCGCCAACTGTCTGTATAATATCGAAAATCATTACAAGGAACAGATTTATAGAATATGTCAAAGAAAATAATCTTTACAGCAAACACCAACATGGATTCTTCACTTAGACAAGTCATATAATAACAAAGGTAGTCGAATTTCAAAATAAATTTGTCGGGTACGATCCGTTTAGATTTAAAAATACTTATGATACTAGAGCAATATCACAGTCTCACACACATTCCATGGCTAGGGCAAGCACAATGAATTGGTTCAGGTAATAAGTAGAAATCACCAAGATAGCGTCCTTAGCCTATCATTTTTAGCATGTACGTAAATAACATATTTGACGAAACTGAGCAAACTCTTCCGATATGATACCATTATTAATTGGACAAAACATTTCAGTTACCTAGCAAAACACTGGCTTATATATATATATAGTCAGGAAACATATGCACAAAAGTGAATTTTGAAGTGGTATACTATATTAACTGACAAATTAATATTATACAAACAAACTACATGTATAATTAAAGTGCTGTAAGCACTGTAATTGGCCGTCACTGGAACCTTGGACAGACTGTTGCATTTCAACTTAGAATTTGTTAAAAAAAAAAAAAAAAAATCCAAAATTTTGAAATAAATCAATACTTCTTTCTCAACATGGAGGTTCCATCCAGGTGTACCACATTTCCGTAAATGTTAATTAGAACTGATATTATTCTAACACGAACACAAGATCTTCATTCGAATTTTGTCAATGTCCCGTGAAAATATCACAGAAAAACCAATTTGTAAAATGAGATCATACATTAAATAAAACCCACTCAGGTCTATACTTCCAGGAATGCAAAATGATTTTTCCAATTAACATATAAAAGTTCACACGATCTTTTCTAGCTAAGGTAGGAAATTTAGAGGTATCGGGGATCTTTTTTTCTGAAGTTATGATTTATAAAGCAACATGGTAACCGAGAAATAAGCATCGTTTTGTTTTTTGATTTTAAACAAATATTAAGCACCTGAAAACTAAAAGCAGTGTAAATGATTATCAATTATAATAAACAAATAATGCAATATAAAATATTTGCACACATCCTTGCCGACATTTGTCTCCCACCAATGGGTGGATAATCGTAAACTAAGATGGTAGCAGCTGGAGGCTAGGAAAGGATGAAATTGTAGTACTGGTATGAGAATACCAGCAATCCATTGTTAGGTGCTCCAGTCGCGATATGACTGAAATACTTTTAAAAGTGGCGTTAAACCCCATTCAATCAATCAATCAATCTGAATTTCTGAATCTCTTTTTGCCTTTATTGTATGCGCCCAGCTTAGCTAAATGCAGTATGGGAAAATGGGTTGAAATGAATCCATGAATCCCCAGAATTTAGTTAGACAAAATTGTCTTGCGACGAGTTACAAATAGTTAAGTATCTGTGACTCTTTCTAACTTGAACCATTTAATAGCAATAAGAATTCACGATCCGCGAGTATGGGGCTTTCGACCCATCACAATCTTCTGGTTTGTGCGCTAAAGGTTTGAGAACGTTTTTATCCCCCCCTTTTTTTCTAATAAAACGGTTGGTGGTGATATGGAAAATAATTCGCCCGTTCATCTGTTTTACATATGACCCTCCTTTCATCAAATTATTTGATATTAACAGTTTTCTTGATATAATAACGGCTTTTGAAAAGTTTTTCAGGAACATTTGTTATAGGAAAATGATATAATTGTAAGTTTTGTCTATCAAAAACGAGCGTATTGATTGTTCGAAAAAAAATCTCACTCCATGAACAAAACTTGAGCACGCAGCTTTTTTAAATGCCTGCGTACCAAATAGTTCCATACAAAATCAAAGTGCCGTACGCACTATAATTGGTCGTCACTGAGAAATTGGACATATCGTTGCATTCCGACTTTAGAATTAGGGTAAAACAACTTTAATTTCTATTACTTTCATAACACGTAGGTTCTATCCTAGTGTATGATATTTCCGTGAATGTTTTTGGAACTAAGATTATTTTACACGAACGTAAGACCTTGATGTAACATGGGTACCGACAAAAAAGCAAGTTTTTGTGAAAACTAAATTTTTAAAAATTCTCGATTGTTAAATTGTCATGGTTAGATTATCCCTGCAAGCTTTTTTTATAAAGCCAAAACAAAAAATATGGACATATGATAACTTAAAATTAAGAGCAAATGCTGACAGCAGGTTCATGAAATTTCAAAACCCTCTCTTTTTCTGGGCAGAAATTAACAAGTTCCTAAACAGCGCTGATTATAAACAAAGGAAAAAACAATTGACAGTATTCTTTGGGCGAATTCTTTAGACAGCTTGAAAGCATAATAGTCAAATTTTCTCTCCAGAAGAACTTTCAGTACTTTGATTAACTTATGGCTGGAAAATAATTGAGTGGCAGTATCATCTTTGTTTACACCTCGATATGATTGAAAGAAGGGGTTGGTTAGACGCGTTCATCACTAGCGGAAAATCCTTGAAGCATTCATCTTTAAAGCGTGTGACCGTCCAGTTTTCCTTTACTCCTTTTGATAATTCTTAACTTGTGAAATGAAATGATTTTTTTCTGTTTTCCCGTCAGAATATACGTCCAGTTGGGCTAAAGGCAGTTTTGGTAAATTGCAGCGACACAATCTCGAATTCATGGTTATATAAATTGGTCTACGACCAATTAAAAACACTATTTGAATATTTTTATCTACCCCCTTTCTCAAAATAAGAGTTCAGTCAATCTTTTCTCTGCTGTTTCTTATGCAAGTGTGCACTGTGTGTCTCTGAACCTCCAATCAACTTATAAAAGAAAACAAGAACTACTACTTTAACATTTATCAGAATTATAGTCTTTAATTGTTTATGACATTATATCTTGTAACATTGCTTATATCAGACATGCAAGTATGTAGTAAAGGTCTGTTTTAATGTCACAAATAGTGATTATTTTGATACTGTTCTTGTTCTTTTTGTCATCCGCTTGCTACTGCTATAAAGAGATTTAATCTGATGTTAGAAAAGTAATAGGTAGATAAGATAATTTGGTTGTTTTTAAGGGGTTTAACGCCTCTTTGAACAATATTTCAGTTATATGACTACAGAATTCATTTACTCATGTGCTGTCTGGGTATTCCAAATACTAGGCAGGTGCTCTGAAATGTGTTTCCAAATGTCATATCCGTGTGACCAGCGGCACAGCTTTGAATCAAACCCGCAGCCCTTGATTTCTCTCAGACCAAGTGCCGTAGTTTTACAGGACCTTGACATAGGATAAAGTACTGTAAAACATGCTGTACAGACAATTTTAAACTAGATTATCATTCATATATTTTGTTGTGTAAGGTTGCTTGTCGTAAGAGCTTGCTTTCTCTCCCCCCCCCCCGTTTTCCAGGCTTGCCAAATTTTCATATTATTTTCGATATTTTTATTCTCATGTAAAACAACCGTCCGTCTTTTTACCTTACTTGATTCGATTTTCATATGTTTTGGACGCCGATTAGTAAAATTATTGTACTTACATCCCTTAAGTTACATTTGAGATATTTCATTAAAATGTAAAAGTTGCCATATTCTCCTATTCATTCGGATAATCTATATTCATATATTCGTAGCAGTTAGCTAAAATGCATCTATACTACACATCATTATCATGTCGGGCTACTTCACTGAAGTCATCATTATAAGAAAAACAAACAAAAACAAACAAACAAAAATATTTGGCTAGATAACGAAAATGTTGAAGTTTTGGAAGTCGGGTGTCATGGAAAGAAAGAAATCGTGTGCCTATTTTATATAAATCAAAACATACTTTGACATGTTGTACGCAACCTTTTTCAGCCCTGTCTGTGCTAATGATTTAAATGTGTCACAACCAAGTAAGATCAAGTAAATTTTAATCTACATACTGATAGTCCGCTGTTGACAATAAAGAGTACAACACTTCGTCCAACGAGACGATCATCTAGACTAAAGAAGGGGTAGGAAATACAGTTTAGTTGGCAAAGTCGCCAAGAAGCTTGAAACCACCGCCGCGTCCAGTAACCAAGAGTGATTCTGACGGACTGGATATAGAAAATAGAATTTTAAGACTTTAAAACTGGTATGGTAAAGGAAAAGACAAATTCGATTCGAACGTACGACGAGGATGGGTACAGACGACGAGCTGCATGTTTGTGTTTTCGTGACGAAACCGAACAAGAGGTATGAATTATTTTAGTAGCGAAAAGATAGTTAAGGGGCCTACACAGGGGAAAAATTATACATTTTTGAAAAATAAATGCAAGCTGCTATACTGGGAAAATTGATTTTTTCAATGATAACCAATTAAAATGTCATGTGGTCTTTGGATATCTACCAAAAAGTCAGGGCAGATAAATTTGCCTTTAATGTCTAAATTTGAGCATCTTTTTGAGAAAAAAATTACAATTTCAGTTCAAATGTTGCTCCTTTTGGATGAACTTTACAGTATTCACAAATTGACAGGGTTATAAGATGAAATAGACTCATGATGCATTCCTAGCTGCAAAAATGTAGCCCTTTTTCTGATAATATGTTGGTAGAAACTACAACACTTGTTCTCTTTGCTTCTTGTTGCAAGTCCTAATATTGTATGTTTTGTGATAAGCGACTATCTATGGATCAATTTCATACATATCCTTTCCGACATTTGTCTCTCACCAGTGGGTGGATAATTGTAAACCTAAGTTGGATAGCAGCTGGAGGCTAGGAAAGGATGAAATGAGAGAAATATCAGGAATCCATTGTTAGGTGCTCCAGCCACAGGGATATGACTGAAATACTGTTAAAAGTGGGGTTAAACGCCATTCAATCAATCAATCAAAGTATCAAAATAATAAAAATATCAATTGCATCAATCATTTGATATCAGTTTCTTTTCAAGACCATTTCACCCAAAGTGCCAGACGACTATATAGTCTAGGGGTATTGGAAACAACAGTGTTGTCATACAAATTTTCTTGGCGGACGACTAAAAATCATATCAAAGGATTCCATCGGCCATCAAGACTTTCAATGACACGCATCCAAAGGCTCAACCTGGATAAATATACGCATTGTTTATTTGCAGTTTAATCTCACGTGAAAATTCGATAACAGGCATGACATTAGTCAAACGCTTGAAAAGTAGTAGGCGGGTCGTATACAATATCAACAACTAATTAGGATGTGTCATTTGTCATTAATAGAGCAAATTCGATACTCGGACGGATATTAGCATCTCCCATAATATGGCTGCCATACTGTTTGACAGTTTCCCATATTAAATCAATTGAGAAATTCAAGATAAGTTAACTTGATTTACCAATACTTCATGTATATTGACATTAATTTAGGATTTGATTGAGCAGTTTATTGCACAATATTTCACTTTTCATGGCAAACTACAATCTGTTATGTATGGAGTTTGTCTAGGTCGCAAACAACTCTTTTTTCCTAAAGCTTTTTTTCATCGCGAGTTAAATCATTTACATACAATGTATTTGAAGAATAAATGATGGACAAATACTTTGAACATTTTTGGACCATCTTTAACAAAAGAAAAAGATTATTAATGAAACAAATCACTGGCAAAACCATGGCCGTCATGTCATCTGCTTGCCTTGTAAACCTTGTATCTGTAGCTGTCTGTACGCGTTTAAGAAGTTAGTGACTATACTATCCTAAGTTTGAATTTATCTTTAGTGTGTGGTATCTATCCTTGCCACCCCCACCACCCACATTTTTTTCTCTTGAATAAAGTGAATTTCATTTAAATGGTGTATTATGCCATATGCTATTTTATCCATAGTGCCTACTGTACTTGGATGTACAGTTTTTGAAATTGAAAAGTAGAAAGAAGAAAAAAAGAAGACTACTATCTTTCTCTCTTTATTCCTTACCAACCATTCTTTATCTTCTGCTCTTATTTGCTGAAAAGTAAACACAAATTTTAGACTGATCATGGCCAAATGTCACAGAAGTTATTTAAAATTAGTGTATGTATGTAGTTTTATAAAGTAGATTTGTGCTGGAGGCATACTGGTACTGACCCTTCTGTTAAAATGCATTTTTTTTTTAATTTAATTACTAATAAGCTGCAAGATGAGACAATGTCAGTTGTTTGTGCATTTACTAAAACGACAATGAAAATCCAATTTTTGTCAAACAAGAATCCAACTTTTTTGTGTGGAATCCAATTTTTGGCCCTGAAGTCTTTATCTGGTATACGCTTTCAAGGAAAACAACAACAACAACAACAATTTTCCATAATAACCCCATATATTGTGTTAAACCCAAGGGAACCCTTTACATCAAGGCTGTTAACAGATCATTCTTCTGATTAGCTCTCTCTTAGCATTATCATTGCATTTAATTACAGACTTTACTTCTATGTTTTACACCGCTTCACAATTTTAACATCATCATCATCAATATGAGTTATGTCATTCATTCATGGTCGAAATAATGCTCCCTGTTTTTGCATTTCAATATACTGTAAATCTGGTAATTTTTGTGTCGTCTTATTTTCACGTGAGCAGCACCTGAAGACTTATGAGCGAGTTCTTGTTGCGATGGGTTGTATGGTACTTTGTAAGGTAATTTCCTTAAGTACCCTCAGAAAAACACTGGTGAAAAAAAAAATCTGTATAAGATTACAGCCCAATTCGATGCCGACCTTTGAATAGAATGATTACTGGTTATCCATTCAAGAACATTTTTTACCTATTCTCTGTTCTGTGAAATTGCTGTAAGATCTCTGAGAATGCATAGCCGTTATCAAAAAGTGTTTTCAGCTTGTAATATGAATACACTGTATATGCTATAACGCCCTTAAAGCAATAACACATCGAATTATCAATACAACACTATGTTTACCAAACTGTTTTAAGATGCAATAATTACATTCCGTGTCAAAACAGGTACCATTGTCTGAATTTAATTTATTTATTTCACATCCTCTGCTTGCAACTGTTAAAAGGCTTTAAGAGTCTTTGAATAAAGATTTAGTTACAACATTTTAGCTCTTTTTAGTCTAATTTTTTTCGCCAGGAATTTTACCACCTCATCTGCTTTCTATTGTATGTGATCAATAGAATAAGGTGACCAACTTACTAGGTTACATGTATAAAATTTTTCAGCCTGCTAAAGATTCCTACTGTACAAAACTGATTTATTTGGTTTTTATGCCTAAAAGATGATAATCCCCATATCAATGAAATAAAGTTGGATAATAGCAAATAGGTAAATCATTTGATCTTCATCAGTCTGTAGCTTACTTTGGTCCTCTGCGTATCTTTCGTTCAAAATAATCCAATTTAAGCACGATTCTTGAATTCACCAGTTTTGTCTCTCAAATATTGGCAAAATAAAATCCCAAATACAGTAGTCTATTGAACTGTTTGGCACTTTTTTAGCTCACCTGAGCACAAAGTTCTATGGGTCACGTGAACTATTTTGATAGGTCATTGTCAAGCGTACGTCCGTCCGTCCACTATTACAAATATCTTCTCCTCAAAAGCTTACAATGGAATTTCAACGAAACTTGATACAAATAATCCTTAGGTCATGCTCTTTCAAAATACTTCAAAGAATTGAAATCAATGAAGAACTTTGGTTGCCATGGCAACCAAGTCAAAAAACTTAAAAAATCTTCTCCTCCCAAACCATAAAGAGCTTTAATATTTGGTATAAATTATCATCTATTGACCTCTACCAAAATACTTTAAGGAATTGCTAACTCTGAAAGTTATCCCTTTTCTTTGTGATTCCTGACTTACATAGAATTAAAGAAGGAAATCTGAAAATCTTCTTCTTCCAAACCATAATGGTAAGAACTTTGATATTTGGTATATATCATCATCTATTGACCCTCTACCAAAATACTTCAAAGAATGACCATACTCTGAAAATTAGCCCTTTTCTGTACAATCCTTTATTTTACATAGAAGTAAAGAAGGAAACCTTTGAAAATTTTCTTCTCCCAGACCATAAGGGAAAGAACTTTAATATTTGGTATAAATCATCATCTATTGACCCTCTACTAAAATACCTCAAAGATTTGCCATACTTTGACAATTAGCCCTGATTTTACATAGAAAGAAAGGAGGAAATCTTTGAAAATCTTCTCATCCAAAACCATAAGGCCTACATCTTTAAAAATTTGTATGTATCAATTTCAATTGACCTTCTACCAAAATACTTAAAAGAATTACAGTACTCAGAAAATTAGCCCTTTCTGTGTGATCCCTGATTTATATAGAATTAAAGAAGGAAATCTTTCAAAATCTTCTTATTCCTAACCAAACCATAAGGGTAAGAGCTTTGATATTTGGTATAAATCATCATCTATTGACCCTCTACCAAAGTAATAAGCTCTAAATGGTAGGATCTTCAATATACCTAGGATTTAATAAGAAAATCTTTAAAAAAATCTTCTCCAAAATAACTATTTGTAGGGCTTTGATACTTTGTTTATATCATAAGCCATCATAGTCAGAGGAGCGATACAGGACCATCATGGTCCTCTTGTTTATTGAAAATTTGATTATTTATATCAAGAAATAGCTTATTCCATTTATTTCATGTTTCTATTGTAACAATGATAAGACTATTAAAAAACTGACATCACATTGTGCAGCATGTTTAATAAGAGAAAAGAGAGAGGGAGATCTACATTGGTGTATAAAAAGACAGAGACAAATGTTTCAAAAACAGCTTGCTTGCTTTGATCTTCTTTATTTCATAATGTTCAAGTTAATAAGCTTAAACTTAGTAACAAGGTTTTCTTTTTTTAAAAAAAAAATGATATGAACTTTGATGAAGACTTTAGAAGATGAGTATCAACATAGGTATGTCTAAATGAACATTTTATCTGTATCGTCCAAAATGTGGCCAACAGTATTTAAATGCTCTAAAAATTAAACAAATAAATTTAGACATTAATATAAATCAGGATTATTGTCTTTTTTTTGTATATCAGGCCCACAATGTGAAGGGCGGAATTGAAATAAAACTTACAGCTTTGATGGGAATATTTTGCTGCATAAAATCAAGTTTCCTCCTTGTCCTTTTCCTGTTTTTTTATATAAAATTTTAGACTTGTTCAACAATGAAAAGTAAGTGCAATTTAAAAATAACCAACCTACAGAGTAGAAAATATTGTGGGAAAAGTAAATTTGCTTGTCACGAGCAATTTCTTCTTTTTCCACAATGTTTTCTCAAGTATAAGTTCAAAAGGAAGTAAAAACCAGGGATTGTATAGGAAAGTGTCAAGAAATAACCCTTTCCCGTTCAATCCCTGGTTTTTACGTCCCACGAGTTTATAATTGAGAAAACATGGTGGAAAAAGAAGAAATTGTTTGTAACAAGCAATTTCTTTTTTTCCCACAATATTTTCTACCCTACTAAATCATTATATCTCAATTAAATCTACTTTAAATTTTTGTCCGCAAAACCTTTGAATTTGGACAGGTCTTCAATTTTGAAAAACAGGAAAGGGGTTAAGAAAAGTAATTTGCCTGTACTAGAACTCAAGGGCATCTTGCTTTTCTCTGTCTTTTGATAGTTGTTACCTTTGTTGAATTGTCATAGGATTGGTCAGTGGGTTTTGCCAGTGATATGTCATTTGGTTGCTTTATAGCTCACCTAAGCAAGAGCTCATTGTCCAGCATCTGTCCATTTGTCTGTCCATTCACAGTTTGTTTCAAGCAACTTCTTCATTTTCCACAATTTTTTCTACCCAGAAAGTTGGAAAAATCCAAGATTATTGTCTACAACTTCTTTCAATTATGGCGGGTCTAAAATTTTGCTGTCTGGTAATGGGTTAAAAATCTTCTTATCCAAAATGATTAGGTGTTGAGCTTTGCTATTGTGTATATATCATAAAGCAATTTCTTCATTATCCATCATGTTTTCTACCCAAAAAGACAAAGAATTTCTTAACATTATCAACAAAAGTTGTCTGCACCTCAATACATTTTGTGCAGTCTAAAATTTTATGTTGTGGTTATGGATTAATTCTTGACGATGAACTGTTATAATTATGTAAATTAACTTTTAACTTATTATCTGCAATGAGGTTTTTATAAAACAGAACAAGTTATGTATTCAAAGATCGTGCATATGCATTTGATCTATAAATGAACTTTATCCAGAATTCGATCAAGTTAATGATGTACCTTAACCCTTGTCATGCTTAATATATAAAAAAGTTTCATTAGATGAAAGTGCTGAAAGTACTGATAGCACTAATGTTCAATCATCATTACTTTGGTTACTGGTTAGGGGACTATAGGTTTGCTCCATTCCCTCCTTCCATCTATCTGTCTGCCTGTCCATCCATCACACTTTGTAGATGCCATAGCACCTAAACCATATGTGCTAGCAACTTTAAACTTTTCATGCTTACAGATCACATTGTGGAGAAGGGTCATGTACAAAAACTGTTACTCTGCCATGCACATTTTTAGGTCACCTGACCGAATGGTCATGGTAACCTATTGCAATCATCGTTTGTCCGTCGTCATGCGTCGTGCGTCGTGCCTCGTCCGTTAACTTTTAAACATTTTCATCTTCTTCTCAAGAACAACTGGGCGGATTTCAACCAAACTTGGTAGAAAGCGTCATTGGGGATGCCAATTCAAGTTTGTGAAAAAAGGGGTTCTGGGGGTCATAGGGGCCCAAATAGGGGCCAAAAAGGGGTAATTTTTGGTACTTCTTTAAAAATCTTCTTCTAATAAACCGTTAGTGCCAGAGCTAAAATATTTTGTGTGCATGACAACTAGGACAGGTATATTATAAATTGTGAAATTCATGCCCCTGGGGTCATGTATGGGGCCACACCCAGAGGTCAAAGTTCATCATGTTAAAAAATTCACATTTTCATCTTCTTCTGATGAAGTACAAAGCCAATTTCAAACAAACTTGGTGAAAAGCATCATTTGGTAATGGTTATTCAGATTTGTGAAAATAAAAAGGCTGTGGGGTCAGGGGGCCCTAAAATGGGGACCAAAAGGGGGTAATTTTTGGTTACTTGCATACGACAATTTAAAGCTCATGAAATTTTGAATTTTTCTTACCTTAGGGGTAGAAAACACTGTTAATAATGAAGAAATTGCTTGAAACAAGCAATTTCTTTGTTATCCACAATGTTTTTCAAAGGTTTTTTGGGGGTCATCTAATTGTGTCATTGAGTGGGAATGGGTGAACCAATTTCGAAACATACATACTGCTTACATCCCTAAGGGAAATATATTGAGGAATATAGTGTGAAATAAGGATAACTTAATTGTTTCAAGCAATTTCTCATTTTTCATAATGTTTTCTATTCAGTATGCTTATCAAATTAAAAATATTAACAATATGAATGATACTTGATATAAGTTTTATTTCTATTTTGCACATTCAAGTCAATTTTAGAGATATAGATAAAATTAATGTGAATCTTAAATTTAGATTTCATGTTCCCCACATTGGGCCTCTGTAAAATTATTGAAGGTTATTACGCTAAAAAAATATTTGAAAAATGTCTCCTTTAAAATACAGGAAACACTTATCAAAGATAGCATTTGAAAAAGTTATTCTCAAAAGAAAAGAACCCCAAATCTTAATCACTTTATTTCAAAATTTTTAATTCAAGTATTGATATGCAGTTGTAGTGAAATAGTGTCCTCCCGTTTTCCAATTCTTCACTTATGACAAGTTTGTTTACCTTTTGAGACATTGCCCTTGATAAGACACATTTGATTGGTTTTCCTCTATGTTAATTAGGTCAGTTATTTATATACATCCTTTGATTGGTGAATACATATTTCTGGATTATCCCAATGAATATTTATAGCAGTATACTACAGTTATTCAGGCTAAGTAAATGTCGGTCACTGCACTCAATTAACCCTTATACCGTCTGCAACAGACGACTTGATCCTTTATGCCACTGATACATTTTTTGCCAGATAACTATCTTTACCATCTGTTATACAGCTGTTTTACATCCCTCAAATGAAAAGCCTTGAAAATTACTGAGGAAAGTGAAGAAATTACTTGTAATAAGGAAAATCTTTATTTTTATAAGTGCAAAGGGCTGTATCATGTTATAGCCCTGGTTGTCTGTCCATCTGTCTATCTGTCTGTCTGTCTGTCTGTCTGTCTGTCTAACTGTTAGCAATTTTTTGTGGGCAACTCCTCCTACAGTATCAATGGGAAGGAATTGAAACTTGCTGCAATGAATCTGTATGATGTCTAGTTGTGCATAAGACCTTTGAAGTTTTAATCACTCATGTCCTTTTTGAATTATCTGCCCTTGAATTGAAATAAATCACCATTTTTCATGTGTGCACAACTACTCCTTCATTTTTATTGAAAAGAAGTTGTAACTTTGCATAATGAACCTGTATAGTCTCTAGTGGTGCATTAAACCTTTAGAATTAAGATAACTCCAGTTCTTCATCAATTATCTGCCCTTGAATTGAAAAATTACCTTATTTCTAGTGTAAGCAACTTCAAATGGTTGTATTTTATGCTTAGTGTTGATTAAAAATGATTGAAATTTACTACACTGATTTTCCATGATGTTAAACTTTACTTGTGATCGAGATCATTAACATTTTGTCTTCCCAGTGATAAATAAATTGTCTCCCTTTGTTTAGGAAATTGCTTAATTTTATGTTTTTGTGTCCAATTGACCTGTAGTGCTGTTAATACAAACAGGGTTTCACAGTGAAGATTCTTTTTGTTGAAATAGTCTGTTATGTTCTTTGATGCTGGGATCATTTTGTATACATGGATGTTCTTCATTCTAGATACAAAAGATATCCGAGAGGGAAAGTTCTAACCCTGCTTAGCCTGCACAATTTGTGCAGTCTCACTTGGTTAAAACCTTTTATAATTTCAAGATTTTCCTCTTGTAAGACCTGTCACAATTGTATTCTCTAGGGTACTGACAATTGATATCAAGTTAAATCTTATATATTGAAGGCCAGTTTTCAATATCTCATCTCTGAAAAAAGGTCCCCGGCGGCGGCACAATTTCTTTCCGACATTTGTCTCTCGCCAATGGGTGGATAATCGTAAACCTAAGTAGGATAGCAGCTGGAGGCTAGGAAAGGATGTAGTGGTACTGTGGTAGTACTGGTGAGAGAAATACTAGGAATCCATTGTTATAGGTACTCCAGCCGCTGCGATATGACTGAAATACTGTTAAAAGCAGCATTAAACCCAATTCAATCAAACAATGAATCCAAAAAAAGGCTTTAAGGGAGCATGGTGTTTCACAAACACTTCTTAATTTTAGAGTGTCAAATGAGGGATCATGTGTTAACCTATTCCACCGCTATGATGTTTTTGGTAGCCCCTCCAGAAAAACAATGGGGAAACCATTGTGTAAAATGAAGAAATTGCTTGTCACATGCAATTTCTTCATTTTACACAATGTTTTCTATTCAAAAAGTTGAAAAAAATCTAAAATTCCATAAGTTTTAAATTGTAGTCTATAACTCCTTTCAATTTAGACCAGTCTAAAATTTTGCCATCTGGTACTGGGTTAATGGGTTAATCTATTAGAAGTGTTTGATGTCAATGCTATTCACACCGACTGATCTCTACCAAGGCAGTTAGAGATAACACATGAAAATATAATTCGTGATCAGGGGCAAAAAACAAATTGTAGGTTTGTGAGCTTAAACACTGTATCTACAGCTTGAGTAAGGTGAATATAATGACGTTTAATTCACCAAACCAAGATAAAAGCTTGACATAAATATCTCAGTTAAAAGTTCCGTTTCGGTCTAATTATTGTGACAAACAATTTCTCTTTTCCTCATGGTACTTTCTCCCCTATGTGGCATTTATTTCAGCTGTGATTATACTTGAGAAAACATTGTGGAAAAAGAAGAAATTGCTTTTAACAAGCAATTTCTTCTTTTCAAACAATATTTTCTACCACATATGATGGTTTAATTCAAATTACGTCCAGTTTTCTTTTTTGTCTGCAACCTTTTTCAATTTGAAGCAGTTTAAAATTGCAAAAAATGGGATAGGGTTAAAATTAATGTCTTTTTATCTGGGACACTTATCTGGGACAGATTATATAAAAGTGCAGTACTGGCACTAGCTTAGTGATATGAATATAAAAGTGATATTCTCCAATAATTTGTGCATTGAACATTTACATTACCATCCTCAATAGCAGTCATATATTATACATATTTCCTTCACCAAACAACACCACTAAAAATAAGTCAACCCATTCCAACACAATGACACTTTTTGACACCTCTCACAAAAGAAATGGGAAAATATTGTGTAAAATGAAGAAATTGCATGTTACAAGCAATTTCTTCATTTTTCACAATGTTTTCTACCCAAAAAGGCAAAGATTTTTAAATTTCACAATTTGAAAATTGTCTGAAACTTCTTTCAATTTGGACTGATCAGATTTTTTTCTATGTGGAAATGGGTTAACATATTACCAGATTACATTGTTCCAGACTGTGAAACTAGTCCAAATTGACTGAAGTTGCAGACTGAGATTCTAAAGTGCATTTGGATTGAAAAAATGATTGTCAGATAGGATAGAAAATTCAGCGAGAAGGAGAAAATATTTAAGTTCTACTTTCTGTCGATAGAATTGAACAGTCGCTGGCCCCACAAGATTACTCTGTTGGACCAACCCATTGACTCCTACAGGATGTTCCCCACAGTGTTATTTAAAAAAAAAAAATGGTCAGTAGCATGTGAAAAAAAGTAGAATGGTTGTTTGACGACCTAAATGTAATAACTTAAGTTTGGATAAGATGAGTTATGACATTTTGGTCACCAAACGAACAAAAATGCTTGACATAAAAAGCAGCTAATGTCTGAGTTCAAAGTTAACTTTCAGTCTAAATGAGTGATTTCATTGGTCGACTGATTAAGTGATCTAAAGCTACAATTGGTCAATTAATCTCCAATATTCCTGTTTTGTGCAGTCTGATCTTGGTCTACACCACCTGCTTGTCTCTTTTATGCCAGAGTTGTTTATAAATTGATTTTTCAATATGATAACGAACCTAGAAGATCAGCCTACAAAGACGTGCATTCTGATCTTAGCCTACACTATCTGCTTATTGTTGTATTTAGAGAAATCATTGAACACAAGATCTATCTGATTATGTCAAAGTTTTCAAATATAGTGAGAAGAGGAAAAATATTCAGCAGGACAAGAGTTAATTATCTTCAAAGCTCATGTTTGACAAGTGTTTTGATTCTCAAAAATTTGAATTTATCCTGATTTAATCCTCAGATAATTCTCCAAAGGGGGTCATTCTTATACAGTAAAACCTCGGTAGTTCGTAGCGCAAGGGACCGAAGAAATTCGTACGAATTAAGCGTAGTACGAACAAAAGGGACGGCAAGTGGTAGGCTGTTTGAGATACACGGAATCTGACACGGTCTTGTTCTGTCCCCCATTCAAGAATTGATTTTATATTGGTTGTTTTTTCTACACAAGACCCGCAGATATTTACTAAGGAAAACATAAATTAAGAATTACTCATCTTCTGTTTTATACTATTATCTCTGTGTTGATTTTTGACATTGTTTAAACACAGTGTTAGTATCAAATTTCTACCTCCATCAGATTGATTTCCCTTTACAATGCATTGGATCAAATCACTGTAAATATTCTATCATAACATCATATAATTAAGGACCTACGATTGTGAAGAAAGCTGCAGATTAGATTAATGTGGTTAGAAATTCTAAATGACCAATAACACTGATACTTATGGGGGTACGTCAATTTAAAGTATATTTTCGTCGATTATTACGAGAGTCTTTATTAGATTAATTACCCACCTTACAAACCAAACAGCCCCTTTAAACTTAAGGTACATGATAACACATAATTTGTCATATAGATCAGCAGGTGTGAAAATTAAGGTAAGTGGTGAATTGTGACAAATAGTTGATCACACCTACGAATTAAACATAGGAGTTCGTGCTATAATCATACTTTCGGGACTTGAAATAGCCTACGAACTACGAACCACTGACGTTCGAATTAGACAGAGTTTTCTTACAAAGCTAAAGAAGGAAAAAGATCGGGACTGCGCAAAGCATACGGACGAACACATACCTACGAACCAGTGACGTTCGAATTAACAAGGTTTTACTGTATTTGAAAAGTTTAACTGATTACCAGGTTGCAACATTTAAGAATGACCCAAATCGAAAGGAGATTGATCTAGACAACAATTTAAAGTTTATCATTTATCAATGTTGAAAACATTGTTACAATTGACAAAATTACTTGTTGCAAGCAATTTCTTCATTTTACATGATGTTTTCCCAATTGATTCTCTTGAGAGGTGTCAAAAAGCATTATAATGTGAGAATGGGTTAAAATAGGGAATTTTGATCGTTTAAATTTCAGTTATTCATCATGACCCATTCTCACACAACAAAATTTTTGAATGTTGAATCAAAAGAAGTTGCAGACAAAAATATAGTTGCTGAAATACTAAAAAACATTTTTTTACTTTATATCTTAATCAACATAATTATAAAAGAAAAGAAAATTAGTATGTTTATTTTGCTCTTTTTATTGTTCTGACCCCTTCGAAATTACTTTTGACCACAAGAATTCAATGGACAAAGGGTCAACAGACAAGGGGTCAATGACTCCTAAATTTTAAAAGCTAGCACAAGCCCTGATCTTGTAAGTTTCAAACACCATTAACCCATTACCACACAAAATTCAATGGACAAGGGGTCAATGGACAAGGGGTCAATGACTCCTAAATTTTAAAGGCTATTACAAACCCTGATCAGATGACAGTTTAAAGTTTAATCAAAGTTTATGAAGTTTATAGACTTTTTCAACTTTTTCGGTAGATTGTTTTCCCAATGTTTTTTCTTGAGGGGCGTCAAAAAGCATCACTGCCTGGGAATGGGTTAATTTGTCATTTGTCATCTATCTATTGGATAAAGAAACATTTCATTGATTTTATACTGCAGATTTTGTTAGTAAGCAGTAGTAAACATCAAGACAGATGGGTTGTGCCAGGGGGTGGGGTGGAGCCCAAAGAAGAGCCCCAGTTAGCGGCAGAACGGGAGGCTCTGGAAGAAGCTGGTGCCAAAGGTCGTTTAGGGAGATTGTTAGGGGTATTTGAGGTATGTATTTACTCTTACGAAACAATCAAAAAACATATTGTCTTCAACACAGCCGCAGTCATAGCATAATGGTAGCGTGTAAGACTTCTTGTCAAGGGGTCCTGGGTTTGATCCATGGCCACAACAAATATCATTCCCTACATTTGTCTTCGACCAATGTGTGGATCATCGTAAACCTAATTGGGATGAGCAGCTGGAAGCATCGAGAGGATGTAGTGGTAGTACTGGGATGAGAAATACTAGGAATCCATGATTAAGTGCTCCAGTTGCCACGATATTGCTAAAATACTATTAAACGTGTTAAACCTCATTTAATCAATCAATTCAACACAGATATTACCTTTTTCCTAGACAACTGCTTTTTTTACACCCTGAGTTGTTGGAAAAAAGTTAGTTTTCATAAGACTTTTGGAGAGTAATGTCCCTTTCTTATCATTCAAAGATTTTTACTTACAATCACACTACCAATCAGAACATTCTCTGCCATTCTTGTCGGCGAGAACATGTCGATCAAAGATGGGTCAGGACGTGTTCTGAATGTCACAGTACATATGAGCATGGTTATATACATACAATTTAACTGTAACACATATTTTGGGGTCAAATCAGAAATATTGGTAAGTATTTAATGCTGGATATTGACAATTTAATCATTTCCCACTATGATATTTAAAGCTTTTTTGAAGGTAGGTTTTGCAGGGTTTGCTGTAATGGGTCAATACTTAACCTTTTTAATTTTTGACCAGTTTAAAAGCTTGGTGTATGCAAAAAGGTTGATTAATATATAGCCATAGCTATAAGATCCTACTAGTTCTAACCACATTGTTTGAATAGGGTTTTATGATGTTTTGAACAATCTTATTGTTATTTCACAGCCAAGTTCTGACTCATGTGCTTCCTTCATCACCAGTATTAGGCTGTAGCAATAAATTCCTTGCCAAAGGACATACCAATGTGACCAGGTGCATGGCCAGGACTCGAACCAACATCCCTGGACATCTCCTAGATTATGAGTCCATTACCCTAACCAGGAGCCATGCAGGACCATATAGATTTTCAAAGGAGAGTAATTGGAAAAAGGATAAAGGAAAAATGGAGAACAAAACAGAAACACTTATAGGATAATTTGAACATATAGATGTACAAGTTATAGTGAGTGCTCAAAGATAAATTTTGTCTATACCTGTGTAGACAAAATTGACCTCTGATCACTCACGACAACTTGCATGTCTATACAATCATATAACTTCAGGATTTGCAATATCTTGCTGCATGCATGTTTTATCTGTCATAGTTTAGATCTGTAGGTGGGTTACAGTACATAATGTAATGATAGGTATTTTATCACCTTATTTATGATATTGATAATCAATCTTGTCTGCCTTGTCTGGCTTACAGTGCAAATGGGTTAGAATTAGTTTGAACTAAAATATTATATACAACTGTGTGTAAGCAACATAGCCAAATCTAAAACTTTTTCTCCCTTCCTTTACTGTCCCTAGCTTTGGTAACCCTCAGACATTTGAAGAAAAGGAGATCATTTTCTTGTCATGAGCAATTTTCTGTTTACCCCATATATTTTAGCTCAAACAAGATAAAGGTCTCAGAAGAGCTATTGTCATACGTATTGTCATACGGTAAACCCTCAGATGTCGGCATTGGTGTCGTTAAACTCTGTGACCAAGCTAATTGTGTGAAAAACTAGCGAAAGTTAAAAAGTCATCATTGATGTCATAGTTTTATGTAAACAACCTTAACCCATTCCCACACAATGAAATTTTAGACTAGCCCAAATTGAAAGAAGGTGAAGACGACAATTTAAGTGGATGGAATTTTATACTTTTTCATCATTTTGGATAGAAAACATTGTAGATAATGAAGAAATTGCTTGATACAAGCAATTTCTTCATTGTCTATAATGTTTTCAAAAGTATTTTTCTTGAAAGGCGTAAAAGGGGGGCTTGTGTGGGAATGGGCTAAATTTTGACCCATCATAACTTCTTTCATGAATTGTAGGCTTAACACACAGAATTATTTTGATCTTATAGTTTTATCGTATTAATTTATACTTTTAAGCCTCATAGTTTGTTATGTGTTTTGGTGGGAAGATATCACTCTAAGATTTTTGTAATCAGTTTTGATAGACCAGAAGACAGACATACAGATTGACAGACAGATAGACTGTAAGACTGATAGATATCTGAATATTGTTGCAGCTGATGACTATGTTCATAAAAACAGCCAGTTGGGAGGATGTCATCAAATTTATCTTAACCCATCATCAGACAACAAAACTTTGGACTGGTCCAAATTGAAAGAAGTTGCAGAATTAAGAAGTTGCAGACATTATTTCAAAGTGTGTGTTATCTGAAAAATAATGACTTAATGAGGTATTGTAGGAAAAGGAAGAAATGGCTTAATACGAACAATTTCTCCTTTTCTCACATTTTTTCCTTTTACATGAACTTCAAAAGACCATATTAAGTTGTAATGGGTTGAATTATAAATGTCTGAAAGAGATAAGCCGAGAATACTATACATACTAGTGACAAGGTCAAGGACAAGGTCACCTATTATGGTCGTACTGATCCAAATTCAAAGAGGTTGCAGAGTTTAAAGCTGCTGAATTTTAAAAATCCTTTTCATTTGAAGTAGAAATGAAAGTGGATAATTTAGAAATAGCCTGTGACAAGCAATTTCTTCATTTTAACCTGGCTGAAAGCCAGTGAGCTATTGTCATTGCATTGTGTCTGCCGTGCATCCATCTGTAAACTTTGACTTAAAAAATCTTCTCCTCAGAGAGTACGGAACACAAATCAACCAAATTTTACAGGAATGATCCTTTGGTGACCCTTTATTAGATTCCTTCAAAGAATTTTGATCAGATGAAAAACATGGCATAAATGGGTGGGGCCAATTTCCATTTATGGTGAAACCTTTATAAAATTTCTTCTCAGAAACCAATTGTTGGATTTATACCAAATTTTACAGGAATGATCCTTGGGTGACCCTTTCTCAGATTCCTTCGAAGAAACTTGATGGGATGAAAAATATGGCTTAAAAGGGCGGGCAAATTTCCATAAAAAAATTATGGTGAAACCTTTAAAAATCTTCATATAACCAGTTGATGACTTCAACGAAATTTCACTTGAGTGATCCACTGGTGACTCTTTTTTAGATTCTATCAATTAATTTTGATTCATTGAAAAAATGGCTTTTTATGGTTGTTGCTGATGTCCATACATGGTATCCTGTGATTTTTCAAAAAAAAAAAGTGAATACCTATTTCATCTGATTTGGGGGTTTGTAATGCTGAAGAAACTTAACCGATTCCCACACAAGCCTTTTTTTAGCTCCACTGGCTGAAAGCCATGGGGCTATTGTCATGGTGTGCATCCGTCTGTCCATCGGTAAAGTTTTTCTTTGAAAATCTTCTACTTAGAAAGTACTGAGTAGAATTCAACAAAATTTCACAGAAATGATCCCCGGGGTGACCTTTTCTATAGATAATGATAAAAATCTTCTCAGAAACCAGTGGATGGGTTTCAAGCAAATTTCACTGCAATAATCCTTTGATGACCCTTTATCAAATTCTTCAAAGAATTTGATCCAATGAAAAATATGGCTTTACATGGGCAAGGTAATTTCAATATACATTTGTATGATGAAAGCTTTGAAAATCTTCTTCCAAACCAGTAGATGGATTTCACATAAATATTACAAAAATAATCCTTGGGTGACCCTTTATCAGATTCCTTCAAAGAATTTTGATCTGATGAAAAGAAGGCTTTAATTGGTGGGGCTAATTTTCATATATGGTGAAAGCTTAAAAAATCTTTTTTTTACAGAAATCATAGGAAATATACTTTTTTAGACCCTTTTAGATTTAATCAGTGAATTTGATTTGATAAGAAACATGGCTTACTGGTGGAATATATTCTGAGAACTTTTAAAATCTTTTAATAATCCTGTCAATGGATTTCAACCAAATGTCAAATGAATGATTTTCAGGTCACACTTTGTCAGATTTCTTCACATAATTTTGATTGGTTGAAAAACATGGCTTTTATGGGTGGGACTTAAGTTGATATATGGTATACAGTGAAAATTTTGTAAATGCCTTTTTATCTGACTTAGTATATGAATTTTACATAACTCAACTTGATTTTGTAAAACAGTGAAAAGTTTGAAATGCTTCACTAGAACTATTTCAAAGATTTCAGTGACTAGATTTATTTGCCAGAGATGGCTAAGACAATTCAGTAGAATTGAATTGCTGACAACACCATTTGCTTAATCGGTAGGCCTGTGGAGCGTTACAGGCACTCAAGAGCATCTGGTTAATGCTTCTCAAGAAAAGGAATTCGGAAAACATTGTGGAAAAGGAAGAAATTGACTTAATAATCAAATTCTTCATTTCCTTCCATTTTTCTACCCTAAGAGACAAAAAGTTATTATCTTTCACCAACCTTAACCCATTACCTCACAATGTCACTTTTTGACGCCCTGAAGAAACAAGATTGTGGAAAACATTGTGAGAAAAGGAGAAATTGCTTGTAACAAGCAATTTCTCCTTCTCAGGCTATGATTCCTACCCTATTTTGCTCTTACTTTTCAATATTAGCACAGTTTTAAAGATTGTCTGAAATTTATTTCAATTTGGACCAGTCTTAAATTTGGTGATCTGGTAATGGGTAAAATTGTGATCTAATATTTTGTTGTGTGGTAATGGGTTCACTCTAGCTTGCTTAATTTAAAAGTTGTTAAGGTTGTTTTGGAGGAAAAATGGGGTAAACAGATTAGTGAATGTCAGCGGTGGGCTGACTGTTGATAGGTGGGCTGACTGTTGATAGGTGGGCTGATTGTTGATTGGTTGGCTGACTGTTGATCGGTGGGCTGGCTGTTGATAGGTGGGCTGACTGTTGATTGGTTGGCTGACTGTTGATAGGTGGGTTGACTGTGCGGGCATTAACTTTACCTTGTGGGCACTACTACTCCTACAATATTCTTGATGGATTTTGTTTTAACCTATTTCCACACAATGATGCTTTTAAACACCATGTTACAAGCAATTTCTTCAATATCCACAATGTTTTCTAACCTAAAAGACAATAACTTAAATGGTTTCATAAACTCTAAATTGTTGTCTGCAACTTCTTTGAATTCTTTGGACCAGTCTAAATTTTTGTTGTGAGGGAATGAGTTAATATGACACAGTGCGTTATTACGATCAGCATTTTGTCATTATATTGTTATATTATTACGCTGTTATAAAAAAAGGAGATTTATTGTCAAAATTCTTGTGCGCGCAACTTCTTGTTCAATTCTCTGTGGATTTTGATGAAACTTTTACCAAATATTTGTCTTCATGTGACCTAGGGCATAATGTCAGGGTCTTGAGATTTAAATACTGCATCATGGAAAAAGGTGATTTTTATCAAAATTCTTGTATGCTCAACTACTTGTTCAGTTCTTGATGGATTTTGATGCATTATAGTCCTCTTCCAAAATACTTCATATTGCAAACAATATATTTCAATTAACCCATAGTTGTGGATACTTAGATTTTGTATGGTATTTATATTCTCAGAATAAAGAAAAGAAACACAGAACATCGTTATATGCGTTTACAGTCACAGATCTTCTAGAGGAATGGGAAGATGGAACAATGATAGGTAGGAAGCTAACCTACATTATCAGAAGACATTTTTTAAAAAAAAATTAGGGAAGTTGCAAATCTTTCAAAGTGATTTATATTGGAAGGAAAACTAATATTTATAATTTCATAAATGGATAGAAAACAGTATGTCAAAAATGTATGTTATCAAATGTTACATTGGTCAAAATAGAATGTAGCAAGTTTAGAGAACATGCAGACAACATATTCAAGTTGTTGGAAATAAATATCTGGAAGAAAAAAATGGGAATCAAACGTTTGCTTGTATTTTTGTAAACTTTATCATGGAACTTTCTCCTCTGACAGTAGCAAACAAATTCCAACCAAACTTCACAGTAATGTTCTTTAAACCATTTCAAGACAACAAAATTTTTAGACTAGTACAAATTCACAGAAGTTGCAGACAACAATCTTTAGTTGGTGAAATTTAAAAAAATCATTTTTTCTTTTGGGGTAGAAAAAATTAAAGGAATTGTTTGTATCAAGCAATTCCTTCATTTACCACAATGTTTCCTAAAGTTTATTCTTAACCCATTACCAGAAGGCAAAATTTTAGACTGGTCCAATTTGAAAGAAGGTGCATACGATAATTTTAAGCTTATGAATTTTTTTATTTTTTCAAATTTCTGGGTAAAAAACATTGTGGACAATGAAGGAATTGCTAGTAACAAGCAATTTCTTCATTCTCCACATTTTTTTTAAGCCCTTTTTCTTAGGGGCATTTAAAAGCGTCACTGAGTGGGAATGGGTTAAGGAGTATCAAAAAGTAGGATTTTACAAAATGGTTTCAGTCATTCTCATTTGAACTACTCGAAATGAATTCATGAAGAACTTAGTTCTAGCTGTCATGGCAACCAATCAAAAAATATCCTCTCCTTCCAAACCCTAAGAAATAGAGACTTAAAACTTGCATGCAGCTTTATGTTATGGTACCCTTCCAAAATATCTTAATTTGTTGCTCTAGCCTCTTGGAGCAATGTAAGAGTTATGTTATGGGTAGCAGGATTTTACCTAGATATATAGAAGGAAATCTGTTTAAATCTTCTTCTTCGAAATTAGTGGGCCAAACGCATTCAAAATTTGCTCACGCTATCATTGTATGGTACTCAGGGAAAATGCTTAAATTTACTGCTCTGGGTTCAAAATAAGCTCTGTGTTGTGGGTATCAAGATTTTACACAGAGATAAAGAAGCAAATCATTTACGATAATCTCTTCCCCAAACTAGTGGACTTAGAGGATTTAAATTTTGCAAGCAGCATTGCTCTATTGTATTCTATCAAAATATTTCAAATGATTACCTTGGAAATGAACTTTGTACCATAGCCTTATGATACTCTACAAATACAGTCAGGCCGCAATACAACGACCATCGTTATCCCGGCAAACTCAGTTAACAATAAAGAATACTGGGAACAAACCTCACCTAACGTAATTTTGATCTGTTTAAAGAACATGTTCAAGGACCAACACAGATGGACACTTGTAGGAATAATCTTTGGAATTAAATGAAATATGCTTCAGTTTATCGGAATTTTGTCAGCCTGTATTTTATGATTGTTGATATGCCATAAAGGGTGTTGTGAAATCATATATCCACAGCTGTCATAAACAATATACAAGTTTTTAAAAAGGGAGGGGGGCTATTCCTGTCAACCAGGCAGCGGCCATTGGCTTTGGCGTAATGTTTTGGTTAAAATTTTATATGCAAGTCTCATATCTCTGTTTCTATTAAGGCTATTGCTCATGCCTTGTTACCATCATAATATCCCCTCCCCTAGGCAAAGATTCATTAGTCTGATATTCATTTTAGTGGAATTATGACCCCTTTTCGACTTCCACATTTGCTTAGAATTTTTATCTGCAAGTCTCAAATTTAATTGCTGTTTCTACTGATGCTATGGTTTTAAACTTTGCTATGTTCTCGTGACCATCATAGTTTCCCCTAGGAAAAGATTTATTACCTTGATATTCATTTCAGTGGGAGTTTGACCCTTTTTTCCCTTAGAAATTCTTGATTAAAGTTTTATGTGCAACTGTCTAATCTATGTTCCTACTTTTGCCATTGCTGTGAAACAATGCACATGCCTGTGTGATCAGAATCTCAACCCCTTAACAAATATTCATTACACTTAATTTAAGTAGAGTTTTAACCTTTGTCGACTTTAAATTTTTACGTGCAAGATTTTCTATCTCTTTTACTACTTAAGGCTATTTTTAAATCTTTTTTGACATATTCAGAGTTCTGATTTATACATTACTCATTATTCTGACATTCATTGTATAGAATTATTCTGTATTGTCGAGATTGACTTGCTGTATCATAAAGCACTCAGAATAGTAGAGAGTTACTGTCCACTGACAGCTCTTATTATCTCACCTTAGCACAACATACTTATGGTGAGCTTTTGTGATCCTTGAATGTCTGCTGTCTGTTGTTTGGCATTAACAATTAGTGTTAACACTTTAGTGGCCACAATTATGGCTCAATCTTCCCGAAACTTGGTCAGAATATTTGTCAGGTCATAAGAATAACCCTACTGAAATTGGGAACATTCCAATAGAAAGTACTTTAAAAGGCACATTAATGGAATTTCTATTGTTTAACCCTTTCCTGGATAAACCCGGGATTTTACGTCACTGTGATTTATACTTGAGAAGACATTGTGGAAAAAGGAGAAATTGCTTATAATAAGCAATTTCTCCTTTTCCCACAGTGTTTTCTACCACATAGAATGGTTTTATTTGGAATTGCATCCAATTTTCATTGTCGTCTGCATCCTCTTTCAATTAGGACCAGTCTAAAATTTTAAAAACCAGGAAAGGGTTAAATGCTAGAGGCTTCAATGAATGGATCAATCTTTATGCAACATTGTCAGACTGTTTGTCAGGTCATAAGGATTAATCCTATAGAAAATAGGACTGTTACAAGGGAAAGTACTGGAAAAGGGGCCTAATGATAATTTCATTGTTTACATTTTAGCGGTCATTGTTAGTTTAATAAGTTTTGTATAATACTTGTGTCTTCCATAATAAGATCTGCTTTCATTTTTCATTTTTCTGTTTCTTTATTCATTAAAGAACACAGGTGAGCCATCTAGGGCCATCTTGGCCCCCTTGTTTATCTTTAAGGACGGCAGAGACAATGGTTCAACATACTTGAAGCCAGAAATCATCTATCACACAAACCAGTACAAGTGACGTATTTAGAATTTCTCTCCAAAGACTTAAACGGTGTTGTGAAATGACAGATTAACCAGTGATTGACAGTTAGATAGGAATAAACGTGAAAACCTGTACAGAAGACCACCCATCAGTGTACAATATACCTGGACCCAAAATCCACTTGAATTCTAATTCTAATTAGGATTGTTCATTGAAAGACTTGTGGTCACAAAATTGGATAAAATAACTTGATCTCATTCAATGATGCTTATAAAGAATATCAAAAGAGTGGTAATGAAATGCCAAATTGATTAACCCATTCCCACACAATGATGCTTTTTGACGCCCCTTAAGAAGAAATGCTTTGGAAAATATTATGGAAAATGAAGAAATTGCTTGGTTCAACCAATTTCTTCATTTTCCACAATGTTTTCTACCCAGAAAGATGAAAAAAATCAAAAGTTTCATTAACTTGAAATTGTCTTCTTTAAATTTGAGCCAGTCTAAAATTTTGCCGTCTGGAAAAGGGTTAAGCAAGTTATGTAAAAAGAAATACAAAAGAGGCTTTGCATAATTTAATGAAGTTGATTTTTTTTAAGCTTAATTGTAATATCTTTTCTATAATATATGACCTGAGTTTTTGTGATTAATCTTTGAATTTCTTCATTACCGGTATTTTAAAAATCCTATAATTCAATTTTTAGTTTCGTCTATCAAAAACGAGCGTTCTGATTGGTCGAAAAATATTATTCATAACTCCATGAACAAAATTTTGATCACGCAGCGTATTCATACAGTGTGATTAGTTTTTTCGGTTCATACCTCCATGAAAACAAAAAATATTCTCTTCATCTCTTAAATGTATCATATAACACAGATTTTAGAATGATGACACTACAAACATTATGACATCATGTTAACCCATTTCCAGGCAACAAAATTCTAGAATTGTCCAAATTCAAAGATGTTGCAGATGACAAATTTAAATTGATGAAGTTTGGGATGTTTTTTACTATTTGGGTAGAAAATATTGTGAATAATGAAGAAATTGCTTGTAAAAAATCAATTTCTTCATTCAAAAGGTTTATTTCACTCCAGTGCTGAAGGCAATAATATCAAAATATTATGTATGAATTGCAGAGTTAGACCCCGAACTAACTGCCATTTCTACCACATGCTCTGGCATGGGATTTTCAATTATGTGCATCAAGGAGAACCACAGGTTGACCCAGGGTTATAAACCAATAGATCGTTAAGCCCACCCACTGACTCCATTGGTCACACACACTGACCTCTGACAGGAAATTAAATTACATTATTTCACAAAAATTATTGCCAGTAACATGTAATAAGGAAATAAATGGTTGGTAGGTGACAGCTGCATTTGGTCAATCCATGGATCCCTGGCCACACTGACCACAAAACTTTGAATCAATGATATAGGTGTTATTCTGCAAAATCTATTGGTAGTAGAGCAAAATGGATTGCTTGTGGCCTGAACATCATAACTACTTGAAGAAGTCTTTTTATTCAGTGTCTTTAATTGACAGAGCGCTTCTGTCAATCAAAATATAAATAGACCAATCAAATTATACATTTAGACTGGAAGAGAACTATGATATTGGTCGACATTTATGTTTAACATTTTGTTGGTTTATTTAAACTGCGGTTATGACTTTGAGGTAGTCAACCAATCATCTTATTTTTTTGTTACTTGTTACTTACTTTTGTAAGATAACGCTGTTTAACCCATTCCCAGACAGTAAAATTTAAGACCTGTCCAAATTGAAAGGAGCTGCAGAAGACAATTTAAAAGTTGTGGAATTTGGATTTTTTCAACTTTCTAGGTGTATAACATCGCATAAAATGTAGAAATTTCTTGTTACAAGTAATTTCTTCATTTCACACAATGTTTTCCTGATCATTTTTCTTGAGGGGCGTAAATAACTGGTCCAAATTAGAATGAGTTTCAAACAACAATTTAAAGGTTTTTGAAATTAAAGACTTTTTCAACTTTCTGGGTAGAAATCGTTGTGTAAAATGGAGAAATGGCTTGTAACAAGCAATTCCTTCATTTCATTTGGGTTTTCTTTAAATCAATGAACAAATTTTCGATGTTCAACGAAAACCTCGTAACTAGAGCTTTATATAAGCTGTAGTTACGAGGTTTTCGTAGAACAACATCGAAATGCATAGTCAAGCTGTAGTTACAATATTTTCTAGCTCACTAATGATATTACAAACTTGAAAGGAAGTGCCAAATTTTGAATATCTATTTCTTTTAACTTTCATCCGACCATCACATGAAATTAAATGATCGTTCTGTATTATTACCTTCTCTTTACATGTACGTACAAATTGATTTTTGTTATTTAGCTTACCAGGTACAAAAAAGATCTGTTGTAAATTTCATTGTATATATTATATTTCAACTGTTATTCACAATGAGGGGATAAATTTAAACCATTACCACTCAATAGCCTCTTTTTGTAAAATGATAATAATAAGAAGAAAATCTTTGTGAGAAAAGGAGAAATTGCTTATAAGAAGCAATTTCTTTTTTTCTACAATTTTCTCAACTATATTCAGTCATTATGTTTTAAATTACACACACTTTGAAATGTCATTCGCAAATTCTTTTGATTTTGAGATGTCCAAATTTTTGTTGTTTGGTGATGGGTTTATAGCCTATACTAATTTTACTTTGATTACATTGAAATTTTGAAATGATAATTCGACCATGATAAAAGAGATATAGGCAAGGTCAATATTTGACCTTTTCTAACCTTGACCTAGAGTAAGAGTCTGAATATGGTGCAGTACACCTGCACTCATCAAAATGTAAAAGTGTGATGAAAAATCTTAGCTAAAAATCAATTAACAACTCAAATCTTTCATTTAGACTGGAAGTTGATTGTTGACTGGCTATATTCGTTTAAAAAACATTTTGTTGCAGATTTTGTTTTTGTATTGGATGACTAAAACAGTGCACTCAAAATCTTCAATAATGGGTGTCATGGGTTCGATCCCTGCTGGTGGCACATATCCTTTCTGACATTTGTCTCTCACCAATGGATGGATAATTATAAACCTAAGTGGGTTGGTACAAGATATACACCAGAAATCCATTGTTAGGTGCCCCAGCTGCAGCAATGTGACTGAAAAATGGTTAGAAGTGGCATTAAACTTTTACGTCCCTTTGTTTTTATGCTTGAGAAAACATTGTGAAAAATGAAGAAATTGCTTGTTAGATGCAATTTCTTCTTTTTACGCAATATTTTTTACCCTACTGAATGATTATCATTCAAATAAGTTCTACTTGAAATTGTCCTCTGCAAAACCTTTGTATTTGGACCAGTCTAAAATTTCAAAAAACAATAAAGGGTTAAGAATTATTCAAGATGTAGATGTGATATTCAGTCCTCACCATTGACTTGCTCAGAGAAACTGCCTTGTAAGAGTGCAGTAGGTAGGCCAATTTTAGAGAGCCCTCTTGTTTAAATATAGGAAAGGGATGGTGGTGCTTTATTTGGTCATGACCGTTCACTTAGTGACCTTGAACCAATTTGGGATCCAGAAAATCTGTTAAGAGTGGGTCAATAGGGGTTCATTTTCCTTTTCTCATTCTTTGTTTTTCAATTAAAATAGGGTAAAACTTTGACATTATCTTTAGAAATATTATCATTAATGTCAGTCTTATTACAGGAACATTGTTGTTTTCAAATCACAACTTGTTTCACTTAAAAGTAGTAAAAACTACAACAGACAAATATTGCACAGTTGAAACTCATTATCTTGGCTGTGGCAAAAAATGAGCAAATAACCGGTTTCAGAATAGAACTGTTGTCTAGCAATTTCTCCTTTTTCTTCAATGTTTTCCCAGGATTATGTGGCAAGGTGTTCTTCCACTTTGTATTTTACACCTTAGACTAATGAGGATCAAATATATACCTTGACTGAAACATGGACTATTCTGATGTAGATGCAATTAGTGTCAAATTTTTATGAAAACAAATAGTGAAATTCATTGTAAAAGACAAATTTTTGAACATATCTACAAAAAATAATAGTTAAACTGTACATTTCTGGTAAGACAGCTATTTTAAGTAGGCCGCTGAAAAAGCAGATGTTGGGATGAAACTTTTTAAAAAAAAAGTCTTTAAATCTACACAAAAGCTGAATTTTGCAAATAAACCAGTTTTAGATCCATTTCAGCCAGCTATTGTCATGGTGTTGTGTCTGCCCTGCGTTTGTCTGTACGTCAGTCCGTCTGTCCGTAAACTTTTACTTGAAAAATCTTCTCCTCAGAAAGTACTGAAAAGAATTCAACCTTGATGAGTTTTAGTCTTGTGTGTGTATTTGTGTTGGATCCTCAAGTTAAAGTTCACTACTGAAGGTCATTTGATAAGCATTTGAGTGGGGTCAAGCAATCCCATATCTGAACTTCAAGTTCACAGACCATTTGAGTGGGGTCAAGCAATCCCATATCTGAAGTTCAAGTTCAAAGACCATTTCGATCGTTCAAATTTTTACAACAAAACCACCCACTTATGACAGGTTAGTTTTGAACTCTTTATGGACCGGCTGAAAAAGCGAAGGGGTTGCTTTGAACATTATGCAAAAACTGTTATCTTTTTTCGGTAGACTTTGTATGCACAGTGCTCATCTTTATTGAGGTCAAATAGAGGGTTTATTGCGATACTGTTCTAAGTTTCTATACAATGTATAGAAACTTAGAACAATGTCACAATTTGCCCCTGAAATGAATTGATACACCTGTAGCTGAGGCTAATGTTCATTACCTTGCATCTAATGAATTTGATCCTGTATCATACTGGCGTTAATGTTAATCTAACATCGTATATCAAAATGTAAGCCATGTATTATACTGTATTTTCATCATCTAACAAACTGAGAATGCAAAAAGATTCAGCATATAGACAGAAGAGTGTACTTTGAAAAGAAGGAATACATGTACCTACTTATTTCCTTTGTAGGTTGAAATACGATAGAAAAGAGTAAATTGAACTATACACTGTTTAGGAAAGTATTCATATACTGACGGGGGTGAATTTTCATTGCCTTTGAGTAAAAATTTGATTTTTACCAACAAGGGAGATAGTACTCAGTGTTTTTCTTCAAACACACTATGACTAAAACCATAATCAGGGATTTTGACCAGTATTTTACACATGCTATCATGTTTATTTTCTTTGTATCCTAGTACATTGTTTTTATTGGTGTGGATTTTTGAGGGGAAACACAAGTGGAAGGGTTCTGAAAATTTAATTACATAATCAGAAAAAATACTTCTTTAACATACATGTATTAAGGTGTTAATTTGATTAATTGAAAATGATTTTGATACCTTGTGATAATTGATGAAAATGTGTTTTTTCTTGTTTTATGTTCAGTTTTTATCTAAGCTTGGCTTTTTTGTGGAGCAAAAAAATGAGGTAATGCCTTCACCGTAGTGTCGTCTTATTGGTGTAGTTCTATCCAGTCAAGAGAGATATTTACCTGAATCTTGGCAAGTATATTCACTATGAAAAAGAGCAATCTATACTGTCAAGGAAGATAACAATGAAGGCATTTTTGAAAGAATTATGCCCCTTTTTCACTTCTAGCCCTTATGTTCCCAAGGTATACTGCTTTAGCTTGTGAGTTCCTGTTTATTGTGCCAAATCTTTAATATTTTATGACATCAATCTTATTGTTACAGGTCATGATCTGAAGCTCGAAATATATACCATCATGGGGAATAACTCTAACTTTATTTTTGTATCAGTTATGCCCCTTTTTTAATTTCAAATTTTTGTTCAGTATACGGCAATAAACAGCTGAGCACCGGGAATCAATTCAGAGAGCTCTTGTTTCATTATCCTTAACCGCTGAATGTGGCATCTGTATGCAGTTGTATTATTATTTATTAGAATTGGTGCATAAACAATCTATAGGGTAAATATTGAACAAAAATTGTTTATATGTTGCAATCTATTAAGTAGTTGAAACCTAGAGGAAAATATTGTTAACCCATTAGCAGAGGGAAATTTTTTAGACTGGTTCAAATTGAAAGGAGTCACAGACGTCAATTTATTTTTAATCATATTTTACAATTTTCCAACCTTCTAGGTGGAAATCATTGTGAAAAATGAAGAAATTGCCTGTTGTTAGGAATTTCTTCATTTTGCATAATATTTTTTCAATTTTGTATCTTCAGAGGAGTCAAAAAGTATCATTTTGTGGGAATGGATTAAAACACTGAGGGCAGAACAATACAAGGAGCTAGTTTGCGATTCTGAACCCTTTCCAAATCCTGCTTTTTTACGCTGCCAAGAAACAAAGCTTTGTAAAACATTTGTTAAATGAAGAAATTGCTTGTTACAAGCAATTTCTTCCTTATCCACAATGTTTTCTACCCATAAGGACTAAGATTTTTAGAAATTAATCAACAAAAAAATTATTGTCAGCAACTTCTTTAAATTTGGACCAATCTAAAATCTTGTTGTATGGTAAAGGGTTGAACCATGGAATCTTTTCTTTGCTTTTTTCATCAGTCCCAAGCTAAAAGTTTGTTGCTTGTTGATTTTAATATTTCACCAGTCACTTCTTTTTAGGTTACCTGTACTCAAGATGAGCTTTTGTGATATAGCTGTATCCAATGTCAATCATCTGTCAACATTTATCATACAATCTAGAGGCCTCTACTTTATCTCCAATATCTTCAAACTTGGTCAGAATGTTTGTCTTCTTGGTATCTTAAACATCAATATTTGGTCATGGGGGGGGGGTGTCAAAAAGTAGCTCACTAGGTGAAGTCTTAGAAATACCTTGTGTGCACTCTAGAGGGGCACATTTTTGTCTTGAATGACTTGATATTAGGTCAGATTATTTGTTTGTAATATCAGGTCTAAGATTGATTGATTGATTGATTGAATGAGGTTTTAACACTATTTCAGTCTTAATGTGTCTGGAGCACCTAACAATGGATTCCTGATATTTGTCACACCAGTACTACCACTACATCGTTTCCAAGTTTCAAGCAGCTCATCCCACCTAGGTTTACGATTATCCACCCATTGGTGGCAGACAAATTGGAAAGGATATTTCCCGCAACCCAGGATCGAACCCTGGACCCTATGACTAAGTGCTCTAGACCCTATCTCTGCACTATTAGAAATACCAGATGTCACTAAAAGCCTTGATATTTAGAAGAATTATTAGGATTAAAATATTTCAGACAAGATAGATATTTGGTCTTGTCTGTCAAAAAATAAGTCACTGGGACAAATATTAAGAATACTTTGTAATTTGCACTGTATAAGCTACATTTGAGGCTCAAATGCCTTGATGTATGTTTAAAATGTGTTTCCTTTTGATATTTGGGACAATTTTGATATTGGGTCATTTAGGGTAAAAAACTAGGTCAGACCTTTAAATGACTTTGTATACTGCATAGAGACTACATTTCTGGCTTAGATATCTGTGAAATTGGTTGATAAGTTATTTTTCTATGATATATCACAGACAGAATTTTGATGTCTGATCATTGATAGAAAATTAGGTCACTTGGGCTTATTTATCAATTTGCTGCCACTGACTCATGTGAGCATTTCGAAAACATAATACATGAATTAAAATGGATTAAGAATTTTTTTTGGACAAAAATCATAAGAGTTGTATGGTTAACAAAGCATCATGACTTGAAGGCTTGGATAAGCTGTAGTTATGGGGTTTTGGTTGCCCACTAATAAAATGATACTTTCTCTAAATAAACATACTGCTTCTTTCAACAGTATAGATCTTGCTTGCAATGTCTTTAACCGATTACCTGACTTTCTGACGCCCTGAACAAAACAACTATGGAAAATTTTGTGGCAAAAGGAGAACTTGTCTTTAACGAGCAATTTCTCCTTT